>JADDOH010024290.1:0-118531 GCA_016648135.1 Agrypnia vestita
GGAAAAATTGATCTAAACTGGCCGTAGTATTGGAGCTACAAAAATTTGGGAATGATGAAACGCTAGTATTGGGAGGGAGTTAGTAGCGATTGATCGGATATAGGTTACGAGCAGTTAATATTCAATTCTTATAAAACATATTAATCTTGTGGTAAAGCCGCGTTTGGTACAAATGGCTGACGATCGGCGCGGTCCGAGCGGTCCACATGTGCTTCCCAAAAAAATACTGAACACGGCTTTCGTAGATTTGGGTCGCGATTATTGCGTTTAGGGCCGTTAAAAAACCGATTAACGTCTACTCTAAGGTGACGATGATATTGACAGTTCCACGAGGTTTCTGAATTATTTACTTTTTTGCTCGGGTTTTGAAATCGTTTGAGAGCCGTATATCTTCATCTCGAGTGGATCCCCGTGCAACAGAGAGGCCGAATATTGAGCAAAACTAAGGAAGGCAGGTCTAATCGGGGGATCGCGAGAGGAAAACGCCCATAAATAATTTGTAATAACACGGATTAAAACTTATACGATATACCAGAGGGGTGACCTTAACTGAGCGGATAATGATTTATTTTCGTTTCGCGGGAATCGGATAACGTAGGCAGATAGAAAAGTTAACTATAATTCTATTATATTTATCTGTAGACTAACGCTCTTCAGGCTTTTACAATAGATAGGTAATTGTGCAATGACGGTATATACGGTTAGGAAAGAGATAACGATAACGTGTAAGCATATTAATGGCACGACAAGAAAATAATATACTCGAATATAGATACAATATATTAACTATGTAATCACTACAACCCTGCCCTACGTTAGCGTAGTTTCAACAGGACGGGTAACGTGTATACGATTGGCTATTCTAGCTCAGATTTCGCCGGGTTTGCTAGTAATAACCACAAAACATAATTGGATCAAGTGTATTCAATTCAATTCAATTCAATTCAATTTATTTCATGATAATATGTACATGACAAACAAAATGTTTAAGGCATACTTATTAGAAGTATATATCAAAAATGAAAATATTTAATAAATTAAAAATAACATAAATCTGGTCAAAGGTGTAGGAGAGTCCCGCTTCGGAAAACCCCCTCATACACATGGAATATATCAATACCCAGAGCGATTTTGTTCAGCATGGCTGTGGCTCTTCCAACAGGCATAACCATCGGCAGGTTGGTCCTGTATATTGGAATGTGAAACGATCTATGCTGACGATGTCTAGTGTAATTGTCAGGAGCATACAAACCAATTCTCTGCATAGTTTGGGGATCATCAATCATACCGCGCAACAATCTAGATAAGAATATTGTAAATAAAATAATATGAATTTGCGGCTCATATACACATGAAATAAAAGGATAAAGCGTATGGGGATCTTATAGATGGATGGATAAATGAAACAAATATATATAGGAGTAAATGCAAGTAAAAAGCAAGCATATAAGTACCAAAAACATAGGAGAACATAGTGTGATAGAAATTCGAAGACGGGAGGAACAATAATGTGAAGTGGAACGGATATAGCAAGAGCATGTAATAATGATAAACGTACAAATACAGACAACTACTTGAGACCGATTCGACAGATACTAGCAATCTTTCAACACACCTCTAAGAACATGGTGAGCGGTATATAGTTATCAGCGGAGGCGTCCAGTGCCTTGGCAATGAATGAGCACTGAATTAATCCGACGCCTTGCCTGCGGCACTGGAGGTTTATTTACTTATTTGTTTTATTTGTTTTCATTTATTGGGTTTCTTACAGCCATATAATTAATCAATCTTTGAAGAAAAGACAATAATTGATGCACAGAGTTTTGGGCCAATTACGCGAAAACACATACATACAATCGATAAAAGAATAATAAAAACATGTCCAATAGTGGGTTGTGTGAGTGTGTATCTGTGTGTTTATTTATTTTGTTTTGGGAAAAAAAATTAAAAGCAAAACGATCTTAAAAATCTTCCACTGAATTTAAAAATTTAATTTAACTTACATTAATAGTTTATTGTGTTATAGCGAATAGTACTCTTCCAGTATTATATTGTTCGAGAATATTCACTGTCTATGTAACATAGTTATTTTGTGGATCAATCTTACTGCCAATAAAAATAATAATAAATGGTTACAAATTATGTTTAAATTCCGCAACGGAGGGAGCTAATACGTCCCTGTGCACGCAGAGTCGCGGCCAAAAGACAGGATTCATTGGATGGTTCACGAGAACAGATCGCCCAAAATTAATTTAAAATTAGGTATAGTACCTTTGGATGATTGTTATATCTAGGTATGCAGTGTGCACGTGGTGAATATATGGAAATTGATCCCATGATATAGCGGCCAAGAAACGTTAAATTTCCGATAAAGACGAGCGGAAATACGGGAGAACGGGACAGGATAATGGTAGATAATGAAGAAACATCAACTATGATTAGGGGAGTACCCGATAGATTGTGGTTACGGTTGATCAAACGACAATATGGACTGAACTTAGAAATTAAATATTAAAAATTAATTATCGCGCGTGTGAAGCGAGTTCAAACCGTCTGAAGCCACCAAGTCCGTCCCAAACGGGCACAGGGATGGATATAGAGACGGCAATAGGAGGTGGGATCAACTGACATATCCGAGTGGAGATATGGTTTTTTTTTTGCCAAATTGAATCTTAGGAACAAAGAATTTGGTTTCAAGGAAAGTAGGATATTGAAAATCCTGGAAACACACGACTTAGGACCTTTGGCTGCTAGGGGGGGTTTAAAATGTCAAGACACAGCAGAAATCAGGCAGTTGGTGACGGTCTACGAGAGCGCAAAATCTGCGTCGGTTGTTTTTTTGAGTGATAATTACCGTGAGTGATAATTACCGTCGACTTAGAGTGTCTCAGTGGGTGAAAATTATAGTTTAACTTCAAGTGAAAGTGACATACGGGTAAATATACTCTTCGACATTGCTCACGTTAAAAGAAAAGGGGGGTACGGGTTTGATTTTATTTTATAAAGGGTAATTAATTTGGCATATTAGAACTTCGGAAATTACTGCGCTCTATTAAGTTGATTAGTCCGGCATATATAGAACTGATATTTGCAGATCTCCGGAAACTAGCTGTGCGTTATAAAGATACCTATTTTATGCTAAACACGCGGGAAATTGTTAATAAATCTTGTAAAAATACCTATCTTATGCTAAATACGCGAGGTCCTGTTAAAAGAGTTTTAACTCAGAGTACGGGATTGATTTTATTTTATAAAGGTAATTAATCTGGCATATCGGAACTTCGGAAATCACTATGTTCTATAAAGTTAATTATTTTTGTCGTCTTACTAGGTTCACAGAATAATATTCGCAGAATTTCAGGAAACGGTAGAGTTCAAATTTAGTTAAATTCTCGTTTTACTAAGTATAGTATTGGCGGATCTCTGGAAACTAGCTGTGCGTTATAAAGATACCTATTTTATGCTAATCACGCGGGAAGCTGTTAAAAGATAAAGGGGTTGTTACTAACAGATTCGATTTTAAATAAGTCTTATAAAATACCTATCTTTGCTAAATACGCGAGGTCTCATTTTAATTTTTACATTTGTAAGGCATATAATATTTCGTTATATGAAATGTTTCGATTAGACCGGGTTTATTTTAGTTATCGAAAGAATATTTAGTTTATTTTAATAATTTTTTTTGTTTATGTTTAATAGTAAGAGTCCGTTAAAATTATAGCGAATAAATTCTGGGATTAAAAATACGTCTAGTGAAAAATATATAGCTGATCTCGCGGGGTATCAGGTTCAGCCCATAATAATCTAGATTTCCATTTCGTCTAAAATTATATAGAGTAATTTCGTGAGAGTCGGGACTTATTTACAATTTTACAGATGTATGAAATTTCATTATTCTAAAAAATTATATATAATAATCTCGTGGGGGTCGGGGTTTATTTACGGTTTTACAGAAGTACAAGTTTCACTATTTTATAAAGTATATAAAATTGCTTCCGTTCGGCCCGGGTTATCTTATATTGTATAGGAAAACATAGGTCCCGCGTTATTAAAACATATAAAAACGTTCCATGTGGCCGGGATTATTACGCGCGTTGGGGAAAGCCTATAAGGTAAAAATATGTTTAATTTGATTCGGTTATTTCATATTTTATGAAAGATATTTGCCTCGCGGACTTAAACTATGAAAAATGTTTCAATTAGTTCTGGTTATACTTTAGGAGTGATGTAAACTTCGCGGTTGTATAATTTGGGGTACTTCGTATTGTACGAAAACGTAAATCTCGCGTATAAAAACGCGTATAAAAAAAAAAACGTATATCATGTATTCAAACATATAAAAACTTCTAGTACATTGTTTCGATAGACCGGGGTTGTATTATACTTATAAAGATGTTATAGGGCCTCGTTATATTGAAAATATATAAAAACCGCCTGGGGCCGGGTCTTCTTATTTATAAACTATATAAGATTTCGTTACATTTAGTTATATAAAATGCTATCGTTCGGGAATTCGCGTTTCATTTTAAGCATATATAAATATAGGGTCCCGTTTTTGAGCAATGTTAGTGTTTCGTTTAGAATTCGCGCCTTCATTTAATAAATATGAAACATGTAGATTTCAATCAGAACTATTTTAAAATGATTCGTTTAGAAATTCGCGTCTTGTATTATAAATGTGAAAATTATAGTATTCGTTTTGAGCTAAAACGTGTGAACATAGAAACACTACAGCTTTGACCGCTATTTTGTTTACTATGCCTAGGACATTCTTGCGGTTTATTAGGCCTGATGATAAAATTTAAACTCTTACTCTGTTTAAAATATACGTAGTGTCTCCGCCTAGATTGGCTTCACGATATACCTTATGAAATTTGTAAGTTCCGTTGTCCTAAAATTATATAAAATTACCTTCGTTTAGATCGGGTTATATCATATTCCTCGTGGAACGCGTAAACCTCGTTGTCCTGAAACTAAATAAGGATGTTTCATCTAGACCGGGTTCATTTTACATTTTAGGAAGAATATAAGTCCCGCGTCTTTCACTACATAAAATGGATTTGGTAAGATTGGGGTTGTTTATACTTGTAGAAATTACAGAATCCCGTTATTCCTAAACTATATTAAAATGATAAATTATATTAAAATGATTTAAACTATATTAAAATTTGCCGGAGAGTGGATATCAAATATTCGAGATGATAATAAAATTATTTATTTTTTTTTTTTATTTATTTGTTTACGCCCATTAGGCTTTTACATAAAGAGTATAAAATAAATTTCAAAAGCACATACATTAAAAGTTTCAGGAATAGCACCAAATCATGAGTATAAAAATTAAAAATGTAGAGTAGGTAACGAGCAGCAATGCGTATAGGCTTTTACATGAAAAAATATATCATAAAATTAAAAGAACATACATTAAACAATATAAATTACAAGTAGCAAATTATTAAAAGTACCGGAATAGCACCAAAACATGAGTACAGAAATTAAAAATATAAAGTACAAAGCGGCAATGTGTACGAAAAATATATATTACCCACCATTACATATTAACAGCTGAAGTCAGTAACGAAGCAGTATTGCCTCTTTAAGTGTAAACTTTACTTTCTCCAGACTGTCGACGAAGATGTCAATCATGCAACCATATTCATCATTACATTATATTAAGAATAAAATAATTTTACTATCAATGCACAAACTTGGCAATGAACTACCTACATATGTCGACATTTTAAATCCATCTCTCTCAAAATTTAAAAAATCATTATATGATCATTTCTTTTCAAAATATTAAATTTTATATAATGTCTTAAATTTTTTATATATATAGCTGGCTATTCAAATTTAATATTGCTATATTATCGGTGAGTAAAAATTTCTGAGATCACTACTTTACACTTTTCTGCACGTATACCTTTTTACATATATGTCTAACCTCATTATGTCTAAACTATGTATATATATACCTTTTTACATTTATACCTTTTATTTTTCTTTTACATTTAATCGTTTGTTGTATTTTAATTATGTATAAACCTGCTACTTTACACCTTTTTGCATATATACTTTTTACATACATGTCTAACCTCATTATTTTTAAACTATGTATATATACTTTTTTACATCTATACCCTTTATTTTTCTTTTACATTTAATCGTTTGTTGTATTTTAATTATGTATAAACCTGTTGTAAAAGGCTATTAAGCCGTGTAATTAATTAATAATAATAATAATAATAATAATAATAATAATAATAATAATAATAATAATAATAATAAGAATAAAACTAAATCGGCGGACCCTAAAAGTAATATGTATTGACCTTATAAAGATGTAGACTAGTGGGGTTTTATTATAGAAGCAATCAATTCTTTAACAACAACAAGTGGACAAGTGGTTGCTTCATGGGTTTGTTAAAACTTATAAATGGATGGAATCCTAGATTCAAAGCTTAATCCCGGTATTTCGGATAAATATAAGAATATGTAACATCGGAAAATAACGGGTAACGGGTTTTATGAAAAATATCGGTGCGTATAATCATTAGAGTATGATCATTAGAATTGGAGTCTAGTCTCGATGACCCGGGAAGTACGGATACGTAAGACGGAAATAAGGACTATGTTGCAGTATTATTAAGATATATAAATACTTACAATTGTCGAGCTAGAGTCCAATTCCGGTATCCCGAGGAATATAAATTCAAAGAAAGGGAAATAATGTCTAGTTTCGGTTTGGTTAGAGTATATACACCGTATAGTTACAGAGGCTGGATACTAAGCCCCAGCTACGGAAACTTAAAAACGCGTGATGGCAGGATCAAAGGTTAGGTCGCGAACTATAGTTAATTAGGGGCCTGTGAATCGTGTGCGCGTGCGAGGCAAGTGTTCGCAATCCTTAGGTATAAAGTGAGGTACTTAAAGTGAAACTACGAAGCACTGGAATGGATATAATCGGCGGCAGATGGGTAAGTCATGTCATCCTCTTTCCGTTTTGAGATTATAACGATATATAAAGGTGGCGCACGATTAAGAAGAATGGTCTCGGGTTCGATACCCCAGACAGAGACGGAAGAAGCGCCGACAGTGAAAGCTAACCCCTGTACCGTAAACTTTAAATATACTTTTATCCACAGGTGTTTGTTTGCATGTTGGATCCGTACTGACCATAATAGGGGCGAATTAATTCGCCAAATAACCTTTCTCTGCATGTGTGTGAACTTCCAGGGATCGCGCGGCCCGTGTGCTCGACGCCGAATTTAATTATTCATTTCTATTTATTTATTTAATTGATGATTCATTAATACATTAGGTGGTTATTTGTCTATTCATATGCCGCGTCCCAGTTATATATAGTCAGGCGGCGTTTCGATAGCATCATCATCGGCCCGTGTGCTCGACGCCGAACTTAATTATTAATTTCTATTTATTTATTTAATTGATGATCCATTAATTAATTAGGTATTTATTTGTCTCATCATTAGCAGTGTCCCAGTTATATATAGTCAGGAGACGTTTCAATAGCATCATCATCATCACTATCATTAGCAGCGTCCCAGTTACATATTGTCAGGAGGCGTTTCGATAGTATCATCATCAACATCATCATTAGCGGTGTCCCAGTTACATATAGTCAGGAGGCGTTTCGATAGTATCATCATCATCATCTTCATTAGCGGTGTTCCAGTCACATATCGTCAGGAGGTGTTTCAATAGTATTATCATCATCATCTTCATTAGCGGTGTTCCAGTCATATATAGTCAGGAGGCGTTCCGATAGTATCATCACCATCATTAGCAGTGTCCCAGTTATATATTGTCAGGAGACGTTTCAATAGTATCATCATCATCATCTTCATTAGCGGTGTTCCAGTCATATATAGTCGGGAGGCGTTCCGATAGTATCATCACCTTCATTAGCCGTGTCCCAGTTGTATATCGTCAGGAGACGTTTCAATAGTATCATCATCATCATCTTCATTAGCGGTGTTCCAGTCACATACAGTCAGGAGGCGTTCTGATAGTATCATCATCATCACTAGCGGTGTTCCAGATATATATCGTCGGGAGGCGTTGCGATAGTATCATCATCATCATCGTCATCACTAGCGGTGGTTCAGCTTTATATCGTCAGGAGGCGTTTCGATAGTATCATCAACATCATCATGATTAGCAGTGTCCCAGTTATATATTGTCAGGAGACGTTTCAATAGCATCATCATCATCACCATCATTAGCAGCGTCCCAGTTGTATATAGTCAGGAGGCGTTGCGATAGTATCTTCATCAACATCATCGTTAGCAGTGTCCCAGTTACATATAGTCAGGAGGTGTTTCAATAGTATCATCATCATCATCATCACTAGCAGTGTCCCAGTTATATATAGTCAGCGGGCGTTTCGATAGCATCATCATCATCATCATCATCATTAGCGGTGTTTCAGCTATATATCGTCAGGAGTCGTTACGATAGTATCATCATCATCATTAGCGGTGTTTCTGCTATATATAGTCAGGAGACGTTACGATAGTATCATCATCATCATCATCATCAATAGCGGTGGTTCAGCTATATATCGTCAGGAGGCGTTTCGATAGCATCATCAACGTCATCATTAGCGGTGTCCCAGTTGTATATCGTCAGGAAACGTTACGATAGTATCATCATCATCATCATCATCATTAGCGGCGGTTCAGCTAAATGTCATCAGGTGACGTTTCGATCGTGACATCATCATCTTCATCAGTGATGGCAGGGTTCCAGTTACACATCAGTCGGAGATAATTAGGCAGATCCCATCATCATCGATGGCAGGATCCTAGCGGTACACCATTTGGAGAAAATACACCGACATCCCTGGCCAGGGGCTAGGCATATCCCTACTGTCCAGATCCACCTTTCCATCTACTAATACGAGGGGTCATGGCCTCGTGAAACCACATTGCAACCAACCATTACAAGTATTTATTTATGTATTGTATATGTATGTATATGTATGTATATTATATTTTATTAGTATGTATCTATTCGTACGTAGTGTATGAGGGGGCTCTTCACGGGTGGCACACCACCCGTGCGGATGTCTTCCCTCGTCTGGAATGGATTGAACGTATTGATGCATATCAGATTATAATAAGTACTACCTGGGAGGGTGGTTGCAGTCACTGTAGTGTCGCGAATGGCCAATGGGCTGCAGTTGCTCACAGGCGAGGGTTGGGGAGCCTAGGAAACTCCCCTTCCCCACTCGCATATTTTTGACTTGACAGGTGGCCCGGGACCATCTTTACAGTAGCTTCAGTATATATACCGTAGTTTAACTTAGTTTAACCTGGAGGAGTTGGAATTCGGGGGGCAAACTGGCTCTGAGCCCGGACGCCAGACACTGACGCGAGGGATGGTGCGGTACTTTGCACAGAAGAGGCCCAACATGAAAAGGCGCATCCAGGCTCAGGTCAACGTATCCGGAACTCGTGTCGGGAGAATGAAGATGGGATCAGTCACCGATGAGCCTTTGGGTACGGAGGGGCCGAATTTAAAGCAACCACAGTTTCCGCGTACACATACATTTACGCATTCCTTCTACAAACCCCTTATCCATTAGAACCCAACGTACCACTAGAATGAGACATAGGGCCAGATACAGGTAACGGAACTTAGGCCGGCTAGTAAATAAACGTAACAATGTAATAGATATAAAGATAATGCAGAGCAAATATAAAAGATCGTAAGGAATAAGCACAGCGAGATAACGGCGAGAGATAAAGTTATTAATCAGCGAGGGCGTCGAAGACGGAATCATCCACAGGAACGGCTACGAAGGACTCGAGGGCTTTCAGGGGATCTATGTACTCTATATGTGCATGCGCATGTGATAACGGCACGTCACTAACCTTTCCAGTGGATGGCGGTCGATCCCATACAGGTAGGACAATGGGGGATCGAGCGGAGAGGGCGTGGGAGCAGAGGGTCGCGCACTCTGGAAGCGCAGCTACACCAGATGCAGTGGTTTCAGTCCGTAGGAATGATAGGTAAATAATCTAGGGCCACGGAACATAGTATGTTTAGCAATTGCACCGTAGGGCTTAATTGACGTTCTAGGTAGTTTTGGTTGCGTTTTCCATGAACATTCACGAACTTCATACCCCAGTATTCAATTTAAGAAAAGCTTGCGTTAGGGTTACCACTAAACCAATTCATCCCCTATAGTTCGAAACAAAAAATTACACAACGTGAACTGGGGAGGTCTTGAATAAAGCGAGGGTGTTTGGAAATACTACGTTAAAAGCCGTAGAGCCTTCACCCGACGTAGATAGATAGCTTGTTTGCCTCTAACAAGGCGTAAACTCAGTTAGGAGTAGGATCGAGCTGAAAGGCGAAGAAGAGGAGCCATCACAAGTTAAATATATCTAACGACCGTAATAACAACCTTAACTCTTTAATTAATAATGATAAGGCCTTAAACATTCAAACACCACTTATTACATCCCCCCTTCTAATCATACTAGCCCCTCCCAATAACCACTTTCACTTTCCGCCTGCCCCTCCCCCGCTCCCAACAACTCCCGCCCCATGTAATAGATAAAATATCTTCTAGTCTAAAGTTAGTATATTACTGAAGATGATGCAGTAAGCATCGAAAACGTTTTAATTAATTTGTTTAATTAAACTGTCATTGTGTGAAGTAAACAACGTTTTGTTTTTATTCATAGTTATTTAAATAATACTAGTAATTCAACATAATAATTACATACTAATTAATACCAGGGGTTTTCACTTGGATAGCTCAGAATTATTAAAAATTAGCAAAAGTTAAAAATGTTCTCAAGTTTTCAAGGCCGTTCAGAATCTTCGGTGTGTGGTTTTCTGGGATATTCTGCCATGTATTTGTGACCTCTTTGGCCAGAATATCCCAGTAGACACAGAAAATTATCAAAAGTTTTTGTAACTTAAAAATTGTAAACAATCCAACATTTTCTGATTTTTCATCCAAAATGTCCAAATATCAAAATAAAAAAATATTTCAGCTATAATGATACAAATATTGCGACGTTTTTTAATATTTTTGTATTAAATTTACGCGGACAAATATGTACGTTCTATCTAATTTTGTATTATAATTTGGAAACAATAACTTTATCATAACTTTTCTACACAAAAATTTTAAAAAGTAGCTACCACAAACCAATAAGAATACACCCGATTATTTTTTATACGCAAATTGGTTAACATCCGAGAAGTTACTCCTTTCAGTACGCATTTTTTTTACAAAGAAGGTATGCGGGCTGCGTACAATGTCCGCGGCAGGCGCAATATAAGTGTCGTCGTGTCTAGCATTAGAGCATGGAGACATAATTTATATTAATCATTTTGTCATAGGACGTAACTCTGGGAGGCAAATGAAAACAGTAGCAATTAATTTAGTTTAATTTATTACCAAAGAAAGTCACTGGACAAGAGTTGAATTGCAGTACTGCTAGCTCTGGTACACCCTGTATGTTTGTCCGTTTATATGTTTGTATGAAGCCTTTTTCGTACAAGGGCGTTTTTTTAACTTTTTTCGCACATATTTACGGTTTTCTCTGCAAGTATAAATGATAATCACATTTTTTTAAATTTCAAAAGACAAGTCATTTCCGCGTGAAATTTTCTTTACATTTATTTTCTTCTTATTCTTCTTTCATTTCTATGCTTATTCACGTGAAATTTTGTTTTTTGTGCATATTTTTGTGATATTTTATTATTTTAAAATTGATTGTGATGGGTACACGTATGACGCGTAAATTCTAATTCATCCTTTTTTCTTCTTATCTTACTCAACAATTATTATAACTCAACTACCAATCGTACCAATCATCAATACAATCAGATACAAATCTCAAATAACTGTATCATGAATAACCGGTTAAAATTACGGTTTGACCATCACTACTGCGATACAAGATCCCAAATCAGTATAGCAATTATATGAGAACTTTTTTTTAATAGAGATGCGAACATAAAGTACCTACGTATTACATCAATATTCTTACTATTTTCAAAAATTGCAATAAAAATAGTACTAATTTGCTGGTGTCCTGGAATGGGGCTCGAACTATAGACCACCAGATCACTAGACGAGAACTGAAATTTCCAGAAAAAATTATAAAAAAATGTTTGATGTCTTACCTTGTTACTAGGAAGAGTAGGTTGACCATTGTGTCTCCTTTTCACAGCCGTTTAATAAAATAGTTAACAATTTGACAGCACTTTTAATTATAAAAATATGTTTACTTTTAATATTAATTAACCAATGTTTCACTATCCTTGTAAAAACTTTTTAATGGTAATGATTTTTTAAACGTTGTCTTCTCCTGAAAAAAAAAAAAATTAGTCCAGTAGTCATGAACATACACATAAAAATATTGTTAAAACTATGTAGAAGTAATATATAAAGAACATTGTAAATATAAAAAGACTAGCTGTTACCCGTCAAAAATGACGGAACATTGGTTCTCGTCTTTGCTAAGCTTTAGTATATATTTATGTTATCTTTTTGGCGTTCCATGTTGGCGGTCCGGATTCGCCGGCCCGGGGTTCAAGCCCCATCTCCGGCAGTTTAATTTGTTTTTTTTAGCCGTGAATTCGAACGAAATTACGGACCTTACACGAAGTTACGTACGGACAGACAGACGGACAGGCAACGAAATTATTATGTTTGATTCAAAAATTAATGGTCCAGAGAAGAGTTTAAAAAAAATGAAAATAATAATTTTAAAGCGTATTCTAGTGTAATTCGGAAATCTGTCTTCATCTTCCGATAAAGTTTAGAATATTCTTGTGGAAAGAATTCGAAATAATTATTTCCACACGTTAAAAAAATGTCCGTATTCTGAAATAAGAAATATTTCTATTTTTCAGTATCTTGGCAGTTATTGTATAACATTGTGACGCCATCAATTTTGTCGTTTAAATTTTGACAGATTTGAAATTAATCAATCAGAAAGCCCTAAAACGTAAACAATCTTTAGTTAAATTAACAATAGATAACAAACTTGACGTTTGTTTACGTTTTAGAGCCATCTGTTTGATTGAATTCATTAATTTCAAATCAGTCAAACATAAAACGACAAAATTGACGGCATTACAATGTTATGCAATAATTAGCAATAATGCCTATTTCAGAGTACGGCCGAATATTGCTTAATGGGTATCATATCTTTACCAACGGCGACATCTATGTATACTACACGTCATGTGAATTTACGGACATAGATGGCTATAGCACCGTTCCTTCGAATATTCGAAATGAGACAATTGCTGAATCCTCTCCACAGAGGTATATTTATTAATTAAGAAAATAATTACAATTCAAGTCTCAAAGAGACGAAGCCATTAATATGGGAAACGTGCATGGAAGTCTTTATAGGATGGCCCAGGGCTTACAACCTGCGTGAGCTGTAAGGAAACTGATTCGGAACATAATATACAAGTTTTAAAGTGGATGTTCTTACATCTCCTATTAAGTCGTTTTTTTAGATTATATTTTGATTATCAGATTTGTACAATTTTGATCGAAGAGTGCTGATTTTACATGCCGCTCTTCGGCCAATTACTGCGTATTGGAGATTACCTTGCGCAAAGCGTGGTATATTTAAAGTACTGGCTCTTTGGCATTTTTCCAAATTGTAAAAAATAAAATGATTACACATTTAACTTTTTTTTATTTTTATTTTTTTAAATAGAGATGCGAACACGGTATACGTGTCAAATCAATATATTTACTATTTTCAAACAAAGCTAAACGTCTAGAGTGAGGTTCGAACCCGCGACCTTTGGATCACGAGGCGAGTTTCCTAACCACAAGACCAACAAGCTACTCATTGTACTTTATTTCATATTTCGACAAACCGAAATCGTAACAATTGCTTACCCTAAAGGCCGCTGACGGCCATGATAAGTTGAAACGGTACGGTCTAAATAGCGGAAAATATTGAATTTAATAAAATTAAAAAGAAAAAATAATATTTGAACTGATTATGATTTTGTATAGCTAATGAATGATAAATGTATTGTAATCCGGAATACGTTTATAGACCAAATTCCAGAGCGATGGATTTTTGGTGTAGGCCCATGGAAGAAAACGATTTTCTTTTATTTTAATAAAATTTAAAATAAATTAAATTTTTATAAATATTATTATTTATTTCTGCGGGTTAAGTGTTATTTTTAACCTGACAGCTGTTCCGGCTTGTGAGGAGCGCATTTATCAAACAGCTTACTGTTATTTGATAATGGCCTTACAGCCGAAACAGCTGTCACATTTAAAATAACACTTAACCTGCAGAACTTAATAATAATATTTATTTTAAATGTCATAGAAATAAACATGGAGTTCTACAAACTAAACACAAAAACCATAAATAAAGCGATTTTCTTATGAGATTAATATTCTCAGTAACGGAGATAACTTTACCTTGATTCTACCAACTCACCTCTCGATATTTTAATATATATAATATATATATATATATGTCTGAGTATATCTGACTCGTTGCTTCCAAGATGTTAAAATTCACTCACTTGCACGCGATTTATTCTATTTTTTGATAATATCTAAAAAACCTGATCAAGAATACAAATGTAGCCACAGTTCTATATCGTAATTTTTGGATAAAAATATTTTAAGCAACGTGAATACGCTATTAAAATAAAAATCAAGCTATATCGCCACCAGCACTAGTTGCGTTCAAATTCGGTGATGTTATGTGACGTAGAATGCACAAACATCCAAAGCGTGTCACGTTTCCAGAGAGATAACATGTCATACTCTGGACCCGGCATTTTAGAAACAAAACAAACATTAATCTTACTTTAAAAACAGATTTAAATAGATCGAGTGACGGACTTGGTAATCGACACGATGCCCTTACGAGATGATACGGAGAAGACTGAATTTAATTTATTTAATGAAGCTAAAAAATTTATTCCATCAGGAGCAGAGTACAGATGTCTTAAAAGAGACCTCGATAGTAAAAAATCAATTACATATACACATACGTCTATGTAATAGGCATGATGACGCTATTAAAGAATTTAAAAAAAAACTAATCCAAAAAACCAAGCTTATTTACTAGTGGAAACAGGTTTGGCGCTTAACCTACGCGTTGGGCTTGAGTCGGGCGACGCTACGAAAGCGAGTAATAAAAAAATTCGAAAAATCCAAAATTATACTATAATCATTAATTTTTTTAATTAAAATTTCTTAGATCATCGTCGCCACGAGACTGTCTGCAAACTTTCAGCTCGATTGGATCACGGGAAAGGGGTTAAAAATCGATCCAAAGTTTTTTCGACAGACAAACAAGCAAGCAGACGCTATGATTTAAAAGGGAGTGATTTTAGAGAAGAAAATATTTTGAAGGGATTCTAAAAAATTATCCAATTTTAATATATAAATTGAGATTAATAAGATTTTTAATAAAATAAAAGTATAAAATTCTGCATTCGGCCATTTTAACAGAAACACCGGTCAGGGCGTGACGTCATGCGTAAGTAAGCGTCACCGTGTCCCTTGAACTGTTGTCATAGACACAATGCAATGTTTACTTAGGCTTGACGTCACATAGACGCCGTGACACCTGCGGGCGTTTTGGCGCGAAATTAAAGATTGGTAGACGGAAATGCAATTATTTGCGTAAAAACTTAGTTTATTACTGTAATTATGTTAATATCGGTAACAGTAGCTAGACGTGTACCTACATTATAGAAGGTTATTTCAAAATCTGTCATCCTAACTAATACGAGCTGGAGAACCCCTCAAAGATGACGGTACTTTTACATGCCGGATCCTAAAGAATAAGTATTTACTTATTTATAGCCGACACCCATGAAAAGGTAATAACGATTTTTATCAAAATATATTTGACCATTTTTTTATATTTCCCATGCCGGCAGTTAAATGTGCTGTTGGGCGGAATATGAGATGGTTCGCGTCTTTGCTAAGTCCTGTATGTACTGTATTTTTGACGGGTAATGCAGGCTCAGTGATAGCAACATTGCTATCGTTGCCGCCTTCGGGTTTGCTGGCCCGGGGGAGCCCCATCTCCGGTCGTTTAATTTCGTTTTTTTAGCCGTGCATTCGAACGAAGTTACGGACGCTACACGAAATTATGGGGACAGACAGGTGGACGGACAGACCGAAAGACAGCGAAATTATTATGTTTGATTAAACAAACTTTATAACCCGTCAAAAATGACGTACTTTTAATATACATTTCGGCCGCCAGTTAAGGCTGTGAGAGCAGCGCTATCTAGAGTCGCGTAGCGTCTTGATACAGTTAGTGATGGACATTATGAAACAGAAAATGATGCTCTTTTTGCTTTTTACGCCTCATTCTTATATTATACCTCATTATCATTAGAGCCATCTGGTAGCGTTAGTGACGGATATTGTTACGTAAAGAATTATAGTTTTTTGTACCTCATCATTATTTGTGCCATCTGGTACTGGACATTGTTACGCAAAGAATTATGCAATTTGTTTAATGATTAATGCCAATTACATATGCAATATAGTAATGAATTCACTTTTTAGTTTTAATTTTCATTAAACTGAAATATTAAAAAATGAGTGTAAATAATTTAAAAAAATCTAATTCAGAGTATCTTAATAAAAAGACATTAAGTCAATGTTTTCATTTTGTTTAATGACAATTTTGAAATTATACTTATTTTGAAAACGGAATGAGATATAAATAAACTTTGTAAATAGCCCTCTCTTAAACCTGTTCCTATTATAATTACTTTGTAACTACTTCAATTGTAACCACGCCTCTTCTAACATTTTCCCATCATAACTTATCTATAACTCTCTTTGTCTATATTTGAACATTAATTTTAGCAAATTTATTTTCCTGAAAACTAATCGAGGTTTAAACAAAGTTTCAATTATTTTATTTGAGATATACCTGACTGTTGTTTAATACCGATGTTCGCCCGTCGATTTGCCATAAATCGGTTACCAATCATTTACACAATCAGATACAAATCTCAAATAACGGTTAGTGTGTCACCGGTTAAAATACCATCACTTGTTGGAATTGAATAGTTTATTTTATTATATTAATATTGGATAATAAGCACCAAGTTTCGTAAAGTTTTAAAAATGGTTTAATAATAATTATTATTATTATTATTATCAATGTGTTCAATTTAAATTAAATTAAAAAGAGGAGCGCACTGCGTAAGTAGTACCTACTTAACCAATAGCGTGTGATATGTGCATTGTTTCATTACTATCTAGCATGAAACGGTCTTATAACTCCGTCTCTTTTTCTTCTTTCGTTCACGTACACTATTGACGTGTATCGATACACAAAAGTGACGTAACTATAAAATCAACACGGAATAATCAATATATATATATAGATATATATTATAGTATATATATAATAGTATATATTAGATATATATATAGTATAAATATATATATAAAGAAACCCATGTTTCTCTACCCACCAAGTTTTCTTCACAATCAGCCACAACCACCCACTGGTGGTTATGGTGGTGGGTAGCCCTTGGTGTCACATCGAAAATATGCGACTTTGGTGAGGGTGGCTATGCGTGGGTGGGAGTGGGTGACAAAAATGTGCTTTCTAGCAAATTTTTTTGTTATGGGAAGGCCGCAAATGCTTCAGATTGTTTCAAAATAAGCGCGCCGACTGTGTCGGTGAGTCTAGAATGTTCCGGAAAAACCCTGTTCTGGAAGGAGAAGGTTCTAGAAAATTCCCGAAAGTTATATAAGGTTCCAAACTAAGTGGCGAAGTGTGCCGGTGAGTCAAGAATGTTTTAGAATATCCAGTAAAGCTCTAGAAAGTTCTGGAAGGAGAATTTTCTAGAAGGTTCGCGAAAGTTCTATGACGTTCCAAACAGTGTACTAAAAATCTACGCGTGCGAAGCCGCGCGGGCACAGCTAGTCCTGATTAAAATGTAAATTTTAGTTACTGCCAGGCGTTAGGAGATGGGTAGTGATTTTCTACAGTTTCCTGATAATTCACTTGTACCGCTCCTTTTAGAACATGCCACGTATAAGTTTACCGATAATTTTGAGATATTCGTAAGGTTTTATCTCGCTGACGACAATGACAATCACAGGTCAGACATTTTAAATGATTGGGTAATTATTTTCAGCGGTGGTCATTGTTAAGAAATGGATAACATTCTCAGATAAAGTGCAACCTATTTAAGCAGGTCTGAAAATAATTAAAAAATTTAAATAATTTTCAGGCATATTCTAGTGTATACGTTACAAAGTGTTAAATTTCCATAATGTATGCATTAATTAGCATACGAATACACTAACTGTGAGTAAATGTGTGCATTCTCGAAAGTGAAAGTACACATGTGGTGTATTCGAGCCGACCACCATACATACCGCCACCTGAATGCGGGCCGGCCACCTTAACAAGAGTACTATGGGGCGCGGCTACAAAAGAGGAGAGCACAAGCTCTCGCTCTCTCTTCCGTTAGCCAGCGGGCAGTTAGCGCTGGGACTAGTTTAGGGTCGGTCGACACTAAGTATCTTAATATACTGAAGATAATCACAACCACTTGAACTTTTATTTAGTATTCATATCCCGGGATTGGGGTGGAGGAATATTGTTTTCTTCTTTTGACTTGTAAAAAAATATAAAAGTCTCACTACTAGCAACACCACCTGTATACTGTTTCGTGGAAATGACAAATTTCAACCATGATGGCAATAGCGTAGTTGTATTGAATAATTCTTCTGTGTATAGTTTTCTGAGATATTCTGCCGTGTATATGGCTGATGTCATCAACCTTGATGATGGACCCTGCAATGGGATCCGAAACGTTGGCCGGAGAGGTCATATATACACGGCAGAATAACCCAGAAAACTATACACAGAAGATTCTGAACGGCCGTGAAAACCTAAGGACACAGTATTGAATAAAGTAAGCGAGGTACATAAATACCATGTATACAACGTTACCCAAATGCCAAACGTAGAAATTCATTCCTGAAAACTGAAAAATGAATCCAACATTAAGTCATTAATTTTCGGTAAGTTATCGTATTTTCCTTGCGAAAATCCATCCTCCATTATTTTAAATGTGTTCTTAGATAGTTATTTTATTAAAATAAGTCACAAACACGGCAAAATCTATATAAAAACCTTGCAAAAACCAGTAAAAACAAAGACCGGTTACCATAGAAACCGAGCAAATCGCAGTGACAAACACCATAAGATTTTTAAGATTTTTATTATAAAAATTATGAATGAAAACATTATCCCACACCATCCATACTGAGTTACAGTATACAATTTATTTTTCTGAATCTATTTCATATATTTTCATAGATTTCTATAAATGTGAAATTACCCAATTGTGGGAGAGATTTAAATATTTTTTCTGTATTTTGTCTTACCAAGCAATTATGTCTCCCTATTGGATGACCGAATAAAATAAAATAAAAAATAATAATCCCGTAGTGATCAAATCCAGTAATTGCGTTCTCAGAAGATATTATACATTTAAAGAAATTGTAAAAAGTTGTAAACTATTTTTAATTATTCGCCACTATTGACATTGGTGTTCGATCTATTACTCACATACGATACTTATAATTAGATGCGTAGCGTCTATTACTCTCATACGATACTTATAATTAGATGCGTAGCGTCTATTACTCTCATACGATACTTATAATTAGATGCGTAGCGTCTATTACTCTCATACGATACTTATAATTAGATGCGTAGCGTCTATTACTCTCATACGATACTTATAATTAGATGCGCAGCGTCTCGATGGTAATTATATGTCGTCGAGGACGTTCCTTATTTAACCAAATTAATTAATCAATTGGAAAGACATACAGAAAAATCAAATCCACGAAAAAATCTTTGGTGAGGAGATCCGTGGTTCGAGTCCCGGTAGCAGCCAAAATTTTTTTCGTGGATTTGATTTTTCTATATGTCTTTCTGTCTGATTAATTAATATGGTTTTAAATTTCACAGAACTTTGTTCTGAAAAAATGGCAACTTCACAATAAGAATGTGTTCTTGAATAAAATATGATATCTTTCCATACAAAAATGTGATGAAAAACTAACCCATAAAAACCAAGTTTTTATTATGTACCCTTTCTCATTGAAGCAGATTTCGCGCCTACTCCACTCGTCGGGCCCGAAAATTAAAAAATATATAAATCGTTAAAATTTCGAAAAATCCAAAATTATGCTATAATTTGTTAGATCATTTTTATCGTCGCCACGAGTCTGCTTGTAAAGTTTGAGCTCGATTGGATTACGGGAAAAGAGTAAAAAATCGATCTAAAGTTTTTTCGGCAGACAAGCAGACGCTATAAGTTAAAAGAAAGTGAGTAAAATGTAACCCATAAAAACCAAGTTTTTATTATACTCCCTTTCTTTGTAAAATATAACAACAATTAAAGACGAATTAAAACATATAACATAACACTAAACTTACAGTAATTTCATATATTTCTAAAATGTCAGATGTTTTGAGCTTTGATAAGACACTTCATGCTTTGAAGATTAAATTATAAAAACATTTGTCAGTCAATTTAGATTTTCGACATTCGTAGTGAAGTACCTATTATGTATACCGACGGAGTAATTCAAATTTAGAAAATATTCCGCGATGTTATCGGGCCACCGTAATCAAACTTTGATTAATGATTCCAATTTGAAAAAACCAATAAAATTTCTAAAAATCCGAAATTATACTATAATTATTAATTTTTTTAACGAAAATTTGATAGATCTTCTTGATCGTCGCCACGAGTCTACTTGCCAAGTTTCAGCTCGATTGAATTACGGGAAAAAGGTCAAAAATCGATCCAAAGTTTTTTTTGACGGCAAGCCGGCAAGCAAGCAGACGCCACGAGTTAATGTAAAGGGAGTAAAGAATGCAAGAGAACAATCAGAAAAAAATGTGAATTTAGCTCACTTTGACAGACCTTAAAATTAATCTTAAGGGTGCCTCCATTGGTAAATATAGACCTTTAAAAATTAGAAATAGTCACTATTGTCTGTGGTTAGCGAACTGCATAGATGACGCAAATCAACGTTGACAATCGCCCGCTGGACCAGACCTAGCCAAGAACAAAAATATCTCGGAAATAAAAGCGGGAAAAAAACTCACAATTTATTTCTGATCTGATACCATTTGGAAGTAATTATAGATCACAGGTTCGAAGCCCTTGGGCCGCGCGATCAGACACATCGGGTTATATGCGACCAGAGACACACTGCATCATCAGAACGACGCAAAAAATTACCAGGATTCCACGGCCATCCAAGATCGTCTGTGTTTACGAGACTTGATCAAAAAATACTCGGATTTTTTTATTTCGCGAGCTGTATTCAATTGTCACAACCTTTTATTGTATACCTATCGTAACTAGGGATGGGTCGTCGACGTATTTACCGTCGACGAAACGAGACTGTCCACGTCCATCCATCGACGAGACGATCAACTAGTTGAATTCGTCAACTAGTTGACGCGTCAACTTCGTTACGGGGACGTCGCGGACGTTCTATCTAAACATCGGGACGATGGTCAACTGTCTACGGTTCGACGCGACGCTGCTCGACGGCTCAATCGTTGGCTATTTTTATTACGTTAATTTTTAAAATTTAAAGAAGTTCGTAGGAATATAGTTTCGGGGATAGTAAAACCGCTACTTGTACTCATATGTAAAAAGTAATATTTTATTATTTATTTGTTTACGCACATTATAGTCTTTTACATATTGTTTTATATACTTCTTTCTATATATAATAAAGAAAGAAGTAGGTATACACAACAATATCAGATGTAAGCAGTAAAATATTAGTTCAATAAAAAATAAAATAATTAAACAGAATTGTTTTATTTTATACAGCGCAAAATTGGGAATTCACCGAAACGTCGCACGTGCACATCGCACAAATCAAGTAAAAAATAATAGATAATAGCTTATTAAGCCTATCTCGCCCTACGCATGCATTCAAATTTCAAGTCTCTGTCAGTTAATTTCAAGTCTCTGTCAGTTAATTTCAAGTCTCTGTCAAGTCTCAATAGTTCATGTACACAGATCTGCACTCTATGATCTACAAGTCGACAGCGAGAGATGAGAGAGAAATAAACGGAGACGTTTTGTCTTGCTCTCGCTCGTTGCTTTGTATTACGTTGAATCTTGAATCGTCCACCGACCACGGCGTCCGCCATCCACCGTCTACGAATTCAACTAGTCCATGCGATGAACGTAAACCGTCGACGCGTCGATGCAACGTTAACGGTTGATTTCAACTAGTCCGTCCATTCAACGCCCATCCCTAATCGTAACCATATATGTGGGGGATTAAAGCAGAGGCAACACTATACAAAAAAAAATGCTGTCATCGAGAATAGTTAATTTAGAATCTACTGAATTCGAGATTGTATGGGAAATATAGGATATAAATTTATAGGAAACATGATTTTGGAAGGGATAGATTCATAAAATTTATATATCAGAACATTCTACATGAACTGCATTTACTGATGATACTGCATTCAATTTTTTTTTTAATCTTTTTACTACGATACTGAGTACTCTACATGCGGCTAGGCCGCCTAATCAATATATATATAAAGAAACCCGTGTTTCCCTACCCGCCAAGTTTTCTCCACAACCAGCCACAACCACCCACCGGTGGTTAAGGTGGTGGATAGCCCTTGATGTCACATCGAAAATATGCGAGTTTGGTGGGGGTGACTGTACGTGGGTGGGAGTGGGTGACGAAAATGTGCTTTCTAGCACATTGTTTTGTTATGGAAAGGCCACAAATGCTTCAGATTGTTTCAAAATAGGCGCGCTGACTGTGTCGGTGAGTCTAGAAGGTTCCGGAAAAACCTGCTCTAGAAATTTCTGGAAGGAGAAGGTTCTAGAAGATTCCCGAAAGTTCTATAAGTTTCTAAACTGAGTGGCGGAATGTGTCGGTGTGTGTAGAAGGTTTCTGTACATTCAATAAATTTCTTGATAGTTCTGGAAGGAGAATGTTGTAGATGGTTCGCGAAAGTTCTATGACGATCCAAACAGTGTACTAAAAATCTACGCGTGCGAAGCCGCGCGGGCACAGTTAGTCTATAACTAAAAATGGTCAGCTCAATAAATTTGACACTTTTAGAAACTACTTATTATAATAATTCGTGTGTTTTATAATATGTGAAATGTGTGTATTTACATGAATTCGAAAGGGTAAAAAATTTTAAGCAAAAACCCTCTAAACATTTTACGCGATATTATTATTTTTTTTAATATTGCTGCCTTTATTTTATATCCCACATTATGCTAGGTATCATTACCAGCTGCAAAAATCTATGTAACTATATCTATGTAATCTATATAACTAGTACACGAGAAAAGACTACAGATGTCTCTAGCACAGACCATTCAAATAAACAAAAGATTCTCAGATTGGAACATATAGAACTTTCAAAATTTGATAACGTGTGGACGTTCTTACGTTGGAATTGGTGAACGTTGCATTGTGCAGAGTAATCACTTCATACAGGTTGTAAGCCCTGGGCCATCGTATAAAAAGACTTCCAAAAACGTTTCTCATATTCGTAGCTTCGTTTCTGTGAGACTTCTATAATTTATCTTAACTAATAAATCATCCCTCTAGGGACAAAATCCAGTAACTGTGTTCTTAGAACATACCTACATGTAAAAATATTGAGGTTTTTTGATTTGACAGGTGAAATTACTTAATTTAATGAATCAGAAAGCTGTAAAACGTAACAAACGTAGAGTAATTCACAATTTGTGAATAACTTAATGTTTAAAATATGTTTTATTTTACTTTGTAGTACACACACACAATATTGTGTATGTTTACTACAAAGTAAATAGTATAATAAATAAAATAAAATAAAACATATTTTAAATTATAATGTTGCACCACGAATGCCAACTCTTTCAATGAACTTAATGTTTGTTTACGTTTCAGAGCTTTCTGATTGAATTCATTCATATCAAACCTGTTAAACTTAAAACGTCAAAATTTATAATTATAATTCATTGAAATGTATAATCATTATTTGGTTTAACACGTGTCGTTACCAACCAAATCAGAATCAACTAAATACCGTCAAAGAATTTTCCGAAAGCGGATTTAAGGTACTGATACACATGCTTATTAGTGGCATGCGCAATATTGATCTTTACTTGTTAGTGGCATGTGTGTACGCACATTGCTAGTAATAAGCATGCTAACGTCATTCATGAGAAGGGGTATCTTTTGAGCATGTGTGAACAGGCTTGCTTATTATGAGCACGCTTATGTCATCCGCGGCTAGTATCGATTATCAATGCGATCTTCTCAGTCCGCGACAGATGAAATAAATATGGCGCATTGGGGAGATGATAAAACATTACTTTTCGTGACTTATTATAGGAATCACGAATGTTGTGGAATACTCTGTCACCGCTATGTGAAAATAATATAGTAAGAAATAATGTTTATGAAACTTTATTAAAAGACATGAATGATTCAAATCTTACAACAAAAATGATAAAAACTAAAATCAAAAATATTTTGATTTATTGGTTCATTTGAATTTTTTATTTCAGTTTGCAGTTTCCATTTTGAGCAAGAGCGTCTCTATTCTATGATAAGAGCATGCCACTAATAAGCAATGGGCTAAATCCAAGATAATGGTCCCATTGCATATACAACGAAATTGATTATTTCACTATATTATTGAATGTGCTAATAACAAAATGAAAGATAATTTACATTTAAAAAGTAAGTATTAAATAAGATATTACACTATAAAGTTTCAAAAATGCACTGCATATTTTGACATTTCATAGGCAATATATGACGTTAGGTTAGGTTATTAGGTTTGGTTTGTTTAATTTAGATTACGATTATTTTAGTTAGATTAAATTAACAGGACATTAAATTATATAGTGAAATACTTATTTTCATTGTATGAACAACGGAACCATGGTCTTGGATTATTCCTAAGCAATGTGTTTGATTGTTAGCTTTGAGCATGCATATTTATGAGCATGCTTAAAATAAGCATGCTAATTCAATTCAATTCAATTCAATTCAATTTATTTCACGATAATATGTACATGACAAACAAAATGTTTAAGGCATACATATTAGGAAGTATATATCAAAAATGAAAGTATTTAATAAATTAAAAATAACATAAAATCTGGTCAAAGGTGTAGGAGAATCCCGCTTCGGAAAACCCCCTCAGACACATGGAATATATCAATACCCAAAGCAATTTTGTTCCGCATAGCTGTGGCTCTTCCAACAGGCATAACCATCGGCAGGTTGGTCCTGTATATTGGAATGTGAAACAATCTATGCTGACGATGTCTAGTGTAATTATCAGGAACATACAAACCAATGCTCTGCATGCTCTAATAATCAGAAAGTGGGTACAGTTGTTAGGGCATGCTAGTTCTGAGCATGCCAATGATAAGCATGTGCATCTGTACCTTTAATCTAATCGGTGTGTATTCATTAGCGCGACGGAGTTCGCAATATCCGGTTTTATCCGCTTTAGGGGCTTTCTGCACAAATTGTATCAGCTGGCGGACACTTTTTGCACTCATCGTATCAGCTGTGATAGTACTGACGTCACGCGCGCCTGGCAACACCGCTCAGTGTTTGGTTAGCTCTCGAGACCAAACGTATATTATTTATCTACGGTAAAAAACAGCTGGGAATTGTTCAACACTGAGGTGTTTATCCGTTCAGTGCGATTAACACGTCCCGGAAAGGGGTGCTACATAACCCCAAAGCCCTTCAGAAATGACGGTACATTTACATGTCGGTTCCTGAGGAACGAGTATTTATTTATTTATACACGGTTATTTGGAAAACATTAATAACCTCGCAGGACTGTATTCCTGCCTTGATTACGAGTCGAAAATGTTCAGGCTATCATGACCAATATCAATAGTTATGGAGATATGCGACATCAAAGTTTGCATTTTTTTTTCAATATTTCTGGCTTATTTTTTGTGAAACGTTGGACGATCATTATAGATTACGAAAAATTCATTCGTTTCAATACAAGTTAAATAAAAAGAGAAAAACCCTGAAAAAATTCCAACTGGAATAGTTTCCAATTGGAATTCGAAGCTTTTTATTTTTTTATTTGACTTGTATCAAAGGGAATAAATTTTTCATAATATTCGATATAGGTTACTGTAATGATATTCCAACGATTCACAAAAAATAAGTATTATTATTAGGTCGTAATAGCTTGAACATTTTCGACCCATAATCAAGGCGGGAATAGAGTCCTGCGAGGTTATTAATGTTTTCGAAATAACCCTGTATAAAAAGGAGAGAAAAAAAAAATTACGTAAAAAAAATAGAAAAAAAAAATTACTTTTAAGAAGTTACGAACGTTATCTCATACAAACACAATGTTACGGGGACAGACAGACAAACTGACGGACGGACAGCGAAATATTATAATTGAGATGAGTGATTATATTGAGAGTAATTATATATAATTTTATATATATAATATATATAATTCTTGTAGAGTAGGAGCCAGCGACCGCCAGACTTATAGTTAAGGTTATAGTGTCGGTATAGTAGTGGTAGAATTTGTGATTTTACAAAGACTGTAAAAAGTATAAAAAAAATCCATAGGCAATCGGGTATATTCTATACGATACGGTTACGTCTAGGGAATGCCATCCCGATCCCGCGAGATCACGAGGCATTTTACGAGGTCAATCCCGAACAGAAAAATCGGACGAGATTATCGGGATTACCGGGATTGATCAGCATTTTTATGTTTTGTATGTTTAATTGTATATGTTTTTAGGGCTTTTAGTAAGTACTTAAAACTCATGTTCATGTCACATTGAAATAATGAAAATAGCTTCGAATAATATTTGCTGTATTTTATCAACTTAACATAGTTATAAAAACTACTGCTAGTTAGTAGTTTTTACTCTACTACGTTGACTGATTGATGCTTGGAAAAACGCCTACAAAAACTTTAATGCAATAATTAATAAATAATGAGCAATTCATTAAAATTGGTGATATAAAAATGCACGCCATCGTCGTTAATTCAGCTCTATAAACCAAAAAAAACACAAAAGTATTCGGGATCCCGATCCGGATCCGATCCGATAGGGATCCCGAAAGGGCAATTCCCTAGTTACGTAATTTTGCTTGCACAGCTTGCGCCGGCCGGACGCTTACGAATGATAAGACGTCAAAATACTACGGTTTCTTATAAAATGATGATAAATTTAGTAGAATCTTGTTCGCATCGTGTAAAAAATGTAATTAAAAATATTATAGAACATTTTCAAACCGTTATATTTCGTTGAAACGCAAATTTGACTGGGGTCTCTTTGTACCCCGCTCCGGGATATTTTAAATCATCCGGTACGCGAAGGTTAAAGGCATTCGAGCGATGGTTAGTTGTACTTTACATGAAAATTAACCCGTCACTGCATTCGCGAGCAATCCCACGTCAGAGGAATGCGTTTGGTAATGTTATTTTAACGGTGACACACTAACCGCTATTCGTGATTTGTATCTGATTGCATCGATGATTGGTAACTGATTTTTCGGTACTAGACAACAATTACTAATCATTAGTGATGCAACGAATACTATGTACTTTCACGAATACGAATATCAAGCCCACTATTCGGCGAATACGAATAATTCAACAAGGTAATAAATAATACACCACTGTTCTTTTTTTACTAAGAGACTTAATAATTAAAATTTACTACCGGCAAATTTTTGTACAAAAAGCACAACACTTTTTTATCCATTTGCACATTCTCAGATGTCGAAAATAAATATCACTTTTTTCACGCTTACGAGGGGTCATGTTATTACATTTAATTTGAAATTATTTTATAAGAGTTAACACTTTTACAACAACGGAAATAAAATGGAACGAACAATACGTATTACAAATCAAAAACTACATGATATGAGCACCTAACCTTATTAATAACCCAACGAAACTAGATGAATGAACTCATGTTATGCCGTGAAACAAGTAACAATTGACAACTTGAGAACTCAACAAATACATTCGTTCAATGTTAGGGGAATCCCCGATAACAGAGTGGGTAGGTGCGTGGTGAAAACAATATGATTTGTGTTTTATTTTAATAATAATGTTACCACGAAGTTCAAACCTTCATTCAGAAGAAAAAATATTCTTGGAACAATTAATTTATTATGCATCAAATTACTAATTTTCTTGTATCGCGAAGTACTTTAACGCCGATATGCAGATTGATTTAATCGTAATATTAACTAAGTAGCACAATTGTAAGCGCTGACCGGTACTCGCATTTGGGAGCCACTTTCTAACACGTAACAGACCTCCATAGAACTGACCACTGACCCAAAATACAACAACGCGAACAATATTAATTGTTGAATAAGAATAACGATTTTGAACTATCTTAATTACAAATTAAGATAAATAATACATGTCTATCCGTTCAGATGTTCATCCATATGCCTGAAAATTATTTTCAATTTTTTTATAGACCAGTTTTTATTTATTTATTTGTGGGTGAGAACTTTATGGGCTGATATACCCCAGGTTTTCTACGATGTCATTTAAATACATAATATCAATTGAACAGTAGGGATGGGTCGTCGACGTATTTACCGTCGACGAAACGAGACCGTCCACGTCCATCCATCGACGAGACGATCAACTAGTTGAATTCGTCAACTAGTTGACGCGTCAACTTCGTTACGCGGACGTCGCGGACGTTCTATGTAAACATCGGGACGATGGTCAACTGTCTACGGTTCAACGCGACGCTTCTCGACGGCTCAACCGTTGGCTATTTTTATGACGTTAATTTTTAAAATTTAAAGAAGGTCGAAAGAATATAGTTTCGGGGAAAGTAAAACCGCTACTTGTGCTTATATGTAAAAAGAAATATTTTATTATTTATTTGTTTACGCACATTATAGGCTTTTATATAGTGTTTTATATACTTCTTTCTATATATAATAAAGAAAGAAGTAGGTGTACACAACAATATCAGGTGTAAGCAGTAAAATTTCAATAAAAAATAAAATAATTAAACAGAATTGTTTTATTTTATACAGCGTAAAATTGGGAATTAACCGAATCGTCGCACGTGACATCACAAAAAATCAAGTAAAAAAATAATAGATAATAGCTTATTAAGCCTATCTCGCCCTACGCATGTATTCAAATTTCAAATCTCTAGTCATAGTTCGTGTACACAGATCTGCACTCTATGGTAGTGTACTTTAGAGTTGAAATGAAATTACCCGTCGAGCCGTCTATGACGTCTATGGCATCTACAAGCAATACCCTACAAGTCGATAGCGAGAGATGAGAGAGAAATAAACGGAGACGTTTTGTCTTGCTCTCGCTCGTTGCTTTGCATTGCGTTTAATCTCGAATCGTCCACCGACCACGGCGTCCGCTGTCCACCGTCTACGAATTCAACTAGTCCATGCGATAAACGTAAACGGTCGACGCGTCGATGCAACGTCAACGGTTGATTTCAACTAGTCCGTCCATTCAACGCCCATCCCTATTGAACAGTACTAGCAAAAATTTAACAATACAATTACATACATATTTTATAATTAACAAGAGAGAAAAGAAGAAAATAATGGAGATTACTATAACAGAAGAGAGAAAAAAATGTATACATATATAAATATAATCATTGAGCTGTTTCCAAAAACTTGTCTTGTCTTTTTTTGAAGGTATCCCCTGTGGTTGCTTCAATGACGTTTCTTGGAAGCTTTGTCTAGTTATCAGCCACATGCTATTTTGAACCATATGGTTTGATAAGAAGTTCTTCCTTGGAATTGTCGAAAATGCCGCACAATTCAGTTTCAGTTGATTTTATTGGTGTTAAGGTGACTTATACTCACAATATTTACTCCCTTTATATTTACTGGTGGCGACTGCTTGCTTGCCGTCAACGAAAATTTTGGATCGATTTTTGACCCTCTTCCCGTGATCCAGTCGAGCTGAAACTTGGCAAGCAGACTCGTGGCGACGATCAAGAAGATCTATCAAATTTTCGTTAAAAAAAATTAATAAATATAGTATAATTTCGGATTTTTAGAAATTGTATTGGTTTTTTCAAATTGGAATCATTAGAAAAGTTTGATTGGCAACGGCGCGGCGACCCGATAACGTCACGGAATATTTTCTAAATTTGAATTACTCCGTCGGTATAATAGGTACATCACTACGAATTTCGAAAATTTACAAAACAATTGGTTCACAGATGACAGCAAAATTAGGTTTTTTGGGAAAAAATCAAATAATAATTTATTTCTTTTAGATTTCTGCTTAGTTTTGAAGAATTCTACATTACTCAAATCTGATTCTGACTAAATCATTTGACGCTGGAAATTCATAAGGTACGATATTGATGATAATTGAATCTATCAAAATCTTGACATCTCAAAACATCTGACATTTTAGAAATATATTAAATTACTGTAAGTTTAGTGTTACGTTATATGTTTTAATTCGTCTTTAATTATTGTTATATTTTACAAAGAAAGGTTATTTTTTTTTATTAGTACGTTCTAAGAACAAAACTACTGGATTTTAATTTAATTCAACGCCCAATAAAGACTTACTTTCTCATATAAATAGCTTTGGTCGGTTATGGTGGCCGCTGCACGGCTGATACGGGCATCGGCATCTACCATCAAAGTAGACGGCAATGGCCGGCCCAACAATTTTTTTTTCATATTTCTCAAAACAAAACAATCACATTTTAAAAAGGACTAAATCTAAAGAAAGATCTATCAAATACAAAATCGTACAAAGTCAATATAGCTAGTAACTTTGCATTTTTTATTTTTGGAGACAACTTTCCTGTAATGACATATTTGTTATTTATGCCGTGTCCTCAAATTATTAATGCTGTGGAAAGTATAAAATAAAAATAAAGAAAATAAAGACAAAGATCGTAGACACGCTATAGTACTACGTAGTACCATAGTACTGCACGCTTTCCACAATATAAAGTCTGCGACCTGATTCAAACTGGCATATTTTATTTTATTCATCTAAATTATTTAGTTCCACACATAATGTTGTGTGGGCTAATATATGATTTCACTTAGACATATTGCATCCATCTAATCATTTAAAAGTTTTCATAATAAAATGTTTGCACTCCAGTTTAAACCTCCTTATATTCTTCATATTTTGAATTTCCTTTGGCAGGCTATCGAAGATTTTTATACTTTTATACGTCATACAATTGTGTGAGGTGTTTTTCTTTTTCTTTGGTAGTCTTATGTTGTCGCTTCCTCTTGTATCGTAGGAATGAAAATCCTTATTCAGCTCTATCCTGTCGTCAAAGTATTTGGGTACTAATCCATGTTTAATTTTAAATATTTGCAGCATTACATTATATATTATTCTTTGATTTACGGTTTCCAGTCCTAGGGCATTCAACATTTTTGTTAATTTAGTTCTCCTATTACACTTCAGTATTATGCGCATCGCTCTGTTTTGTACTATTTGTACTTTCTTTAGCATTCCTTAATTGCTTATAAATAATATACTGGAACAATAATCTATATTTTAAACTAAAAGTAGCTTTTTAAAGCGTTAAACAGTATAAAGATAAAACTTATATTTGTATCAATGAACAATGATCCAGTCCGAAGAAATATTTTAATAAATTTAAGCAAAACTCAGACATAGCTTTATAGCTGAAATTCACATACGACAACAAAACATCTACATATCTAAGGAAAAAATATTTTTACCGCCAACTGGACAACATCAGAAAAATTACAGACGAAAATTACCTAGCTACTAAAAGCAATTAAAGATTTCTTTATCAAAAATCTTTTATGTACCTACATAATTAAAGCTATCTCATTAAAACGTAAAACTTAAACTCTTACATAAAAATTATATAATTCCAGCACAGTACTCCGCTTATACACACAGCGCTCGCTTCTATAGAAGAGAAACATCTAATATCTATATCAAGTTGTAATATAAATAAAAGTATGTTAAAATATCGTCACGGGTTCGTGGCCGCGAGAGGCAAATGACACATTTTAAATTATTTAACGATTTATTTATTCATCATACTCGCTGGACACGAATTTTATTTAATTAACACCAAATTCATAATTGTCATTCCTGAATATTTCACAAATACGTAGGTAGGTACTTTTCTATTTCGCTTTACTCTTGTGTATTACTTGTTTATGGTATCGCGCGGATTCCAACTCCGCTAGCTTCTAAAATTTGGATTCTGTCACAACAACGAAAATACTGAATGCGCATTGAACTTTGTCAGTCGCTTTTATAATCAATGTCTCCTCGCGATGCTTCCAGAATCCAGTGGACCATCCCGGACCCTTCTAGCAATTTCCAATTCACACCACCATAATTAATACCACCAATATTTATAATGGACTTTCAGAGTGGATATAGGCTATATGTATATTATATATTATCCTGTTAAAATGAAAGGTCTTTTCGTGGTAATCTATTTTACAACTTAAGTCTACGAAAGAAAGGTCGAGCGATGCGTTTTTTACCAACGCTGCCTTAACAATAAGAGATATTTGAATACTTTCTTTAGAGTAGTTGTAGAACTCAAAAAGTTCTATAAAAAAGTCCGGAACAACATTTACCTATATGTTAAGGTTAATACACAATTTGATAAAATATTACTGTAAGTTAATAAAAAGTTACGCGTGCAAACCACCGCGGGCACAGCTGGTGTAACAAATAAAAATAGATATATGTATAAATTTTGCAGTCGATGTATAGTTATTGCTTGCACAACGTAACTTGGCGTGCGCCAAGTCTGAACTCGAACCCGCCCCGCCCGCACCCGGCGGCAACCCCGAGCCCTGGCATTCTTGATTACCAATATTCACTGAATTATTATGTCCAAAACATCCTAAACAGTCCGGGATGGTGCAAGAACATGCGCCAATGAAGTAGCAAAGTTTTGCGAAGCCGAAAAAGCGAATAATGGACCGATATTACCGTCTGACAGTTTGACAGATAGAACGGCCGCCGTTACTGCATGGTTTCTTTAGTGCTGCCCGACCAAATTTCTGTATTTAATACGACACCGGTCACCGGACATTCTGTACATTATGTATTGCGTAATAAATTTACACCCTGACAACTTCTGTTACGCGATAAGGACGCCCTCCTTCGCACGCCAAGTTATAGTGGTACGTCTATAGCATTCTTCTCTAACAACACAATTCGTTTCATGTTTCAATTGCGACGCGAGATGGAATTCGTGACGCGCGCGCACTCAAAATTGAACCCAAGATAGTAATTTTTAGATATTAGTATTTTCTAAGAAAATAATTACTACATTTTTTCCACAGAGGGATAATCATTGATTAATTGAGATAAATTATAGTTGTGTCACAGAAACGAAGCTATTCATAAAAGAAAACGTGCATGTAAGTTTTTATTGGGCGTCCACAAGGCTTACGACATATCTTGGCTGGCTAAAGCGATCACTTTACACAGTGCAAGGTTCACCGATTCCAACCATAAACAGCCACATATATTTTAAAAATAAAAATTATATATGTGAAATGAATAATAATCAAGTATCTACTAATATGAAAATAAATTTAAAAGATAAACTATTTATCAAAAGGGCCTGGTTATTTATAATATTCAATTTACTATTAATACTTGATTAATTAATTAATTTAATTTAATTTAATTATTCCGAATTTCCCAATTGCCTTTTAGCTATGGATCATTCCTTTGAAATAAATAAGGGTTTACAAATTTTACATACAAATTATACAGAATTACGGGATAAATTAGAAATTTTGGAAATAAGAAAAAGTAATAATAGCAAATTGAATATTATAAATAACCGGGCCCTTTTTACAAATAGTTATCTTTTAAATTTGTTTTATTATTAGTGGGTACATGATTCTCATTTATTTTTCATGTATACTTTTTATATTTTGATTGTCTATATTTCGATTTTTGATTTTTAATTTGTTAGTATAGATAGAAACATGTTGATATTTTCAATATATAAGTGGTGAAAACAAAGTACATTTTTATTAATTATAAATCAATAAAAATCCGAAAACTTAAATATCTCGGACAGAGATTTTACATCTCGTAAAGTAGGGAAGGACTGCCTGAAGTCAGGGTCCTGGAGGTAGTAGAACATAGTTATTCAGAGACACATAGATAAAGTGATGATAGTCAATATCCGTTAAATAGATAGGACACGAGAAGATGAAGAAGAAGGATAAATATTTTAACAGCAGTATAAATGTGTCTTAGACGTACGCAACAGGGGATTTTCTTCTGCTGTGACGCAATCCCTTCGCTTAAGGAAGGAGTTAAGTTCATCTCTGTAAAATTTTATACTCTGTGTTTACAGTACCGTTTTAATTACGAGGTTTTGTTTTTTGGGGGGTTGCGATATGATTTTTATTTTATTTTTGAACGATTCACAAACAATGAAAAACACATAACATGATTTATAGGTAATATATTACAATAATTTTAAATGCTTTTCATTCATCACTTAAATCTGAACACAGCAAACATATAAATAAAAACTAAAGGTAAAAGCATGCACAAGAAAGAACAGAAAAAAAAAAATTTATAGAGTGAGCTAAAACAGTGTGAGACTGAACAAAGAGACTAAACATAATTTCGCAAGTTTGGTAATAGTTCTCTCGCATTCATGGAAACTGTCATGAAATATTTAAATGGGGAAGTTATTTATTGTATGACCTCAACGTTCTAGATAAATCAATCATAGATGTAATTAAATAGTTTATTTATAATTTTTAATTTACAATTTTAACGACCGATTCGCACCCTAAGGGGTCACCACAAGTTTGAGTAAAGACTGTTGTTGAATTGAACTTTTACGAAAGGTCAATATGACGTAACGCTTGTCCGAGCCGTTGGTGTGATGTAGCCTTATCGGGCCGGCCCTAAATAATACTTCTCCGCGCTTCTAGAACGATTGATAGGACAGACGAGGAGACGAGCGCTGCTCGCCGGCACGTACACCAGCAAGCCGCGGATCCCATCCACTGACCGCGGATGTGGGAACAAAGCCAGCCAGGTAGGTAGACGGTACTAGATACTGTGGTACTAGGGTGTTCATTACCAGTTTTCCGTAAACCGATTTACCGGTAAATAAACGTTCAAGTATCATCGATTTCGGCAAATTATTTTTCACTTTTTAATGTATTACATAATATAATACATGTAGATCTTTAGAACACTGTTTAGATCGTCATAGAACTTTTGCGAACCTTCTAGACACACCGACACATTCCGCCACTCAGTTTAGAACCTTGTAGGAAATTTCTAGAACCATCTCCTTCTAGAACTTTCTAGAGCAGGTTTTTCCGGAACCTCCTAGACTCACCGACACAGTCAGGGCGCCTATTTTGAAACAATCTGAAGCATTTGCGGCCTTCCCATAACAAAACAATGTGCTAGAAAGCACATTTTCGTCACCCACTCCCACCAACGCACAGCCACCCCCACCAAACTCGCATATTTTCGATGTGAGACCAAGGACTATCCACCACCATAACCGCCGGTGGGTGGGAGAAAACATGGCGGATAGGGAAACACGGGTTTCTTTTTATACATATATATTGATTGATAATATAACTACAATACTATGTGATGGATCATTTTACTTATGGCATTATACTGACGCATTTTACTTACGCCCACTGACGAATATGTTGCAAGTATATAATTTTTTTATTATTATAATATATACATATATATTTTCAAAATATTCACCTGTCGTATATAGGATTTGTTTAATGTTTAATTATTTTACGGACAGGGAATGAAATAATATTAACAACATCTTAATGATAATAATGACTAGTTCGATGCATTCTTTATAGCTTAACTAGTGATTTTTCGACGGTTAGTCTCGGATCCTCAACGCACGTGCGCGCATTGTTTTACGCCGGAGAAAAAAAAAATCAATGAAATTCCGAATAAACAAAATACTCAATGATTCTGCAGAAAGCGGGATTTTATTGTTATGTTAAATTAATGAGGATCCGAGACTAACCATAGAAAAAATTACTAGTCAAGCTTACAGTACTTAATTGAATATTATTCATCTCTTGGCGGCTATTTTGTTTTCCAAAAATACGTTTCAATGTCTTCTGAAGATTCGTGAACTCCAGTTGCACTATGTATTAACAATATCAAAAAGCAATAACACAAGCTATAGTAGGTGTTACTCACTCACAGGCAAAATGTAAGGTGTACTCATCTGGGCCCCGTTAAAGGTAAATTTTTTTTGATACTATAGAAATATAAATTTTTTTATTTTTTTTTACATCTCAGACCCACAAAACATCACATTGATATTTGTCTGTAGGTGCATCAATACATATATATAAATAAATTGTATTTACCAGAAATACATTCATATTAATTAATTACAATAGATCTTATAAACTCAAATACAAATCTACAATACTATACAACAATACAAGAAAAAATACAAATATTACCAAAATCAAAATAAGTCTTTTTTATTTAATAACATATTCATTAATTCTGTATTTTGCCCTTTTTTATTAATATCCATTTTGACACGACATGGGATTTTATTAAATATTTTTGGTATGACATATTTTAATGTTCTTTGTCCATATTTATTTATGACCTTCGGTATTCGTAGTCCTTCTTTAACCTTCTTAATTAACGTCATTAGCTGTGAATTGTTTTTAATTTGTGTTTTTTTGTTATAAGGGGCTTGCGCCACCGCGCTGCCAGCGTGTTCCGTGCCCAATATGTGACAACAATATAGCGGGTTTATACAGTAGCCGGCAAACATCTTGAAATTCTGCGGCGTAGTGGGGGGACGTTTGCGCATCTACCTTTCTACCAACGAGACCCAAATTTCGTCTTCTGCGCATTCCCCCACTTAGCCAAAGAATTTCATGAAGTTTGCCGGCAACTGTAGCTTCCTGCATTTTATTTAAAATTCATCGGAGGATTAACCGAGGTTTATAATATGGAGAAAGTCAATGATGTCTAGACTGACCATATATGGCGCTTTGGGAGCACACATAATCTATATAAAATTTCACTGGATTCAAGTAACTTTTTTTCAAGTTGTCCTATTCAAGAATTATCACAGAACCTGCAATAGAACTTCTTTTCAACTTTATGATGATATTGGAGCAGTCTTATAGGACGTTCAATTCAATTCAATTCAATTTATTTCACGATAATATGTACATGACAAACAAAATGTTTAAGGCATACATATTAGGAAGTATATATCAAAAATGAAAGTATTTAATAAATTAAAAATAACATAAAATCTGGTCAAAGGTGTAGGAGAATCCCGCTTCGGAAAACCCCCTCAGACACATGGAATATATCATATGTTTATGTTCTCTTGTCCTTATTTTTTAATTGTCGGTTAAATTGTACTTATCTCTTGACTTTTGCTGATCAAGATGCACTAGATATCATTAAAAAAATTTTGTTAAATATACCATGCTGGGCCTTAAATGACACTCTTATATTATTTTTGTATGAAAATCTTTGTTTCGCAAAATTTATCTTTCATGTAATTGAACTAACCTTGAAGTAATCTTAGTGCAATTTGCGTAATCTAGTATAACTTTACTTTTATTATATGAATTATGTTAAACCTGTGAGAAGGCGAATTCTTTTTTTATTTTTTATTTAAATGAATAAATTTTATTTTATTGTCAACTGACATTTCAATTTTTCTTGCAGTATACCTCTTCCACAAAGCAATGTTTATCATGTGTAGTATTCTAGCTATATAAAGTACAATTTTGGATTTTATTTAATCAACGAACCCATATTCTCATTGCTATACCGTCTGGCTGTCGGAGCATGATGTGCATGTAAGTCCAAGGAGCATTTTTTTTAGTAAACGAAATGGCTTGTCGGCAATGATTCTTCGTAATATGTTTGAATTCAATTTAGATTGGTGGCAAAAACATCTAACGGCTCGTATCTGTTTGCTAATCTAGGGAGCCTTTGCAGTGGAGAATTTAAAACGTAGTTAGTGGCTGCAGTTTCCAAGACAACGCCTGCATAATTTGCATTTCTAGTTTCACGGGATGGTACATGGTGATTACATAATAATAAAAGAAAAAAATGAAAAAAAATAAAGATTTGTAGCAACAGGAGTGAAAAGACTGTCACAGGTGTAGATTTTTTCGATTTTTTTTTAAATGCTTATAATTTTTAAAACAAATGACTTGGATTTTTTAAAGTATTTTTCTGATAACTATAATGACTTGGCTATTATTACTATTATCACCCGATTTCGGCTTGACGTCGAGATACGGAACACCCTGTATATGTAGGGATAAATAATACTAGTCTCTATAGCGAAGATACAGGTCTATTTTCAGTCATTATCATCATGATGGTGTTTATAATATTATTTTATTCCCTATCAGTAAAATAATTAGACATTAAACAAATGTATGTACCACAGGGGCGTGCAGTGAGTATGTTAAAGGATAACATTTACGCAAACATATATTTTGAAAAAAAAAAAACGAAATAAAATATTAATGTCGTAATATTCGTATCGCGATTAATAAATATTTTATTTTGATTTTTTTTCCAAAATATATGTAGGTGTGTTTAGGCAAAATTCATGCTTGAATGTACAATTATATTTTAATAATAAAAAAATATATACTAGCACTACATTCGTCAGCGACTGACTTTACATACGACTTTACCATAAGTAAAAAAATTGACTTGTGTTATGTCTTCGCTAATGTCATGTTGAGATCCCAAGAGTTATTTATACCCAAGTGAGCTAAATTATTATATTTGTAAATATTTTAAAAAAGAATTTTAAAATATAGAGAAATTAAAAATGTCAAATGACTTCGCATAAAATGGTCATTTAAATTTGTCTTATTGATTCCATGACTATTGCACACATGACTATTGCACACATGACTGAAGTCTAATATTAAGTTCAACATAACATATCGCTGCTTATCATAAATAACGGTCTATTTTTCATTTAAAGACATATAGACTACACTCAGAACTTTCCAATGTTTATGGTGAATAAGTTTATCATAAATCAATAATGAATTTTCTTTTATTGTTATAAAAAATCATTTGTTTATTTTTTTAATCACTACAGTAGAAAAATAGATTAGGCCATTACTCATAATTGACAGCGATATGTATGTTATATTTTCAAATAAAATAAAATAATCAATATATATATATATATAAAAAAAGAAACCCGTGTTTCCCTAACCGCCAAGTTTTCTCCACAACCAGCCACAACCACCCACCGGTGGTTACGATGGTAGATAGCCCTTGGGGTCACATCGAAAATATGCGAGTTTGGTGGGGGTGGCTGTGCGTGGGTGGGAGTGAGTGACGAAAATGTGCTTTCTAGCACATTGTTTTGTTGTGGGATGGCCGCAAATACTTCAGATTGTTTCTAAATAGGCGCGCCGACCGTGTCGGTGAGTCTAGAAGGTTCCGGAAAAACCTGTTCTAGAAAGTTCTGGAAGGAGAAGGTTCTAGAAAATACCCGAAAGTTCTATAAGGTTCTAAACTGAGTGGCGAAATGTGAATAGAAGTTTCCTGTACACTCGATAAATTTCTTGAAAGTTCTGGAAGGAGAATGTTCTAGAAGGTTCTCGAAGGTTCTATAATAATCCAAATAGTGTACTAAAAATCTACGCGTGCGAAGCCGCGCGGGCACGGCTAGTACTATATAATGTCCATCCGTCCAAGCAACATAAAACATGTGACGCTTGGCAACAGAAAACAATAAAAAACTGCTGTTAATAGTCGTCACACAGTGTGCGGTTATCGCGTCCAGCAAAGTAAATTAATTTTCCATCGTGTAATTCCAGGTATTTGTAAGTGATTATTTCCAGTTCTTTTATAGTATTATAAAACGAAAGATAAAGAAAACTTGTTCAAAAATCAAAATGTAAATAATAATTTCCGTGAAATGATTTTTCCCGCTGCAGATAGCAAATCCATTCGCATCTCCATTTTACTTCCTTCCATCTTGAATAATCTAGATTCTATCAGGTATACAGGGTGTGACAGTCCCCACTTTACAAAATATCCACAAAATTGCATATTTCAACTATATAAAGGTTTTCATAGTAGCGAAGGGAAAAACTTCATTTCAAAATGAAGACTACAACACACACACGTTCACCAGTTTGAAGACTACAAAGTGTACACTACAATTGTAGTACTACGAAATGAAGTGAAGTAAATGAAGTGAAGTAATGAAGTAATTGTAGTATTAATGAAGTGAAGTAATGAAATGAAGTAATGTAATGAAGTAATTGTAGTATTAATGAAGTGAAGTAATGAAATGAAGTAATTGGTAATAATAATGAAGTGAAGTAATAAGTAAATTTTTAAATGAAATAAAGTATTTATAAAAATTTAGCGAGCTAAAAAAAAAAAAGAAAAAAAAAAGGTCGCCAGACAGATTTCTTCGTTCGATTCCAAAAAATTTTCAAACCATGGGGGCGGGGGGTTGTTACAGTTTCCAAAGATTTCTCCATTTATCTACATCAACTTCCCAAAAATTTCTTCATAGCTCCCAAAATTTTTCAAACCATGGGGGGGGGGGGTTGTTACAGTTTCCAAAGATTTCTCCGTTTAGCTACATCAACTTCCCAAAAATTTTTCAAACCATGGGGGGGGGGTTGTTACAGATTCCAGAAAATTCTTCATATATCTACATCAACTTTCCAAAAATTTCACTTAAAAAATACACTATTTAAAATGTGTTTCTCATACTTTCGATAACTTTGAAGTGTATGTACTTTGTAGTGTTCGCTTTGAAATGAAGTGTACTATTTGAAGTTTATACTTTCAATAACTTTGGTGTTTGTAGTTTGTAGTGTGCACTACACATCAAAATGTGCGAAGTGTGCACTTCAATGTAGTGTAGTACTACATTGTAGTAGTGAGTACAGAGCGGACCCATCACTATTTCATAGTGATAACGAACTGACCCAAGAGTGTCAAGTAGCAGAAATGTAACACTTGGTAAATTACATATCCCTGCGATACACACCACAACTGCTCAGCATCACTACACATTTAAAGGTGTGAAATATTTCAACGAATCGCCTGTTGAAATGACGACTGAGGAAAATTATGAGGCATTTTAAAAAAAACGTGAAAAAATACCTTCAGAAATAATTAAATTTTTATTTTATTATATACTAGCTGCCCTTACACGGCGTTGCACGGGTTAAGGATTAAGTTTCAAATAAATTTGTGAGGGTAAACAAAGGTTCGATTCGAATGGTATAGATTTGCATCAAAAATATATAAGCGGAGGGGAAGGGGTAATAGAATAGGAAGGAAATGTTGCCTTTGTAACCCGCCGAGTCCTAAAGAATAAGTTTACAAATTTTGAGTCCGATTGGTCAAACGATACAGATTTGCTTTGAAAATATGTCAGGAGGAGAGAAAGGGGTAAGAGAATAGGGAGGAAATGTTGCCTGTGTAACCCGCCGAGTCATAAAGAATAAGTTTCCAAATTTTGATTCTGATCGGTCAAACGGTACAGATTTGCATAGAAAATATGTCAGGGGGAGGAAAAGGGATATGAGAATAGGGGGGAAATATCGCCTATGTTACAGTTGCCGGCAAACTTCTTGAAATTCTTTGGCGTAGTGGGGGAATGCGCAGAAGACAAAATTTGGGTCTCTTTGGTGGAATGGTACGTGCTTCCCCCCACTACGCCGTAAAATTTCAAGATGTTTGCCGGCTTCTGTACCCGCTGAGTCCTAATGAATAAGTTTCCAAATTTCGAGTCCGATCGGTCAAACGGTACAGATTTGCATTGAAAATATATCAGGGGAGGAGAAGGGGTTTGAGAATAGGGGGGAAATGTTGCCTATGTTACCCGCCGGGTCCCAAAGCATAAGTATGCAAAATTTGAATCGAATCGGACAAACGGTGTGGATTTGTACAGAGAACAGACAGACAGACATTGAGTTTTATAGGCATAGATGTACCTATTCTGACCTGGCACGATCCGATATAACAAGTGTTTGAGGATGGCCCCGTTGAAAGCCGCAACAACCGTAGAACTTGTATGAGAAGATGTATGAATGTGGCTGAAGCAAAAGTGGTGCGCCAGGATAGAATAGTGTGCCAGGATAGATAGTGTGGCGTTCAATTCTCTCTGCCTACCCCTGCGAGGAAACGGCGTGATGGTTAGTTAGTTAGTTAGTTAGTTTATTACTTACTTATTATTATATATATGTACCTATTACTTACTAATTATAACTAAATTATCTATACATATATATATTGATGAATATGTACACTTTATCATATAATTCTCTGTAAATGTAAAATGTAATGATAGTCCTCTACTACACACGAGTCTATGTCGCTCATGTAGAAGAGAAAAATCCATCATAAGTAACTGGCTCTTGTAAAATTGTAAATCTCTTGTAAATCTTGTAAAAAAAATGTATTTGTAAAAAAAAATTAAAAAGTAATAACAAAATATAGTAAAATAAAAATAGAGTAATCCGCAATACTTTATAGACAGTATTTTTTCCAATTCTAAAAACTTTTTTTTTTCGGAACCAGACTTTAACTTGAGCCGACAAATTTAAATAGTTACTCTGTAACTAAAATAAACTGTAAATAAAAAGGTACTCTCAATTCCTTCACCTTTGTCGACTAAATAAGCTGACTCTTTATCGTTGGAAATGACGAATGAATTCAAATGTTCTGAGAGAATACACAAAAGTAAACAAAGCTTTTAAAATTTCACTTTCACTGGCGATTACATTGTTAGAAATATACAACTAATGATATTAGGTCATGGTTGCGTGAACAATTTCAACTCATTATCAAGGCAGGAATCCGCCCGCAAAGTTTTTGCTACTATCTATGAGACACCCTGTATATATTTCATTTTAAAGTTCTGTACCACTAATAAAGCACCCCTTAGTACCTATTGAGCCCACGACATAGTAAAATAAAATATTTGATAGGTATATCATTTTCTTTTAATGTTTTCTGTGTTTATGTATGCAATTGTTAAGATTGGAAGTTTAATAGGGTGTATCATTAAAATAATGCAGGATTTAAAAGAACCTTCCATTTTTATGATCCTGACACATTAAGACCAGGGATTGGACGAAGATCCTAGTAAAAGATTCGAGAATCGACAATCCTGTATGAGAACATGTATGGAAGTCAACTAAACAACATTGGTAAGCCAGAACATATGCGGTCTATCCTCTGCCTATATTATGGGAAATTAATTAGTCAATATAAAATATTAATGAATGTTATTTAAGATATATTATAGATATCTCATAGAGTAAGAAGCTATATTTTTGTATGGGAAAGTAGGCATAAAACTCTTAAGTGATCACTTTACACAATATAACGTTTACCATTTCCACCCACGATAGCCTGCCACATCTATCAAATTTTTCAAATTCTATAGTACATCTCAATTAACAATGTCCCCCCGGGGATAAGATCCAGTAAGTTGTTCTAGTAAAATGTGGACACACTCAAAATATTCTGAACGATATTTACATTAAATTTCCAGTATTATAACGTATTACAGAATTGAAAACATATGGATGCAAACTATTAGACATATTTTTAAGATAATGTATGTTTTAATTACCTGCGATTATGATTCCTCGCCTTTTTATTTAATCAACACCACGCACAATCGGAAACAACAACAAAAAATCGAAACAAACTTATAAATTTAATCTCTCATTCATTAAATACGTAAATTTCAATTTTTTACTGATAAGCAAGTCCGACAGACGTTTACAACTGTTTATACTATTAGCAAAATATACTACGCGTTTAATTTAAAACGCTAATCGCGGTTTCACTTTAAAACTTCGTCCGTATGTTTGAGAAAATTTCACTTTTCATCGAGACTTTCACTATTTCGGCGGTAAAATGATCCCGACTGTCAAACTCAATCAACTGTCAAACTAACAATTTTTGACGGAGCGGTGACAAAGGAAGACGTCCCTGCCGCGCCGCTGCCCTTACAAAGTGACGGGCCGCCCCGAAAGCGCTCCGTATTTAACATTTTTTCATTTCTCCGCGTGGACAGCAGACACAACACGTGCTTTGATAGTGTCGCTGTTGCCAGGCCGCTCCGACATTCACGGAGCATTCCTTATTTTATTACGTGCACGAAAACACATTCTATTCATTATTATGCGTGCCTTCTAGCGAGGCGGGCCGATTTAAAATATTAGGTCCTTACATATGAAATTGACGTTTAGTATGGGAGGAACACAAAGCCGATTTTTTTTTATTATAATATATTTATTTAATCAAAGTATGTACCATTGCTATCTATGCACTTTTGCCATCTCATAGGTATTTCATCGATCCCTTTACTAAAAAAACCATTCGGACGGGAATCAATAAAATCTTTGAAGGCGGTTTGGACTGCCCCATCGGAGTTGAATTTTTTCCTTTGCAAGAAGTTATCCAAATTTCGAAAAAAATGGTAATCTGTTGGGGCAAGGTCCGGAGAGTACGGTGGATGTCTTAGACATTCCAATTGAAGCTCCTCTAATTTGGTAGCCGTCTGTTGTGCAGTGTGTGGTCTAGCGTTATCATGAAACAGCAGTGGCCTAGAGCGATTAACCAGCCTCGGTTGTTTAGCAGCTAGCTTTTCCATCATGGTTTGCAGTTGCTGACAATAGACATCTGCCGTAATCGTTTGGCCAGATTTAAGAAAGCTGTTGTGAACGACACCAGCACTAGTCCACCAAACGCTCACAAGTAACTTTTTTGGAGTCAATTTTCGCTTGGGGCATGGTTTGGCTGGTTTCGGCAGGGTTCAGCCGTTGCGATGAGCGCTTCCGATTATCGTACAGGATCCACTTTTCAACACAGGTAATGATTCGATTTAAAATCCCTTCATTATTGTGCCGGTTGAGTAATGCAACGCAGCAGTCAACGCGCGTTTGTTGATTTGCTTCACTCAATTCGTGATGTACCCACCTTTCAAGCTTTTTCACCTTACCAATTTGCTTCTAGTGGATTAAAACAGTTTTATCACTAACACCGCAGCCTGCAGCTAACTCGGATGTGGTTTGCGATGGATCCGCTTCCACAATAGCCTTCAATTCTTCATTATCAACTTTGGTCTCCGGCCGTCCACGGGGCTTCTTCTGCAGGTCGAAATTTCCAGAACGAAAACGTTGGAACCAAAAACGCACTGTGTTTTCTTTTGCGGCACCGTCGCCATACACATTATTAATCCTTCGAGCCGTTTCTGCAGCACTGGTGCCACGGTGGAACTCGTAACCGTAAAAAACGCGATATTTCAAGTTTTTCATTTTGTAAACTGAGTGACGCAAAGAAAAAAACAATTGAGGAAAAAACAAATGAATTATAATTTTCAAAACACAAATACATGAGTAAATAGCTGTATAAATTTGGATTTGGAATTCCTAACCAAAGAGAAGATATTTGAGATCAAATTTGCCAGTACGGCAAAACGCCAATTTCATATGTAAGGACCTAATATTTTTCAAATAAATGTTACTTAGAAAAAAGTAACCCATAAAAACCAAGTTTTTACTATACTACCTTTCTTTGTAAAATATAACAACAATTAAAGACGAATTAAAACATATATCATAACACTAAACTTACAGTAATTTAATATATTTCTAATATGTCAGATGTTTTGAGATGTCAAGATTTTGATATATTCAATTATCATCAATATCGTACCTTATGAATTTCCAGCGTCAAATGATTTAGTCAGAATCAGATTTGAGTAATGTAGAATTCTTCAAAACTAAGCAGAAATCTAAAATAATTAAATTATTATTTGATTTTTTCCAAAAAACCCAATTTTGCTGTTATCTGTGAACCAATTGTTTTGTAAATTTTCGAAATTCGTAGTGATGTACCTATTATACCGACGGAGTAATTCAAATTTAGAAAATATTCCGCGACGTTATCGGTCCGCCGCGGCGTTGCTAATCAAACTTTTCTAATGATTCCAATTTGAAAAAACCAATAAAATTTCTAAAAATCCCAAATTATACTATAATTATTATTTTTTTTAACGAAAATTTGATAGATCTTCTTGATCGTCGCCACGAGTCTGCTTGCCAAGTTTCAGCTCGATTGGATCATGGGAAAAGGGTCAAAAATCGATCCAAAGTTTTTGTTGACGGCAAGCAAGCAGACGCCACGAGTTAATATAAAGGGAATAAAAAGTAAATGACTGTGGGAGGCAACCGAAACACTCATAAACTTAATTAAAGTTTTTATTAAATTTATAAAAGTCACTGGACTAAATCGGAGCACTGTTTTTAAATTTAGTCAGTAATTGAAGTTATATTCCTTTTGACGCATTGAGGGGAAAATTTCAACTTTAACGGAAGCGGCGCACGCAGCATGTAGCGGAAATGCGATACCAGAACTAACGAACATATTGAATTCTTGTCAGCCGTCTCTGATTCTGTTTACATGCGAGTTCATGAATGTTTCGATCGTTTTTAACTAAGTTTTTATTTGTCACCATGCCAAAAACAATTAATATAAGATATTCGAGAAATTATTTATTGCAAAAACGACGTAATTGTCGTATATTCGTTTTCAAAACAAAAAACACACTCTTTCATTCAACATTCTCCCTCCCATTCAATTGTGTCTTCCTGTTGGATGACCGAATAAAATAAAATAAAAACATTCAATGCGGCTGTCAAAGTTGGATAGTTTCGAAACTTTTGAATACGGAACCTTTTTAGTTCAAAAATCGAAAGTTTTGTTTGCTCCAATTATTTTAAATATTAGTTTAAATTTCTGTAAGTATGAGTTTTAATTCTTTTCCTGAAACTCAATAACGTACCTAATCGACAATGATTAGTGTAGATTTTTATAACTCAATACTTTGAGTGTTATTAATAGACGCACGAATTATTTTGTCACGCTGCTTCTTAATTGCACTAATTACCCTGTTTCTATCGCTTCAATTACTTTCTAGAAAATTCCGTTCTATTCTCTCTCGTCGTTACTTCGCTCGAATATCTATCTGTCACTCGATTAATCACGTGCTGGCCATACTGCGCTCGCTAATATCGCACTGGTCAAACGTCAACAATAACTTGGTGCAGTAGACGGCCGGTCTCCTATTATAGATAAATGTCGCGTCACGATGCTTCGAGAATCTAGGAGAACGGCCCAGTCATTTCGGGAGATTTTGATAGTGCCTAACTCTTAACTGTTTTTGTCATTTTATTTGACTTATATTTGAATTTTTTAAATTCCATGTAAGTAACTGTACTGATAATCCAATGTTTTACAGAAAATAAGTCGGAAATGTCAAAAAAATGCAAATTCTTTTGTCGCTTATGTCCGTAACTATCGATATTTTGCCCAAAGTGTAAAGAATATTCCATTAAAGATTGAATGAAGAAGACTCCTGAAGTTTTTGCTACTGGTTACGACACACCTGTATAAAATGGCGTCTTAATTACATAAAAATAGAACCAGTCCTTTATACCTCCATTGATAATCTGTCCAATACAATATTTTTATATATATGTTCTGAGAACGCAATTACTGGATTTGTCCACTGCGGGATTATTATTTAATTATGTTATTTAATTTTATTTAGATGTTCTTACGGTGGAATTGGTGAACGTTGCATCGAGAAGAGCGATCACTTATGCCAGATCATGCAGGTTGTCAACCCTGGGCCATCGCATAAAAGTCTTCCATACACGTTTCTCATATAAATAGCTTCATCTCGGTGAGACTTTATTACTTTATAATTTATTTTAATTGTTTAAAATATTTCATTACACTCCAAATCAATACATAAATATAAAAGAAATCCGTGTTTCCCTATCCGCCAAGTTTTCTCCACAACCAGTCACAACCACCCACCGGTGGTTATGGTGGTGGATAGCCCTTAGTGTCACATCGAAAATATGCGAGTTCGGTGGGTTGGCTGAGCGTGGGTGGGAGTGGGTGCCGAAAATGTGCTTTCTACCACATTGTTTTGTTATGGGAAGGCTGCAAATGCCTCAGATTGTTTCAAAATAGGCGCGCCGACTGTGTCGTTGACTCTAGAAGGTTCCGGAAAAGCCTACTCTAGAAAGTTCTGGAAGGAGAAGGTTCTAGAAAATTCCCGAAAGTTCTATAAGGTTCTAAACTGAGTGGCGAAATGTGTCGGTGTGTCTAAAAGTTTCCTGTACATTCAATAAATTTCTCGAAAGTTCTGGAAGAAAAATGTTCTAGAAGGTTCGCGAAAGTTTTGTGACGAAACAAACAGTGTACTAAAAAGCTACGCGTGCGAAGCCGCGCGGGCACAGCTAGTTAAAATGTAAAAATTAATTCTTACCGTTTCTTTAAATATTGAGTCGATCTGGTCGCACTAGATTTTAATAACAGGTAGGCCGAAAAATGCCGCAAAATGTGGGTTTACGTGCAATATCTTCCGATGGGCCTGGCCCCAAAATGTGTTCCAAGAATAAATGTACGATTTTTACGATATTCTATTGTGACTTTGTATTATCGTATTGTGACCGAAGGAAGACCTTTCTCATAATTCTTCACCTTTTTTCTTGGAAAAAACATTTGCCCATTCCTCAATGACATGTGCTTTACTTACTTGATGCATGGTATATTAAATAATTGCACCTTCGACACAACTGTCAAATCGGTTTAACATTTACCGGAAAACATTTCAATACCGAACTACCGGTAAAGAAATTTCTACGTACCGGTAATCTCGGTAAATTACTCTTCACATTATAATGTATTATATAATAATATTCTTAAACTACGATATTATATGACGATATTTGCAGGAAGCAGAATCGTGTAGTGTTTTTTGTACGATTCAGTGACCAGAAATTTTGTGGAATTTTCTCCGGCGTAAAGGTGCGCGCACGTGCGTCGGGGATCCAAGACTAGTCAAAAATCAGTAGTCAATCTTACAGTACTTTGCTGATTATTATTCATTCCTCGGTGGTTATTCTGTCTTCCGACAAATATAAATTATCCATTTTCATTATTATTTATTGTTGGGACACCAACTTGTCGTGTGGAAAGTTTTTAAGCGTTTTAATGTTTTTATTCAAAGCTGTATATTGCAAACTGGACGTCCTTGACTTGACTGAATTAATATTCCTACTCAAAACACTAGTTCGTTAGAGCTATTTCATGTAAATTATTCAAAAACGATTTAATTTAAAACTCAGCACTATAGATATTAGATTTATAGGCTCGGTAAGGAATTTAATCATGCAATTATATATATACCTACTTAAGTGTAATATTTTCGAGAAAATAGTGCAATAATTGATTAAAATATTTAAGTCGTCCTGTGTTTAACTCACCACCATCTTCATCCATTTGTCTTGGCAGGGTAGGGGGCCCAAAGACTCGACAAGGTGCTTCCATATTCCCCTGTCTTCAGCTTTCATACACATTATTTTGTTGTTTCTCCCAGTTTAATCTGGAGCGATACACCGGTCGTCTTTCTTCCGGGGTTGACAAGATGATTCTTCTTGGTATTCGTTCCTCTGGCATTCTTAGCACATGTCCAAACCACCTCATTTGTGATTTTTCTATATGTAGAAGTGTGATCTGTCCATCCATGAGACTCCCGCTACCCCCCTTAGAAAACTCATCTCGGCAGCCTGGATCCTCGCTCTCACTCTCTCCGTTAGGATCCAAATTTGTTGGCCATATATTAAGTCATGAATTCACTAGGGGACAAATAGCGCAGCATTCCGCGCGGCATGTCGCATGAACATCTACGTTCATGTTTCGGGGATAATGACGCGGGCATTTGATGTGTACACACCAGGACTCACATATCTTGTCGCGGAAATGTCACCTGATGAGGTTATGATGACAGCTGCGGTATATATATACACTTTGTCATTTAGCGAAAACGGGGTTCCGCGCAATTCGAAATGTTTTTTTGGGTCGCAATTTCAAATTAACGAGGTTTTACGGTAGTAAATTGAATATTATTAAAAACAAGATCCCTTTTGCAAATAACTATTGTTTTCCACACGTCGCGGAAATGTCGCCTTATGAGGTTATGATGACAGCTGCGTATCCGTTTATGTTAACGAGTTTATCGAAACGTTAGAGGAGAAAAAGATGGTGGATGCGAAATTATTTACTGCAAAGAGAAAGAAGGACGGATATTCTATGCGATCTTCGATCGATACAGCTCGATGGGTACAAGAACAATTTCGTTTCCCCACATTGTCATCTTGACAAATAAAGCGCATGCGTATTCACTTGTAAACATACCACGTGGTACTGACGCTCCGCGTAATGTTGCAGTGAGCTCGCTCGGGTACCGTGCGCATGGCAACGTTGCCACGGCACGTAGAAATGCCGCGCTATGTTGTACGCGACCATACGCGACGTTGCGGAACAGTGCACGACATTGCAACGTCACGTAGACCTATGTCGCGCGTGCTGTTGAGGTAAAACTTGTCCCCTAGTGAATACATGGCTTTAGGGTGGACCTGTACACAGATTTGAAAACAGTCAGTTTTGTATTGACGCTAAGCTCGGATTGTCTTATCACCGCACTATGCAGAGAACGTAGAAAACCTGCCGCTGCTCCGATTCTTTATATCTACTTCACTTTCCTGCCTCCCATCGCTAGAAAATTCCACCCCAAGGTATTTTAATCTTTCGACTTGCTTTCGACCCGACAGCTGGGGCCCCTGTATGCTGATTGAGCAGTGCTCTTGGTCTCTTCCTACCTCTTCTGCCATTGTCTAGAGAGAAATATATATTTTTCATAAGTCATAGAGAACCTCTCAGTGGTTGATCTATAGGTGGGTATCAAGATATATTATATATCATAGAAATTAGGTATGGGAGTTTATTGAGTGTTACGACCTATCGTACGGCTAGCTTAATTGATCACCTTACACAATGTAACGTTCACCAATTCCACTCATAAATGAAAACCACATCTATACATTTTTTAAAGTTGTATGTATATGTCAACTTTGCACACTTAGTAGCCCGATTTATCTAGAAATTGTATATACCTATGTTTGTTAAATTTGAACAACCCATTTCATATGTACTTGTATTTACTACCGCCATCTGTGGTTAAAGTTTGTTGTCCTCATTTAATGACGTTCCCTCAGTTAAAGTTAAGTTTCCTCTGTAGATAAAATCCATTATTGTGTTCTTGAAAAAATTTTATATACTCAAAATGTTCTGAATATAGGTGGGTAATAGGGTGTGTCACTTTTTTCAACTTTCGATTTTTCAAATTCAATAGTTCTCAAAAGTTGCATTTTTATATGTTATTAAATACTGTATGTACAGTTTTCCTTAATACTGGTACTTTTGGCTAGTTCAAAGGCCTTGAAATATAGAAAAAGTTGCAAAATAACTTTCCAATCAGAACGATATATTTTTGTATTTGCAAATTGTATTAGTAATTAAATGCTTTTTTTTCTAATAAGAGTATAGTCAGCATGAGGATAACGCCAAATTTAAGTTAATTTTGTTAATTTGCGTTAAATACCTACCCAATTTCGGGTTATGCGCGCCTTGTTAGGTCAGACCGTCAGTGATAAACAAAACTCCATACCGAACGGTTGTGTTTGTTTGCTTACTTGTTTTCAACCGTCGTAAAGTTTCTACATATTATACATTATATATATTATTCAAGTAACGAATCACAAGGCATCGAATCCGTCAAGTTCAAAAGAAACCAAAGGTAGTACGAAATTACGTATTTTTGAGAAATATCCCGAAAAATTCAAAAGTACTGTGTTACCAACTTATGGAGATGTTTTAAGACATTATGAGTGGGAGCATCATGAAATGAAACAGTCAAGTAGTTTAGAACCACTAGCAAAAGTGATCATTTCTCAAGTGGCTCGAACCGTTCCTGAAGTTTGTAAAACAGCAAGCATTCCGGTCGTTAACGATGCAAGCAAGTGAGCCAGCTCGTATTATCATATTACAAACAGTATAAGCTAATATCGATAAACAACAAAGAACCAAAAAGTCAATCGTGTTTAGATAAAATAGAAAACTTTATAACTAAATCAACAATTATTTTTGACATTACTGGGTGCAAATACAAAGATTATTCTTCTTGTAAATGTGAAAAAAATAAAACTGTTCTAGTTCCTTCAGAGCCTTCAGATGCACGGGCATTGGAAAAATAGACAAAAAAACAACCAGAAAGCTTCAGAAAAAAGACGAATGGTTTCAAAAACACCGGAAGGACGCCTCAACGAAGCCTTGTACCTCCAGTTTTATGAGACATACTCCAGTCTTACTTACTTGCTTACTTACCATCACGCCGTTTCCCCGAGGGGGTAGGCAGAGAGGATAGAGCGCCATACTCTTCTGTCCTGACATACAACTTTCGCTTCGTCTACATTCATACATCTTCGCATGCAAGCTCGGCGGTTGTTCAGACTTCTAACAGGACCATCTTCCAGTATCTGGTTAATCTGGTCATGCCACGTCTTCCGTGGTCGCCCTCTTTTTCTGGCGCCGTCAACACTTGCATCATATATCTTTCTTACCATTCTTTCCTCATTCATTCGCTCAACATGCCCAAACCACCCGAGCGACCCTATTTTTATTCTCTGTATTATGCTACGATCAGCTCTACATTCATTCCTAATATCTTCATACTTTACTCTATCTATCAGTATCATAAAGAATGATACTCCAGTCGATAAGACCAAAAAGATCTTTGATGATAATATTTATCAAGACTACCTAGAGCCTCAGCTCCTAGGATCTTAAAGGATGTGAAAATTTAATACAAAAAAATTCGTAAAGTTGGCTGAAATATGTGATCGTTAGGACGTATCGCACAGAGCAGGCGCTGCTATTGATTTAGCTACACTAAGTGATATCAGAGAAGCATCAAATGTTGACAGATGACAACAAAATTGTAATAGAACAGGGTATCGAGAGTTTTGAAAGCTCGTGCCTCGAAAAAATCACTGTCGAGATCTTTTGTGATACCACAAATCAATTTTGAGAGCCATCATAAATGATTTCCTGGCAGGATGAGAAACTTATACTGACTGAACCGCCGCTTTTGATCTACTTAGAAAGTGAAGAGCTGAAGATAGTTTCGTCGAACGAAATGTTCGAATATTCGATTTTCCCAAGTTTCCCTACCACACACAGTCAGTAGAAAAAATCTACTGACTGTGTGTGGCAGAGAAATATGTGGAAATCTGTGGATGCCTTAAATTGACTACTGTAGCTGCAGGTTCTGTTGTTGCAGGGCAAACAGCTAGAGAAGGTTTTATTGCAGCCAAGCAAAATTCCAAGAAAATTATGCCAAAGTTTAATTCCAAAAAAGACTTTTTTTTTATTTAAAATATAATAGAAACCCGAAAGGTTTATGGATAACATTTTTTTCATGAATCAATGTAGTATTATATTAGGTCCTTACATATGAAATTGGCGTTTTGCCGTACTGGCAAATTTGATCTCAAATATCTTCTCTTTGGTTAGGAATTCCAAATCCAAATTTATACAGCTATTTACTCATGTATTTGTGTTTTGAAAATTATAATTCATTTGTTTTTTCCTCAATTGTTTTTTTCTTTGCGTCACTCAGTTTACAAAATGAAAAACTTGAAATATCGCGTTATTTACGAGTACGAGTTCCACCGTGGCACCAGTGCTACAGAAACGGCTCGAAGGATTAATGATGTGTATGGCGACGGTGCCGCAAAAGAAAACACAGTGCGTTTTTGGTTCCAACGTTTTCGTTCTGGAAATTTCGACCTGCAGAACAAGCCCCGTGGACGGCCGGAGACCAAAGTTGATAATGAAGAATTGAAGGCTATTGTGGAAGCGGATCCATCGCAAACCACATCCGAGTTAGCTGCAGGCTGCGGTGTTAGTGATAAAACTGTTTTAATCCACTTGAAGCAAATTGGTAAGGTGAAAAAGCTTGAAAGGTGGGTACCTCACGAATTGAGTGAAGCAAATCAACAAACGCGCGTTGACTGCTGCGTTGCATTACTCAACCGGCACAATAATGAAGGAATTTTAAATCGAATCATTACCTGTGATGAAAAGTGGATCCTGTACGATAATCGGAAGCGCTCATCGCAATGGCTGAACCCTGCCGAACCAGCCAAACCATGCCCCAAGCGAAAATTGACTCCAAAAAAGTTACTTGTGAGCGTTTGGTGGACTAGTGCTGGTGTCGTTCACTACAGCTTTCTTAAATCTGGCCAGACGATTACGGCAGATGTCTATTGTCAGCAACTGCAAACCATGATGGAAAAGCTAGCTGCTAAACAACCGAGGCTGGTTAATCGCTCTAGGCCACTGCTGCTTCATGATAACGCTAGACCACACACTGCATAACGCTAGACCACACACTGTACAACAGACGGCTACCAAATTAGAGGAGCTTCAATTGGAATGTCTAAGGCCCGGTTGTTTCAAATTCGATCAAAGTAAGCGTAGAGTTTAAACTGAAATTTTTAGTACTTTTTTCAAAAACGGGTTGTTTCAAATCGGATTAAGCGAAATCTGTCAGAGAATTCTGAGCGGAAATTTTAGATTAAACTCTCGGTCAGAGTCGCACATGCGCACTGCGCAATGTAATTGACATTTGTCAATAAAATATTTTTTTATTAAATTTTCGACATTTTACATACAAAGTGTCGAAATGTACAATATTATGTAGGGTGACACAGGCTTTTCTGACGATCGACTGATCCTACAGTATATCCTTAACAGGAGAAGTAATTTACTTAGATCTCGAACAATACTTTTTTGTCAGAAGAAATTGATTTTTCCGCAACTCTAAATGAATTTTACTGCAGGGCATTGTCGACAATATTTTTTTTCAAGGTTTCTATTTCACTCGGGTTTTGATAATTTTACATTTATATCCATGAAAGGTGCATAGGTGATTTATCTGGAACACTGCTTCTTGGACTGCGGATAGTGTCAGCCATTACCAGAGCAATGGCTGACCACAGACCACATTTTAGTCAGCCGAAGAGCACTATAAAAATCAGAAATATATTTGTCATTATGTCCAAACAAAATATCAAGTTACGACAAACGGTACTAGGTACCAGATTTGGTAATTGCTATATTGTAGGAGAGCGGGACTATACCCTCAAACCAAATGTACAGCAATTTTTAATGCTACAATGGGCCTGAAGGCCCAATTTTAATTGCGGTCCGACAAGAACACCTAGATTTTAAAGAAATCAGAAAGATGTATTGCGACCTCACCGGGAATCGAACTCGGAATTCTCAGTATGCAGAGCCAGTGACATGGCCACTGGTTCGGTCATGTGGAACAGATGAGCAAAGAAAGGATGGCAAGGAAAATTGTTTGTCGAAAGCAGCAGAAGCAGAGGACGTCCGCGGAATAATAGTAATAAAACAATATATTCGGTGTATGAAATTCTTTTATTTTATTGTATTTTATATACCTACCTATTAACGGGAAAATGAATATTTTAATAAAAAATACAACTTGTAATAAAATTAAGCCAGATCTCTTTTGGCATTATGCCTTTCCAAAACAACTTCGTGAATTTCCTGTCGATTCTTTAGATAGTTGGGTTTTGAAAATATCTAACTGAACCACATATAATTTATTCTGCATATCAGTCGTAGGCTCTGGATTCACTTTTCTTATTACCTGCAAACAAAGAAAAGGTTATAAACAGAAAAACTAAAGAACTACAATACAGATCAAATAAAAACATATTGTTCTTGCAAACACTAAATAGGTAAGATTTAATTTCGTCAATAACTAACCTTCCTGGCGCTTTTCATCGTATTCTCGAATCTACTTCGAAAATCTGTTGGACAGTAGCAACAAAACATTAAATTAGTTGCGTAATGCGGCCCACTACTCTCCTTTCATCTTCTTGTGGAAATCTTCAGTAAAACAAACCGTTGATGACATGTTTCGAAACATCTGCTTTGATCTGCTTGCTGTCTGTTGCTGTCAAATGAAATTTAAATTATGTGCTGCCATATGCAAAATTATTTTGGCGTGCATTTGTCTATGATTTTTATTTTACACAATTGCAACACCCCTAATCCGATTTTAAAATTTGAAACAACTCAATTCTTCGAGATTTCGCGTGACCTTGAGGTTAAGCTCAGCTTAAGCCAGTATTTCCGCTTACTTTGATCGAACTTGAAACAACCGGGCCTAAGACATCCACCGTACTCTCCGGACCTTGCCCCAACAGATTACCATTTTTTTCGAAATTTGGATAACTTCTTGCAAAGGAAAAAATTCAACTCCGATGGGGCAGTCCAAACCGCCTTCAAAGATTTTATTGATTCCCGTCCGAATGGTTTTTTTAGTAAAGGGATCGATGAACTACCTATGAGATGGCAAAAGTGCATAGATAGCAATGGTACATACTTTGATTAAATAAATATATTATAATAAAAAAAAATCGGCTTTATGTTCCTCCCATACTAAACGCCAATTTCATATGTAAGGACCTAATAATAATAATATAATTAGGATACAAAATCATTTTTTATAATTGGCTGAGTTTTCTTTAATTTTTTTCTTCCGTTGTTTTTAAACATGCCCTTTTTTGAATATTTCGTATATTTTGTAAGTTTTTTTTTAAATATTTCAACTTAAAATTTGCAACAAATTTTTATTTTAGTACATTATGTTGATATATATTAACGAAATTAAGTAATCTGTTTAAATTATGTAGAAGAAAACAGCACTTTTATTACCTCTGAAAAATCACCAAAAACCAACATTTTCAGAATATTTGACTCGCTAGAACGAGCCAAAAGTATACTGGAATTGCAACTTTTTTTGCATTTTTGTGTAGTTACAAAAGAAATGCAACTTATGATAACTATTAAGTTTAAAAATAAAAAACTTTATTTTTACACACCCTAGTGGGTAATCCTAACGACTATTATGTGTAAATTTGATAATATGATTTTTTTGTGTCATTATTGACGGGCTTTCGCGTCGTTATATTATCGTATTGTTTATTATTATTATTATTTATTGAAGTTGTGCTTTTTTTAGGGTAAAAAAATTATTGTAACGGAAGCTGCGCACGCAGCATGTGGCGGAAATGCGATACCAGAACTGAGGACGCCATATTGAATTTTTGTCAGCTGTCAGACTCTGTTTACATGCGAGTCCGCGAATGTTTCGATCGTTTTTGCTTGTCACCACGCCAAAAACGATTAAAAGTGATATTCGAGAGAGAATTAATTGCAAAAACGATAGTTGTCAAATACTCGTTTTCAAAACAAAAAACACATTCACTTATTCGACATTCGACGCGGCTGTCAAAGGTGTATAGTTTCGAAACTTTTGGATACGGAACCATTTTAGGCCGAAAATCGATGAAACATGAGAGTGGGTAGGTAATTGGAGTTTTTTTTAAATACACACGTTTTTTGAAAAGGAACAACGTCTCAATAACAACGCCATATTGAATTCTTATCAGGTGTCAGGTTCTATTTACACGCGAGTTCACGAATTTTTCGATCATTGTTAAGAAAGTTTTTTAATACCACTTCATTTTATTCTAGTCTATTTAATATATAACTAATACAATAAGTTTTATGCGCTGTATCTCTCCAAAAAGTAACTTAACTCTCATGCTTGGGTATTATGAATATGCTTCTTATAAATTTTATTGTTTAAAATATTGTTAGCTTCGTTTTCATTACTTTAATGTTTAAATTTGTGGGTTTACTTACAGACCTTACAGAATATTTATTTTCTTACTAATGGTGTGAACATCGTACGTGCAGCAGACTTGTTTTAAATCATAGACTACCCGGCCATGTATGTAGGTACCTACTTACGCTCCGGGCGCACCCTCAAATCAATTTTATGGAATGGGTCAACAAAGTGAGGCCGCTTGCAAACAAATATAAATGTGCCATACACCTCCCGATGACCCAGAAAAACTCGCATACATACCTATGTAGAGACAAATCATTCTTTATTTTTATTTTTTCCATTGGGTGTCACGCGTCACCATTATTCTCAAAAGCATATTTATAATTTGTACTTATACTTGGTTCTCTTCCTTACTTATAGGAGACAACAATTTATGTATTTTTACGATATATTTCGCATGTTAAAATGCTATGTGAGAGAGGCATAGAAATATATCAAATGGACCTTGAAATTCAGTCAATAAACATTGCTATTGAAAAATGATTGTTTAATTAATTACTGTTATCATTGCTCTATTTCATTTCGTATTTTCTTTTTACATCCAATTTCAAAGTACAATATATTTTTTGCTATACGTCAACCATAACAGTTATGTTTACAAACAGAGATGACGCCGTTAGTCAAAATGTGTTGACGTTTAAAATTGGCGCCATTTTCTCGACAGCATAGACAACGAATTAAAAACATGTCAGAGAGCGAAAACAGTAAAATAAAAAAAATTAGCTATTCACCCTCAATAAAAAAATATTTTGTGTGAATATAATGTGTTCTATTTTTATTATTATTTAATAAATAATCTATCTACGCAAGTATCTTAAAGTAAAAAATATTTTTTATTAGAAGGTTTATATTTTTTTAGTAAAAATAGTGTTAATAAATATGATTATAGGGTGTAGATTATAGATTTTAAAAGTATTATTGTTTTATAGATTATATATAGGATGTAAATGTAAATATTAATAAATAAAACGTTTTGAAGGCTTTCACCGAGGATTAATAATAATTCAGAATGTACTCAATTCTAGATTTTATAGAAAATATAGCTTTATCCCTGCCAAAATCATGTTTCCAAATCACTATTGAAAGAAAGGACAGCAATTTCCACTAGAACCAATCAACCCCCATGTATGTGTCGAGTGACAAAATGGCTGCTTTATACTAAAGTGAGAGTTGATGTTAATTTTATACTGAAACATCATAGCAAAAATGGCAATATCCAATCATGTAAATAACAAAAGCAGCAGTGTCCATTATTTTGTAGCAAACAGCAGTATCCATTTTAAAAAGTTAATACACATACATAAAAGAATACTATTATTCTCAGTGATGCCATCTATGGACGTTCAAAAGAAGTTATATCATTTGGGATATTAGAACCACGCCAAAAACTCTAATCAAGTAAAAGAATGAAGATGCAGCATTCTATTTTATCATTTGAATGCATATTTTTAAAAATAAAGGTGAATGAAACAATGCTTCTTTAATTTTGTCTTCTTATTTATGAATTTTACTTCTCCAGTAACCATCAAAGAACTCCTGCACTCATAACAAATGCAAGTTTATTTATAAAATATATATAGATAAGTTATCAGTAATCTTATTTTCTAATCTTTATTTTAATATAAGCGTGGTTTCATAATTATAATGCTCTCCATGTTGTATACAGCCTGCAAACAAATTTCATTAATGTAACGGTGAACTTGATAATATGTTATGCAAATCTCTGCAGGAGATAATTTAATCTTATCTGAACCTGTGAATTAATATTTGTATAGAAAATAGTACACTTAACCTCCAGTAATGCAAGCAATGACTGTTTACTTCCATTGAGAGTTGGAATTTATTGTACTATGTGATATATCCTTATATACTAAAAATCCGTTGATATTAAGTGAATTAAAGATCTGAATATATTTTCGTAGAAAGTGAGCCAAATACAATTAAATTGGTAATCTTATTAGCCTATCTGTAAAATACTTGCCTTTCGAATTGTTGTTCCAGTTTGATTTATTTAATAAAGATACAGTTTATTAGGCTATCTACTGTAGTCTATTAAAAGTATAATTAATAGTTTTTTTTTTGGCTATACCTCTCCAAAAAGAGATAAACTCTTATGCTTGGAAAGGGAATTTTAATTTAATACAAAAGGTATACACTTTCAAAATAATAAAGATTTTGATAAAACAAAAGGTGTTTTCTTGTATGTATTTGGTTGACTAGCACAAATGAGACCATGTGATAATATTGTAAACAACAAAACATCACAGAAGTAGACAATCATATTGTATCACAGTAAATAAAAAAAGACCACTGAACGCCAAGGCATTTTGATTAGCAAAGCATTCCAGCTGCAGCTATGGTCAACAGGTATAGGAACCTTGCAACATAAAACAGATTTTGATGAAGACTTTAAATCTGTGAACCTTAAGAGGAGCGGTAAGAGAGAAACAATTTGGCCTGATCAATTACCTCCTGTAAATACAGTTCCAAGACCTATCAGTGTTCCAAAATGAAATGACGTATCATTGTAAAGTGAGTTCTATGCTTTCAAGATTTTTATAAAAACATTAGTCACAAATAAGGCTGCTGATTTCCCAGAATAATTCCTGTTGACTTTCATTCCTTACCTGTTTTCCTTTATTATTATAAATACATAGTAAACTTGAATATACAGGCGATAACTAAGTGCATTGTTTAAAGCTTGGCCGTATTCTACCACTCTATTCACATACACGTTTTTATAAACAGATGACCGTACATGATGTGGCCAAGCGTGAACAGTATTTTATTTAATTAGGCCCACATTGGGAGATTTGTGTGAATCCTATTTTTATCCTATTTATTACAATCCTATTTTTTTTAATAATTTGTTTTAAGTGTGTTTTTATTTATTTGCCCATGATGCCTGTATGTTACGCAATGTGATTGTAAGAAGAGCAAATGTAAAATATTTTGAGGGTCAACTGTTGGAAGGTGAGCAAATGTGAAATCTTTTCAAAGGTGAACTATTGTAAGCCCTTTTACTTAAAATATTATTTGAAGTAAAAAAATTATACTAAGTATTGTCAGAGGGTATTTGAATCAAAAACAAGAAATATGGCATTCAATTAATCATATTTTGATTGAGATGAAAATATTAAATATTTAGATATTCTGCTCTCCTGTAATTATGTCAGTTTTAATGTTTCTTATTTTCATTATAAACTTCACTAATACCATTATGGTACTATTACTTACTGATTACTGGTTAATTATTTTTAGTACGTTATTAATTCTCTTCTTTTTCATTATATTACAACTGGTTTTGTTTTTCTTTATCGTTCTTTGATATACGAAATGTGTGAAATATGTTAGGACAAAATTCAATATATATAAAATGTAGCATATCACTAAATTTGGAAAAAAAACATTTTTCGTCAAAGTAGGAGCAATTTGAAAAATTTAATATTTTATTCCCAAAAAAAAATAATTTTAAAACAAATGTTATTTACAAATGGCTCATCGGATTAAAAAATCCTAAGGCCACGATCCTTGATACAATATTAAAAGCAAACCACAGAATTAATTTTGTGACTAAAATATATGTTTGGCTAGGTGTGCTATTCTGAAACATATAGTCGAAACATGAGAATTGTGAGGTTACATTTGCGGTGGAAAGCAGCTGTCAGACCAGACCAGAGGAATTGAACATCGTAAATAAAGGTTTTTACTTTGAGAGAGATACAAATCTTCTTATTTAAGTACACCAAATACCGACGTATACCTATGTCTCGTTTATTTTTATTTTCGTCTATTTTGACATCCCAATATTTCTATTTTCAGAATAACACTAAAAAATTATAATAAAAATAATACCAATATTAATGTTATCTTGAATGAGGTTATAAAGGAAGTATAAAATAAAATAACCTAGCATTCTTATCATTGTTGTATATTTGATTTTTACAATCTTAAAATATAATATAACAACACAACATCATTACGACTCTCACAATTTTTCATAAAAAATACATTTCCTTGTAGACAATATATATTCGAGGACATTGGGTTTTAACCCGCATTTCCGCATAAATATTCAAAATTCTCTACAACACAGCTGTTTGGCATTCACATATTAAAATTAGTTTAAAATGTAACAGTAGAGTGAGGAAATCTGTACATACATATTTAAAAATCTTTTAATATATACAAAAATGTAGGTATTTGATTTAAAATACGCGAAGACTCGAGGTAAAAATGCAAAACTCAATTAAAAATTATTTGATGTTTTAAATTTTTCTGTGTACAAAAATGCAATTAGATTGTTTTGTTTTTTGTTTAGTATCGCACTTCTATGACTCCATTGGCAGAGACAAATGTTAGTATTGTTTACGTAATAATATATGCAAATTATTATAAAACAGTAATCTAAAATGATTTATCACATTATATTAAATCTCTTAGGGCCACCTGTTGATATAAAAACTGCTCTAGCACTTTGTTTCACCAGTTGGACCATAGGAGGCTAACATCAGAAATTACAATATGGAACATGAAATATAAATTTCAATGAGTATGTTTTTCTTTCTTTCTTCAATCTTAAAACATATTTCATTACTATTTCTATATACATAGGACAAGGGTGGGGTATAAAAGCAAAGACAGTAATATCCAAAAATACGCAAATAGTCATTGAGGATTGTTAATTTAGAAAGAACTGAATTCGAGATTTATAGGAAATATATCCTATAAATTTGAGAGGAAACATGATTTTGGATAGGATAGATACATAAAATCTAGAATTCAGTACATTCTAAATTAGTAATCCTCAGTGATTGCATTGCAAATTTTATTTTTATTTTTTGGATATTGCTGCCTTTGCTTTTTTATACCCCACCAAGGGTATAACTGCACAAAAAAATTATAATTAAAATCCTTATTAGACTGCAGCCATTGAGTGGTCTTACCAAAGAGAGCAATTTTAAATGTTTTCAGTTATTTTTTAGAGCGGTAGCATTTGTTATATTGTTAACAGAAAGTATTGAAATATATCCTCCATCAGTTTACACTCCTCTAAAGTTTTACCTAGGCCTTTGACATTGTTGTAAAATAGTAAAAAAGTAAACTATAATATAACTAATTTTAAATTTTTACATGTCTTTTTTACGAGAAATAAAGACATTCTCATTTTACTATTTTAAAATATAGGCTAATAAATCGGCAGTGATGTGTTTATCAACTTCTCCATTGCGGAAATAATAAACATAAATATTTATTGAAGGCCACTTCAGTATAATCAATGATTATATAATAAAATAACCGCCTCTTAATGTAAGTATTTCTTATTTATACATAAAAGATAATATTAACAAAATGTTGTTGCCTAATCAATTATTAAAAAGTCTGTTTCTGTATAATTATTATCATTCTACTGACAACAAAGAAAATATGAAATGATTTCAAATCAACTATAAAAGGTGACTCGAAATATAGCGAAGGAATAAGAATTTATAAATAAAAGCGTATAAAAAAGATTCATCACAGAATTATTTACATAAAATAGAATTTATATACAATTAAAAATATTATCAAATGTGTCTTAGGATGTAATAAAAATACCTAAATATAATTTCATGAATTTTTTTAATTATAATTTGAAAAAGGTCTCACTAAAATTATATTTCACTAGTGGAAGATGCATTTTAAGAAATAATCACAGAGAATGTGTATAAAAATGTTTTCCAATCCAAAAATATCATATTTGTAACCAGAATTATTTGCCAGTGAAAATTGTTTAAGCAAATTATGAAAAATGTCATAAAAGCATTGATCTTCATTAACTAAGTCTAAGGGCCGGTTGTTTCAAGTTGGATTAAGTAAGTGTTCTTTTAAAGCATAGATTTTTTCGTTTTCCACCAATCAGACGATCCGTTTTCGTAAAAATCTATGCTTTAATCGACCACTTACTTTGATCGAACTTGAAACAATCGGGCCTAAGTGCTGGTTGTTTGATCGTTAGTAGTATGCTAAGCAAAAAGCATAGATTTCTACGAAAACTGATTGTTAGATTGGTGGAAAACGCTATGTTTATTTACAATTTATTTATTTAAAAATCTATGTTTATTTTGCTTAACTGATCAGACAACCGGCTCTAAATGTCTTGAATAAAGAACTAACTCCACATGTTGCTAAAGTAGTTTGAATGAATATGAAATTTTATTTACAATTTTTGAAAATATGTACATAACACCAGAAACGACTTAAGTCCTTATATATTTATTTGAAAATATTTTTATTTTACTTATGGACGTCAAATATTCAAAATTCCTGCTTCGTAAGCAGATGTAGCAAGAAAACCATTTTTTTTTAAATTTTATTTGTTATTATCTATCTTCAAAAATATGTTATGGAAGAGAATTTTGCAAAATTATTCAAATGAAATAAAAGAACGGTAAACTTACAAAGACATTTTCTTAATTTAAAATATTCACATGCTGTGGCGGCCATCAAAGTGGACGAGGAAATCATGTACAAAATACTCGCAGCAAGTATATTATACGGTACTGTGCTCCTAGTCACGGAGCCACGAATCAGACGTCACGTAGCACTTTGCAGTATGGATTTCAGGTCATCTGGTAAGACGCGAGTAATATCTTCCAACCGTTCGGCTAGCTGCGTCCTGGTGTTGTCTTTCAGAGGTAAATGCAGGTCGGCGCTAATTCTCATCGTGTTCCTCAGTTTGAGAACCATGTCAACGAGTTCGACTTCTTGTCTACCGGCCGCCCAGTTGGCAAGATCGCTGGATGCCAAGGCTTCTAGTTGTAAAGCCTGCAACGTACGAGCTAACTCGCTGTACTTCCGTTGGAACCAGCCATTGAAATTAGGCGTTTTAAAGAATGCCCTGTATAGCCCGGCCCAGTCTCCCTTGATCCCGGTGGTCAAGTGCGGCCCCGCTTGCTGCAACATATTTATAAAATCATCCGGATTAAACGGATTCGGTAATGGCGCAGTTCTAAAAGCGGATATATTTTTTTGTAAAGGCATCAACGAAGCCATATACCTCTCTAGGGGTATCATAAAATTGTGAGTCAGCTCAAACATGTGTCTCCTGACTAATGCCGTCTGAACTTCAGCCGGACGCTCGGAACGGTTACTAACGGCGAGTCGTTTCAGAATAGTTTTATCCTTAATCAGGTACGGTTTGTACTGAGTGTAAACTCCGGGAGGCAGTTCCGACGTCTTGACGCCTACTTTCCGGAGCTTGGACTTAAAGGAAGCTCCGTCGTTTAATCTTACCGTGTGGGGCCAATGGTGCAGGGTCTTAGCGAAGAACGGATTAGTCACCCCGAGAATTACGTTGGGAGGGTTGTACTGTTTCTTGGTAAATTCTTTAAACTCACTATCATGGATGGTGAAGTAAGGCCGGTAGTCGGCGCAGTATTCTAGCGGCTGTATCAAATCGATGAGCGCTTGCACCATGGCCGAGCAAGCCGTCGGCGAAGCGGCCATCACCACTATGGGCTCGGCCGTTATCACGAGTTCCCAGAGAAGGTGTAAATGGGAGAGAACACTGGAGAGGGAGCGATAAGAATGGACGTCTTTGGGAGAAGCGGGTAAGGTACCTCTGGGGTGCGTTACGCCTTGCAGCACGGCGTCGGGTGTGCCTTCGGCCGGCAGGAAGCAGTGCAGGATGCTGCCCAGCAGTGGCAGCATGACGCCGCCGCCAGCCTGCAGAGGATGCCAGCGGTCTATATTGTGACAAGCCGCTTCCAAGTTGGCCACACCACCGTCGAAAAAACTCGGCGCGATACACCCGCACACCTTATACATAAGATTGATGAATGGAAGCCTCGTCAATATGATAACACTCTTTTGAAAGTATCCTCTAGGCAGCGAAGGGTCTCTAACTTGTCGGAAGTAAACAAAACCCCAGAAATGGGTCGAGTCAGCTTGCAGGGTAACCGGGCAATCCTTGTTGTAGTTGACGTGACTTTTGGATAACGCCGTCCTAGAGCGCAGCCTCACATGGAACTGAGTGTCCCCCATGCAGCCGGAGTTGGAATCGGGAAACGCCAAATAACAAATATTCGATTTCTCCTGATCGGTCAATTTGACGTGTGGCGGATAAATCTCTTCCAGCGCTTGTCCCAGTTCCAGGTCGAAGGTAACCACACAAACGCAATGCATCCATTCCGAAAATCGCTCCCATTTCTTCGACTCGAAATTCTCCGTACCGTTTAACCCCATTTCACTTTCTTCGAACTTCTGCGGGTCATCAGCCATGTTCTTCCCTTCCTTCAAAACAAACAAAGGAATGTGGGTCAGAGGGTCGCGGCGCACGTGCCAGTCACGAAATCCACGTGATATTCCATCGGTAGGGCTTCGAAATAATTGACATTTATGTAACGCGGGATCACAAATGAAATTATTGTCAAAATATATATATGTGTATATTTATTTACACAGCTGCTACACATCTATACAGAGAAATATTTTTATCTATGACTTCATAAAAGCCTGCCATCGTAACGGAAAAAATGACACATCCACCGATTCCGAGTAAGAACTTGTCATTTTGAAACTATTGAGTGAATCTATTGAGTTAGTTTCATAATCGATCACTCGCTGACAGTGTGGGATACCATTGCAGACTATACAAACCGTATACTATCCAACTGACTACTAAAAGAAAACAAGATGTTTACAAGTGTATAAACATTTATCACGACTATAATAAAAAATGACAACTCAAAACGTAGGTCCAAAGAAAAAATTCTAAATGCAATTTTGAACAATCAAAATAGTATGATTTAATCTTTGTTTTAAATTTATAGTATCTAGTTGATAGGGAGGGTTAATCAACCTATGCGATTAGCCGGGACGCTACGCGTCTTTGCCTATCAAGAAAATGCGTTGTCAAGGAAGGTGGAGCGGGAATTTCAAAACACATGATATACCAGAGTCGGGGGGGTAGGGTCAGAGGTGATATAAAATCACGGTGTGGTAAACCGGCCGGGAGATCTCAGATCTACGTACGCCGGCGGTTACGCCCTCCCCTAGGTACAATCAAAACGTCAGGTGACTGACTAGGACACTGATATCTCGAGGCGGGTGAAGGGATATAAAAATAATAAAATCGAAACAATTTTACAAGTTTCTATATTGGGCCCTGTAGCAAATTAATTTACATGAAACATTAATCTTAACCTACATACGACGCAGCAAAGTGGTTACTAATTTAAAAATTACATGAACCCTAATTTAGAGGGAGAGGACAAAATTATAAACAAAGAAAGAAAAAAGACAAAACACATAAAAAATCTGATCTTACTGCTAAAATGGATGGTGACGAGATTAAATTAACACTTCGGTAGAACCAGGTGGGCGGAGAAAAAGTCTTTAGATCGGGGTAACCTGTTTCGGAGAGTTCGGCAGGTGTCTTCTTCGTGCTGCTTCGTGGTGGGCGGCGGCTTCTGGCGTCGGCGTCGTCCTCTGACTGTGCAGGCTACGTCGGCGGCTTCTGACGTCGGCGTCGTGGCGGTCGTCGGCAGAGCGTCGGTCCTCCGTCGCGGTGGTACACTGCGGCGTCGCGGCGGCACTGATACTTAGGCGTTTGCGGCGGTGCGTCACAGCACTCGGTAGCGAATGGCGGTTGTTGCCGTTCGCACTTTCGCTCCTCCAGGAGTTGCTAGAGTGATCGGCGATGCTGTTTTTACGGGCACCGCTAGAATCTCTAGCTTCTCCACACTCAACTCAACTCAACTCGACTCAACTCGACTGCCTTCTTGGCGGCCGGCTTCGCCTTATATTCTCTCCCCGGCGACCCAGGGTGTGGTCGCGGGGAGTCGAGGGGAAGCCTCCAGTTGGTCTTTCGCCGATTGGCTCCTTTGATGTCCGCCTCCATCGTTCATTCGTCTCTCTCGATCCCTCCTAGGTCCCGATTGACGCTATTGGTTACTGAACCCAATGTTGCCTCCGTTCCGCCCCCTATTGTTCTCCCAGTTTGCGGCTAATCTCGATGCTTTTCTGGTATGTAGGCCTAAACACTTTGTTATTTCACGAACGCTTTGTTCACTGTTCATATCCCTATCCCGTCACCAAAAAAACATTGCAAAATGAATTAAACTTAAGGAGAATATTACAGTACAAATTGGCAAAGGCGGAAAATTGAAAACACAAATTCGCATCAACACTTATTACCCAAAAATAAAACTGCTTACATATACATACTTAATTAAATCGACACGCCAGACATATTTTTATCGACCAGTTATTTCTACCATTATTGACTAATTACATGGGATTGACGCAGGGTTTCATTAGATCACAGTAAAATTCCTTGAGTATGCATTACAATATTAATCTTATTATTAAGTCGTCGGTTTGATTCTTACAGTAGGCCTCTCAATATTTAACGTTATTTATACATTACATCATTACAGGTCAATCCTTATCATTAACATTGATTTAACGTTATTTATACATTACATCATTACAGGTCAATCCTTATCATTTACATTGATTATCTTCGATACCTCCACAAAATCATTATTATTTCTTTTTATTTTATATATGATAAACCGGACGGTATTTAAAATTTACCACTCCGCATATTCTCTTCCTTTCGTTTTCTTTTTAATTTTTTTTCTTTAACAATGACAAAATGTACTTGATACTCAGTTTTATTTTTAATTTTAGCTGAAACAAAACAAGCTATCGTACTTCTTAGTTGGACCAAACATAATTGTCAATATGTGACATAGAGATACAAAACAAAGGGGCTAAAATTATACAGACATCGTGGCATTTCTTAGTGAATCAATTAACATAAAAACTTATTTACATGGGATACATGCTTCAAGCGGGTCCCCTAATGTTAATGTTCTGTATACGTCTTTGTAATTTCTTTGCCACTTGCCCAAGAGGAATGCTTACATATACTAACATAATCAAATTCGATAGACATTTTTTTTTCAAGAAATTATGTTAAACCTTATTACTAGAAGAAAAATTAAGAAAACTTGGCGTAAATTGATTAATGTAACATTATTTACACCTAAATAATGAAAATTCTTACTTCACTATGTAAGCTGGATTGAATGCAAAACATTTTTTTAGGACTTTCATTATACTAATCATTATCTTATCGAATCAGCTTTCTTCCACCCCTGGTATAAGAATATAAGAAAAGAATAAAAATAGAGAACACTAAAAAAATTATATAAGCCACATTCCACCAGGCAGACAATCGAAAATTTTCCAAACAAGAATTATTTTGAAACACTACCGGTAGCGGAAGTCCCTACTACAATTAACTAACTTCATAATTTTCGTTATGTTTTTCTTTTTTTTTAAGCGGACAAATACCAAAGTGAATGGTGTATCGTAAAGATTGTAATTACAAATAAATAATAATAAAGCTCAAAAGCTTTATTATTACTAGATTAAAACAACTATTTTAAAACAGACCGACAAATCATATTGCTTAAACGAGTAATCAAAACAATAATTGCATGTTTACAGATAGGTTATATACCTACAACCTACAAATTTGTATAAAAAAAAAACACAATATTGGGAGCTTGAATAACTAATGACAAATTAACATTATTCTTAAAAATAATTAAAACTCACAAATTAACATTATTCAACTAGGTGTATGTAATATATGAAAACATAAGACATGAAAGCCTCGATCTAAAGTAATATTAATGTTTATTCCAACACGGCATTTACTTATTTGCAATTAATTAAACTATTTTGTTTCAACCCCGTGTGCTAAAATTCATTCTGCAGACAGATTTCAAAAGACTAAAAAGTCGGAATCTTATATCTCTTCAACCGTGTTACATTTTTTCACGAGATAATATTCTATCACGTTATATATTATATATTACATCAATATCAAACATCGTCGGCAATAATACAATCAAGTTTTTTTTCCTTTTGTCACGATCAATACATTTTTTATTATTTGCTCCAAGTTAGATTAATTCGGGATGATCTCGTTATTATTTCAAATTGCAATGTCCCGTTCATTTCGGTACTTAACAATAGAATACAGAATAAATGAGAAAACTACATATAAAACGAGTAACATCCACCTGCAGAGGTGGCCTGGGTTATCTAAACTATCATTACCTTACTTAAATTAAACATATCAGTTGCTCATTAATTAGGTACATATTACATTGATATTATGATTCACCACTTTGCCTCAATTTCTAATTCGGCCTCTACCTTCTTAATTGATTGACCCCTGTTATCTTTATTGATAATGACCGCCTGGTCGTGCGTTGCGGGATCTTCGCGCCCTTATAATAATAATATAATTTATACGATCCTACATCTCGCGGATAGTGTCGCCATGTGGGGGATCGGTATGTCAGCGCTTTCTAAAACATTTCTATTGTCTGTCGAGGACAATAGTAAGTTTACTGCGACGACTTTCGGAATTATTATCTTGTTTTTCTAAAAAATGTCTTTCCCAAAACAATGGCGACTTCTCTAACAAACGCAGCTTTCTAAACCGTTGTCCCATGTGTTCGCATTTGGCCAAGATGTTCTTTCTATTGTTTAATCGGGGTTAGAGATATACGTCCCGCTGCAAGAAAAGGTTTACCGTTTTTACCCTTCCAAGATGTTACTTAAGAACAAAAGGTTGCGAACGTGTTGTCCATCCTAACAAAAGGCCGTGCACTATTAAAGTCTTCGGCGATGCCCAACGCCCTCGGCAACCCTAACTTTCTAATTCATTGTTTCGTATGTTTTATGGCGGGCCATCCTAAGGGCGATCGTCCGTCGCAATGTTATTTTTTTTGAACAATAGGTCACACATTTCGTCCTCGAACAAAAGATCGAACATGCCGGGGCTGCCCTGGCTGTGACCACATGGCGCGTGATTTTCGATATTGCCCTAGGACAAAATTAATAACCTGGTTCGCGTCATATTCCGGTACATCACACAACACGTATATTTTAATGTTTACACGTTTAATCAAAAACACAAAATTCTTCTCAACCCTTATCGACTAAAAGACTTAGCACTAACTTAATAATTACACCTAACCTACACGCGAGTAGTCCGACTTTCATATAAGTTTATCGTGTCTCTGTCACATTCAGTTTAAAAAAATCACGAAAAAGAAACATATTCACTATCGGCGGCTCTCGTGGCCGCAATCTGGATGCCGCGGGTGGCCAGCCGCGTGGGGAGCGCCCGTGGTCCAGATTTTGGCGCGTCCGGTCGCGGGATTTGGCCGGACTCGGAGACCCGCGGGAAGCGCACGTGTTCCAGGTTCGGCACGTCAGGTCGCGGGATCCACGTGGCGTCGGCCCGCCGGTTCACGCCGGGGCCGATCTGCAGGAAAGCGTCAGGCCTTCCTCGGGAGCCTGCCGTGGTGAAGCGGCTATCGCCTGGAACCGTCCAGAGCGCTGCAGGCCACCTTTACCTCAAGAGGTGCTGATGGATTCACTATCGGCGGCCCTCGTTCTTGAACACATGTGGCGGGGCCGCCGCGGGCAGGAGCGCGGTGCAGGGTGGCAACCCGTGGTGCCGCGCGAAATTTAAAATCACTTAAACATATTATAAAATAAAACTTATCTTCTAATTTAAAAAGGACGCGATACGGAACGTCACATGCAGGTCACGGACGCATCATAGTAATATTTATTTTTTTAGTTATGAGAATTGTAGATAGGAAACGGAACATTTTTAAAATCTTGCATGATAAATCATAAACACACCTTTTTTGGCAAAATTCAGATATGGATAAATATGCTTTTCTCAGTTTAGTAAATTTATTTGTTTTCTCAGCTTGGTAAATAAATTTGTTCATTTATTAAAGAAATACTTTGAATTCCATAGATTACTTATTTTATTTTGCTATTGAATTATATTTCAATATTTTTATTATTGTGAATATGTTTGTAACCAAAAAAAAAGTTGTGCGAAATATGTAATTAATAAATAACTGTTATCTCAAGCATACATGAATATCTACTCACTATGTGAGACAGTCCAAGGGTGTATTATTATTACAAGTATTTGTTTAGGTGCTTTATTTTCATGGGTACATACCTCCCACTGCTCTATTTTTTCAGGTCAAACACCTTAAAATCTTATCACCACATTTATGTTTTTGCCAAGTAACTTATACTTATGTGTAAAACTCGGAATGAACAAAAATGTTTCCAGACCCAAAGGTGGAATCTATATACAAAAGAGTTATCAATTATACAACTTATCAAAGAAAACGATCAGACAAATTTCGAAAAAACACATACAATACAAAAAAATATCAACAAGGTTTAATATGCTCAGGCATGAAATTTTTTAACAACCTTCCAATCGAAATGAAAAAGATACAGGATACAGAACAATTGAAGAGCAAATTGAAAGAACATCTCTATGAACTGAACTAGACACCATTACCTTCAAAGTCAAAGACATTCACTCTACTACTTCATTCTAGCTATAAAATTTAATATAAAATAATTAAATGTAAGGAATTATATATAGAAATTAAAAGTTCCCTGTCCGAGCACAAGAGCAATGCTCTTAAATGGGGAGGTACTATGAATAACACAATTGTGTAATCAATAAATAAATAATAATAATAATAATAAAATAAAAAATTCGAGTTATGCAAACTAAAACGTATCGATTTATTGCGCAAAGGGCTAAAAATTGTTTTCGAATTATCGGGGTTAGTCTAATATGAAATTAGCATTTTGGGACTTTTGGGTTTTAAAAATTTCGAAATATAGCGAATTTTGAATTATCATTGAATTAACGGGGTTTTACTGTATAAGATTTCAAATGTACAAGTTTATTTAGAATAAATGGACTCCAAATTACTGAAAATAATAATGGATGATGTTAAATATGTACAAAAATATTACCCTATACTTACATTTGAAGAGTAAATATTTGTTCTAATCATTTCATTTTAATTTTGTCTATACATTATAAAAGCTGTTTACTGAAAAATTGCATCCTTTCCGTATTGGCTTCATAATTATAGATTATTATATTATTATGAAGTTTAATCAAGTGCTTCTTGCTAAATAAAATGTCAACTTACTTGTAATGACAGTATCGTGCTTCGCAGTCCAGTGTTGGTCGACCTTCTCCGTAAATAGCTCCTACTAAACCTTCCAATCCATACCGCAGGTAGGAAGCATAAGAACCCCAGTACATATAAGTTGGCAAGTCCCGAAGTATAACACCAAAACCAGCAAACATCATCATTGGCACAGAAAGCGAAGGTCCCAAAAATGTACCATTATAAAATATCATAAATGCATGTTATACATTATCTTTACAGTAAAAATAAAAAAAACGAATTACTATATAGGTACTTCTTTAATTTTCTTTGATATATTTTCTACTTTTAGTTATTCAAAGTGTCAGTTTTGGGTATTTAATATTTGTTGTATTGTTTTCACCAAAATGCTTCAAGGTATGTACTTCGAAAATATAAGTAATATAATTAAAATGACCGACCGCATTTCTTTTGTGCTCATTTTAGAGATATCATACTCCTTTAAAAACTAACCTCCAAATGTACTCCTTTTCACTTGCTTGTACTCTTTTTGGGTCGTAATATGTTTATTTATTTATTTAATTTCTTTACTTTTACATCTGTTTGAGTTAAATTATACTATGCCTGTCTCACTAGAGAGCTCTGTGTTGAGACAGGCAAAGTTTACAATTATAACTCATATGTAAGTACATTTATACAAAATAGGTTAAAACAAAAAGTACATTTTGAACAAATGTAGTCCATAATAAAGTGAATATAAGTACGTACACCGTATTATTCAACACAACAATGGTAAAATTTCTACTCTTTCTACTCCTTGCTTTATGACTTTCCAGACATAAACTTCTGTTGAAGTATTCCTTGTCTATCAGAAATTATTCAAATCACATCCATACTCTTTGGAGTTACTAAAGTACTCACTAAAAATAATTGTTCATCTTAATCCAAGGAAGAAAAGACTGCAAGTTACCCCACATGCGAACCAGTTACGGGAGGATTTTTTTAATGTTTATAGTGTAAATTTTGTGGTTGAATATAATTATTAATTTCAAAAACTAACAGCCTTTGTATAAAAGAAAAAAGCATTTAAATTTTGCATATAAACAAAAGAGAATTCACACAATATTTTGAGTATGCCCAAATCATTGTACTGTATAAACTGGAATTGTTTTTTATTTGTATTTTTAATGCATCTTTACGGTTGACCACCACAATGTGTTCTGTGCAACTCTGGATATTTTTTCCTTTATAATTTCGTCCCTCGTTACGTCTGTAAAAAGATGTTGGTTTTCATTTGCATTTATTAATTTATTTATTTTTGTTAAGATGCTAAACAAAAATAAACTCTTCGATATAATATGTTAGTTGCCAGTTTTATTATTGTATTTTGAGTATACAGATAACATGAAAATAAATTTAATATAGGGAAATAAGCTGTAGTTAATATTTGAGCTGGTATGTTAATAAGCGATAAGTATTATTATCATTCTGTTATAGTTAAAATATATATTTGTTGGTTAATCAAGTGGCGGCGCCCTAATCTTGAATCAAACAGCTTTCAACAAATACCGTTTTTCCCTATATGATTTTTTTTCCGTCATATCAGTATAATGTTGCGGCCCGCCTAACTTAGCAAACTTGTGTACGTGGCCCGAAGAAAAAAAAGGTTGAGTACTGCCGCTTTAGATGAATAATTTATGGAAAAATTATCGCGTGTCCTTCTTGACGAGCTTACAGTAGTATGCAGTTTGTTAGATTTTTGAAATTACAGCAGAATCTTGCTAATTCAGAATTCAATGGACCCACAAAAAAAGATTTTGAATTATGCAGAACCCCATTAGTTCTTGATTCAAGATTCAAAAAAATCGCGACGCGTTTGCGAGATTTGCCAAAAATTGCAAAAAAAACATCCGTATTTTTGCATATTTCAAGAAATTATTTCGAAAATGCAATATTTATTAAGCTAATACAAATATCACCATATTTCTATTACTAAAGTACCCGATATTGACATATTTGTTGTACTCACTTGCGAAAAAATCAAAATATTTTTTCAATTCTGTCACATATCTAAAAAAAAATCGAATTATGTGAACTAAAATGTGTCGGTTTATGGCGATAAATGTATTGATTTGAAGGGCTAAAAATTATTGCGAATTACCGGCGTTAATTTACTATGAAATTAACATTTTGGGACTGTTTATTCTAAATATTTCATATTATGATGAATTCCAAATTATTGGGGTTCGAATTAATAGGGTTAATAGGTTTTTTTAAGTAGTTTGGTCTGGCTACAACTATTTATATGATATTAATACCTTAATTTGTCAACATATATTTTTAATGGTATATATTTTATAAATTTTTTGTATGGCCGAACACCTGGATGTTTGTACTTATTTCATTATTAGTGGTAAGGAATAAATGCAAACAGTTTTGGAAAATAAATAAATGTATTTTTTTTTAAATATAGACAAGTATACAAATAAATAATTTGAAATAGCACTCAAATATATTTTTCAAGATGTGCATTTGAAAACATACAGATTTTCAATAATAATATTACATAATATACAGGGTGTAACAGAACTAGTCTACAATATTTTACAGGTGGATTCCTGCCTTGATTATGAGTCGAAAATGTTCAATATATCAATAGTTATAGAGTTATACAATATAAAAGTTTGCATTTTTTTTCAATATTTCAGACTTTCACAGATTGTTGAATTGTCATTATAGTAGCTTTTATCGATTACGAAAAATTCATTTGTTTCAAAACAAGTTAAGTAAAATAATAAAAATCCTCCAGAAATTCCAAATGGAATTTTTCCCATTCGAATTTGAATGAATTTTTCATATTCAATATAAATTACTGTAATGATAGTCAACGTTTTACAAAAAAATAAGTCAGAAATATTGAAAAAAAATGTAAACTTTGATGTTGCAAATCTTCATAATTATCAATATTAGGTCATGGTTGCTTGAACATTTTCGATTCAAAATTAAAGCAGGAATCTATCTGCAAAGTATTGCAGACTAGCTCTGTTACACCCTGTGTGTAATCAATACAGTTCAAATACGACAGTTAGATTTCGAATTCTTAAAAAATGAATAATGAATTTTCTGGAAGTCTGCAACAGCAGAGATGAAATGAATGAAGCGTGTCATGAAATTGAAGAAAATTCAATATCAAACTAAATTCAATATTGAACATCGTTGTTTTTCATTTTATTTGCTCATGAATTATTTTGGTCGTAAGCCACGTGAGAATTTATACAATCTTGTTAACTGTCAAATACAATTATAAATTTTATAAGATGCATTTGTATTAATGAAGGTGGGTTAAAATGAAAAAATGTGTACATGACATAAATAAATAAGTACTAAAATTATGGAGGATAAAATTAAATCTTTGACTACATACATGGTATCTCATAGCTAGTAGCAAAAACTTTACAGGTGGATATCTGCCTTGATAATGAGTCGAAAATGTTAAAACAACCACTATCTTATATCAATAGTTATGGAGATATGCAATACATATCAAGGTTTACATTTTTCTTCAATATTACTGACTTATTTTTTGCAAAAAGTTGCAAGGTTTTTATCACATTATTTGAGCTGTGTATAGCGAATGAATATAAATTACTACAACGATAGTTGAACTTTTTGCAAAAAATAAGAAAAAAGAAATATTGAAAAAAAAATGCAAATTTTGATATTGCATATCTCCATAACTATTGATGTTAGGTCATGGTTGCTTGAACATTTTCGACTTATTATCAAGGCAGGAATCAATGTAGTTTCTGCTACTAGCTATAAGACACCTTGTATTAATAAATAAGTTCATTTAAAAGCTTTGATAGCCTATAGTGTTGTTCAATGGATAATAAATTGAGATATTATAGATTATTCAATAAAAATGATAAATTGGAAATTCAATGACAACCAAACCCCATAACTAGATATGAGTACATATTTTAATAGGAAGATAATTAAATTAATTCAATGGCTTGATATTAAGCGCATTTCAATTTTGTGGCCCTCTAAAATTTTTTTCAGGAGGTAATACTTATTATGTAAATAAAATATCTGTTTTCGGTAGGATAAAGACCGGTAATAAGATAAACAGTGATTGATTGTTGGTCGTAGTGATAATCGGTATCTCTGATTACTTTTAATCATTGACACACCAGAAACTTAATCTCCAATTTTAAAATTACTTTACGAATCATTATTACATTCAAACACTAATCACAGTTTATCTCATTTCGTACTAGAAAAGACTCCCACAAATGTTGGAGTATATATATATATAATGTGGGAAATAAGAAGAAAATTTGCTTACCAAATTTTTAAACATGTACATATACATTACATCGCAATATGAATCACAACATCAAATAAAAATTATATAGAATTGCACTTTATTATATAATGATATATATATACTAATAAATTACAGTTTGTCCTAAAATATATACATACATGTAAAGTATTTTTATATAACATGTTATGAAATGTAATGTTAATTACACTTAAGGCGACATCAGCATAAACAAGCTATCTGCAAGAAAGGTATTTTCAATAAGCAGGTTAAACCTGTGCATAATATTTGAAGATTTACAAAACATTTTTTTAATTATGTATAATTTTATCTACATATAATTTGTGGTCTTTATAAAATAAATAATAAAAACATTTCATATCTATAATTCACTTTCAAATTCAACTTTAGTTAAGACATACAAACAGGAAATGATTACGCAAAAATTTTACGAAAAGTACATTTGTAATAAAATTTTTATATAAATGGCACAACATTTGGCAAAAAATCTTGAATCCATAATTCAAAAATTACACTCAAAAATATCAATATAAATCTTTAAAAATTAACACGATGAAAGCTAATACAACAATGCCTGTTGGAAGAGCCACCGCTATGTAAAATTGAAAATTTGTTCCATGTCTCTGAGAGGGTTTTCCTAAGCAGGATTCTCTAAATCTTTTGAGTTATTTTATATACCTAAATGTTAATTAAAATGTCAACATTTATGAATTAAATGTATGTTTGTATGTTCAATTAAATGTAAATGTTGTGTGCTAAATGAATTGAATTGAATTGAATTGAATAACACAATAAATATTTTTTTTAACAAACAAAAATTATTTACAAACAATTTTAATGCTTAAGTTCCTTCTTAACACTTTCATTGCTAAGTAAACGCACAAAATGACCGATATAAGAGACGGATCAATTGAAACTGACGAAGAGTGACAAGTCACTTCTGTGCCGAGGTTAAAAACAACTCAAAAACCATAGTGCTCCATCTGTTTTAGTTCGGTTAAAACGGGTAAGGCAGGCCAATGCACCTAGTTTGCGCGTGCCAATCACGTTTCATCACGCAGTGTCAGCAATGAACGTATAAAATAAAACATGAATGGGACATGTCTTTCATACCTTCAAAATTTATCCTTCATAATGTTGACTACAAAGAAAAAATGATAATGATGCCAAAAAATAACTAAAGAATAATCTTTACATAAAATATCACCACTAAATTTCGTAATAAATATTATCACTGGAAATCTTAATTTCTGAAAGGGATGCAAACTTTACTTTTACAAGAGGGGCAAAAAGGAAGTTCAGAAAATTCAAGACTTGATCATGTTTGGATTTTTTTTTTTTTTGTGTAATATTATGGAGAGCTTTATGTAATTCTTCACACAAAAAAGAAAAATGTTCTTTAAGGCGTATGAGTATATAGAGCTGTGGTGGCCCAAGACGCATACACATACACGCTCGTGTAATGAGCTACCGCATACGCTGACATCGAAAACGGTAGGCCGTCGCCCTCGATACAAAGGCCAAGGCAAGAACGCTGAGGACAGCAAACCGGCGACAAAGTAAGCCGGACCAATGACCGAGTACAAAGGCAATGTATAGCAGGGGGCACGGAGAGCGAGGAAACTCGCCTTGTTGATCTAAACTAAATATCTACACGCGCGGCCGAGTAAAGACGAAATCATAAGAACCCCGAGCCTTTGTTCTGGATCGAGAGCCGAGTATCTCACTCGCCCAGTGTCATTCTTACGGCGAAGTGCTCCCCGATCGAAGCCTCACTTCTCGGGAGGCTACCTATCGAGCAGAAGCTCTCGTCATCTATCGATTCATTATTGTGTACCTATAATTATTGTACTTGTAACTTCTGTCATTATTACATTTCAATAAATACTATTCAAATACCGCGACTTTTACATCATCAACAACAGCAGAGATCTCCGACTCTACAAACGGAGTGGTGACGCATGAGTTCAACTCTATCCAAAACTGGAGGGCTCATCCACCTCCAAAGAGCATCACTGAAGGCTCTACAGGATGGACAATTTTATCAATTGTAGACATATATTTGGGATTCGCATTTGCCAAATGTGGGTAAGCATCCGAATATGTTTTTACAAAGTTTTGTTGTTCTTTCATAGGTGACTACAAGAGAGGTATAAAGGCAAAGGTAGCAGTATCCAATAAATTTAAAAAAATATTTTGAATGTAGTCACCGAGTATAACTAATTTAGAATGTTAAAAGTTAAATATTAATAAATAAATTTTATAGAAAATACAGCTATATCTCTTCCAAAACCACGTTTCCAAATTTCCAATAAAAAGCAAAGGAAGCAATTTCCACTTAAAAGCCTCTGGGGCCAGGCCGCACCCATGTGGCAGGGCGCGACTGTCCCCAGGGGCCAGGGTGCACCCGTGCCTCCAGAATTTAATTATTATTTCTCGACGGCCGCATATCGAATTTGAAAAATGTGATTTTTTCCCGGTAGAGAAATCCCGTGGTGACCTGTTGTTCCATTTTCAACTCAAAAACATCACTGATTATATTTTAAATCAACAATCAAAATAGAAGTTTTTCTGCCATCAAAATCGTATAGAATAGTTGTAGATCTCGCCCCGAACGCGTGTTGCGCAATCGAAATTCAAATATTCTGTCATTCAAGGTCACGCACAAAGTGCATGGGAAATACAATTTATTTTTTCAATTTTCGATTTATTTGTACACGTATACACAATTATATACGATATGTTTTGCGATATTTGTCAGTTTTTGTTGGTTTATGATTCAATTGAATACTAACAGTGATTTATTAACAAAAATACACGCAATTTTGTTGCGTTTATTAGAAATATGTGTGTGTGTGTGAAAGTGTATCATATTTATGTGTTATGAGTGCGATGTCCCATTGTGTGCCGTGCCGTGCAACAAAATATACCACACAGACGAAGATTATTAGGTAGGCATCAAATAATAATAGTAGTGTTGTTAATAAATAAATTAAGAAATTAATAAACAAATAAAAAATTATTGTTATTTTTCGGAAAATTCAAAAAAAGAATGTTTTTTTTACTTAAATGATAAAAAAATCATTGCATTTCGACACTTACGATAAAATAATATGAATGTGTGTGTGTTTTTTTTAATATACGCATGTTTTCATGAAAATCTCTGGCGTTGACCTATATTTTGAGTGAAATTTTTAGGGTCCTCAACAAGTTAACCAAACAACCCTCAAGATGTCAAAATGAGAGTTGATTTCAATTTTAGACGAAAACATCTTAGCAAAGACAGCAATATCCAATTATGTAAATAAAAAAAGCAGGGATGTCCACTATTTGGTAGCAATATTCATATTTAAAAGTTAAATATTTATTTATACACATGCATAAAAGGAAAACTGAGCCGGCAATCATTTTTAAAAACTTATTTCTGATAAGATGTTAAGTTTCATAGATTCTAGAAAAATTTCCTCGAGTAGTGACAGGTTTTGTGTATTTATCTCAATCACACCTCCGTAGGATATTGCCACTTGGCTTTTAAACCCCTCATATATAATCAAAACTATCAGGTTTACAACACAAGATGACAGATGGTCTGCTGCATGATTTCAAGTCAAATGATTCAGGTCTTAAATTATTATTACATGTATAACTTCTCAGGATTTAATGATAAATAATTATAACGTATCGGAGTGAACGTCTGTCTGAATGAATGAGAGAAATAGAAGTATGAGAGAGAGTGAATGTTATAAATTAAGAGGCACAATCTTCCCGCTCTCTCTTACCACACAGCTAACAGCTTGTGCTGTATTTGTGTACCGTAAAATTTTCGCTTAAATCATTTGTACTACTAAAATTAAAGTATCTAGAAGCAATACAGCAAGTTTGACTGGATTCTTAATACCTACCAAAGTTCTCCTCCAAGAACATCACAATAATTATTTAGGATATTTATCATACCAATTCCAATCTCATTGATACTAGATCAATATGATAGATTATGAATATAGAAAATTTGCAATCTGTTCATCACAAATAGAAGGACAAAAAAGAGAAAATTAATAGGTATTAAAAAATCCATACTGTCCCTTCAGCAATTGAAATATCCAGAGGCAATCATTATTACACCATCAGTAGACTGTATATAACATTGTCTAGTCGTAAAATAAAAAGATCTTTATCGATCCATTAACTGTAACACTTGGTCCCAAACTCAAAAAAAAATGTGTGCGCGTTACATGCCTTATAATATTTTTTAATATATAATTGACAAAGAAAATCTGTGGAGTTCGAGGGTAATGAATTGACAATAAAGCTCTCAAAATTCTCTAAAAGAATTATAAAATTGACAACAGCTAAAGAATCAATATATTCTGTAAATTGTAGATAAAAAAATCAAAATTAGATTTAAGTACTGATCTCTTAGTACAGTAAAACCCCGTTTATTTGAAACTCGATAATTCGAAAATTTTAAAACCTACAAGTTCCAAAATATTAATTTCATAATAGATTAAGCTGATAATTAAAAAAAAACACTGGTAATTCGAAATAATTTTTAGCCCCTTGCATTATAAATCAATACATTTTAGGTCACAAAATTCGAATTCTTGTGAAATTTGACAAAATTGAAAAAGTATTTTGATTTTTTTTCGCAAGTTAGAATAACAAATATGTCAATATCAGGTACATTAATTAATAATAGAAATGTCACGATCTTTGTATTGGCATAATAAATATTGCATTTTCGAAATGTTTTTTCTGGCCCCTTTGAATTTCGAATTAACGTGGTTCTACTGTATTGATCCCACAATTCCTTAACATCTAACATTAGCACTTAGGTCTCAATATTTTCTTTTCTAGACAGAATTAAACATGGTGACAGATACGAAACTATAATTTTTCTATAATGAATTTATAAAGAAAAAATAATGAATCTATAATGATTTCCATAATGAATCAATTAAAAAAAATGTTAAAATGCAGTGAAATATACACACACAAATTTTGCTCTGAAAAAAAAAAATGCCAATAAATATTTTACAAATTTTTGCTAGCAGATCGAAAATAAATAAAAAAATATTGTTTTGATATAATAAATATTTGGTACAATATCATAAATGTGTTTGATTAAAATAATTTCTTAAACCTCATTTTGATGAGTTGACTAGCCACCGATTGCCTGATGGACAAATGTCTTGATTTAGTGAAATATTCGATACATTGAAGCTTCGTATCCACAAGTCTAGAAAAACGCCATATGCAGGAAAACACCCGGAACACGGAACTTATAATGGTGGAGCTTCCCTAAGACCTTCGCTGTGTTGTTCCCTGCCGGCCATCTTCAGCATGGCTTTGGATTCGTAGTTTCCATCCAACACGCTCTTCCCGCCTCTCTCTCCCTGGTGGATGAAAAAATAGTGATATTTAACCAGACCAGAAATTGAATGTTCAGTACTAAACATTAATAACAAAACATGAACAATGTATGAAATAAATCTATGGTCAACAAATTACGCTTGGTCAATTGACAGGTTTGATATCTTTGACAGATGTTTAATAGATGTTTTGACATTTCTCACGGAAACTTTATGCATTTGAGGTTTGTTAAAAAAAGGTGACTTTTCAAATTTCGCAGGATACGTAAAAACGATTTTCGAAAGTTTTTTGTTATGTTGGTACACATGTCCCCAACATATGTTGACATTTTCAGCCATTTTGCATTTTTAGTTTGTTTTTGACAGATATAAAGGTTAGACGTGTTTGTCAATTTTTTGCTGTCGTAAAAAAAGGATCAAAGAATCTATACTAATTTTTGTGTAAAAAATAAAATGAAATACTCCAGGCACTTCAAATGTTGGTACAAGTAATATAAGTGGTACAAGCTCTTCACAGAAGGCCGAGAAGATGTTAATGACGATGCCCGCCCTAGACGCTTCAGCACGTCAACAACCAATGAAAACGTTGAAGAAATCAATGACGATCCAAATTTGCTCAAAAGGGACAAAAGGAACTGTTCCCAAATCTTAAAGACCCTTGAAAGGACGGAGTTTTGCCACGATTAAGGAGATAAAGACCGCATCGCTGGAAGAGCTCAAGGCCGTACCAAAAAGCGCTTATCAGAAGAAGTGCTTCAAGGATTGGAAAAAGCGCTGGCACAAGTGTATTGTATCTGAGGGGATTACTTTGAAGGGGACAGAATAGATATTGATGAATAAATAAATATTTTTTTAAAAATAAAGTCACATTTTTTTAACAAACCTCGAATGTCCTGCCTATTTTGTATGTTACTAATAAATAATAACCTTGTTATCCTGAGAATAAGAAAGATTATTTGATTGCTAAGCGAAACCAGATATATTACATATATAAATAGAATTTTTATTTGGACCAGAGTCTCCAAATCTGAGCCCGCCGCACATCCCTTCTTCTTCTCCTTCGTCCAACCCCTTCAAGTCTTACATCTCTACACGCATTCAAATAGACAAATATAAGGCGATTATAATTGTAGGATACAAAGTTACACTTTCATACAACAAAATACTTATAATTTATATTTTTCTAATGTTTCTGTCAACCATAACAATTGTTGGGAATTTTCATACAATTGTGTTATTTCACCTTTTTTTTAAGTAAAATTATAATCATTACTGAGAAAAAATCATTCAGAAAGATGTATTCTCAAACCAAAAAAAGTAACAAAAATATTAGTCAAAAATATTTGTCCGTTTTTTCTATGAAAAGCAGAAACATTTTTATTTAGGTAGATATCCGAGTTTAAGCAGGGACTGTCGATATGGAATATTCCAAGAATACAACCTTTTAGTAGCTGTTACTTTCAAGAATATTGACAGAATCGAAAAGCAATCTTGGAAATAAAATTTATTTCACAACACAATGTTGTCATCACACAGAAATGTTGAATTTGAAAGTATTCGTGAGACTTTATCTACGCTGAATGTGTAAATGTTTAGCTAAGCCATCCTTTGATCGGGGATATGAAATAAACTGCAAAGGAAGGTCTAATGGAAATGTGCCAATATATCAATATGCTTTGTTTCTTACCCTCTCCTCCTCAGTCATGGGCTTTTCCCCCACGCCCCACACCTCCAGGTTCTTGACGCGGAATTTCTTGTCACGCGACATCTGTACGTACCTCTTGTACGTGGTGCAACTCTCCGAGGAATGACCAATGCCATACTCCGAATCCAGCCAGAGCCCGCAGTAGTCAAATTGGCCTCCCATCATCTGAGCAGAAACAAACGCATTTTAAATTGGTAAAAAGAGACGAAAATATGGCATCTTCTGGTTTGAGTTTTCTGGAGTATTCTGCTGGGTTTCTACAACCTTTCAGCCCGAGGCTTCAGACCCCATTGTAGAGTCCATCATCAGGGTCCAAATCTGCATTTATGACGGACCCTGCAAGGTCGTAGAAACACAGCAGAATATTGATGCGACACGCATTCGGTGTTAGCATCTCTATTTATAAAATAATTTTGTAAATAAATAATAATAATAAAGTGTTACCAATCCATTGGGCATAGTCTGCTGGTGGAGGTTCAGGTATTGATAGTGGTCGTTGTAACCCGTGGACGGAAATATTCTCATTTTGGGAGCCAGTGTAAACAAGAATGATGTATCATCACCTAAAAATATATAATTTACCATTAAAGATGAACGTAATGGGAAATTTTTAAATTACAAACCTGCTAATGAAAATTGTAAATCTTTAAAACCTAATAAAATCACTGTTTAACATTATTCTTTACTTAATATGTATAAACAAGTTTTGTTTTATTTTTTATATTTTATAGCATTTATTTTTTATAGCAGTTACAGTTAACTGTATGGTTGGACATAATTATTAATTTTAATTATTTATTTACTTCAACGGTTACAAAACCTATTACAGTAATTTGATGCTACACAAAATACCTTTATAATATAAAATGAGAATGTAAATAAAAGTAAGTATAAGATAACAAAGATAAAAGATATAAAATACAGAGTAAATATAAAATAACAAAAGTATGAAAAAGAATTCATAAAATTTAACTGGTTATTAATTATATTGGCTCGAGTGTTCAGGCATTTCTTGAAGAAATCAAGAAATCAATCAATTACAAAGGATTAACGTCGTAAGACGTCGTAACGTTTAAGACGTAAGTACAATCATGATCATTGTAACATGGATAAGGTACGCAGTCAGTTTAAAAACTTACCAGCAAAGTTAGGACCTATCGACCAGTTGTGCGGAGCATAACCACCAAATATGTAACCGTTTGCATCTTCTACAATAATTACTGAAGGCCCTTGGTCCATCATTCGACCTGAAATAGAATTCAATTCAATTCAATTTCAATTGGATGCAAAACATGAATTGAATTATAAAAGTATAATTACCATCAAAAAAAAGTCTAATAAAAAGAAACCCATAAAAACCAAGTTTTTATTATACTCCCTTTCTTTGTAAAATATAACAACAATTAAAGACGAATTAAAACATATAACATAACACTAAACTTACAGTAATTTAATATATTTCTAAAATGTCAGATGTTTTGAGCTTTGATAAGACACTTCATGCTTTGAAGATTAAATTCTAAAAACATTTGTCAGTCAATTTAGATTTTCGACATTCGTAGTGAAGTACCTATTATGTATACCGATGGAGTAATTCAAATTTAGAAAATATTCCGCGACGTTATCGGGCCGCCGCGCCGGTGCTAATGAAACTTTTTTAATGATTCCAATTTGAAAAAACCAATAAAATTTCAAAAATCCGAAATTATACTATAATTATTAATTTTTTTTAACGAAAAATTGATAGATCTTCTTGATCGTCGCCACGAGTCTACTTGCCAAGTTTCAGCTCGATTGGATCACGGGAAAAGGGTCAAAAATCGATCCAAAGTTTTTGTTGATGGCAAGCCAGCAAGCAAGCAGACGCCACGAGTTAATATAAAGGGAGTAAAAAACAGCAATCGTAGACCGATTAAAGTTTTCAGTTAAACAACTAGTGTGATATAACCAGACTCACCGAGCAATGTGGAAAAAGACTCTCCGTGAATGTTGCTTGAGAACAGAAAGCGCCACTCCTTCTGCATATCGGTGGGCAGATGGCCCGCTACATAGACCAATTGACTGAGGTCTATGATAGCCGGATAATCTGGCATGTAGGTAAGCCCTGAAGAAGGTATAATATAATAATAAATAATAAACATAGACCATTTCAGAGAATTCTGCCAAAATGTTTTTTTATTTCCTTGAAATCAAGCTCTCGTAAATTCGAAAATAGAAATAGATATGTTGGAAAAAAGTGTGATATATGAAATAACTTGCCATGTGATAAAAAATATACAGGCCAAACCATGAGAAACTGAAACACGCAAATAAAAAAACGAATAAAAGAACATCACCGTTGCCTAAAAAATAACAACTTCTTTGAATTTGCCAATCATGTAATTAACACTAATCATTCTTTCCATAGTCACAAATTGAAACCACTCCACTTGGTTCCTCACAGAGGATAGATAATGACGATAAATAATATCACATTTCAGTCAATTTCACCAATCCTAGAGGTTTTTGCCAAAACAATATCCCGCCCCCCTGACCTGCCAATTAGATTGATCAATTTTGTATTTAAGTTACTTATTATCTACACCTGATGATGAGAGGGACTGCTCCTCTCAAAACTATAGTAATAATTAATAACTCATATGGAGTGTGCATTACATTACAATGTTGCACAAAATATCTGCCAAATCTTTCAACGATGAACACTACATTTCATAGCCAGAAAACTACAGATAGTGGTGAATGGTGAAATCATAAATTTGTTATATTGATCAACTTTTTAACCCAAAGGTATGTTCCTAAAATATAAAACAACCAACAGAAATATTACGAATATTAATTTCATAGTAGATTAACCCCGACAATTCGAAAACCCAAGTAATTCATAATTCAAAATAATTTTTAGCCCCTTTTAATTCACATGATTCAAAATTTTTTTGAAATTTGACAAAATTGAAAAAATATTTTGATTTTTTTAAAAGTGAGAAGGACGAATATGTCAATATTGGGTAGTTAGTCGCTAGAGATGTCGCGATTTGTGTATTATTGTAATAAATATCACATTTTCGAAATGATTTCTTTATGCATTCAAAAATACAGACGATTTTTGGAATATTTCACGATAGCGTTGTGAATTTTTTTGTGTCCCTTGAATTTCGAATTAACGGGGTTCTATTATATTATTATATCAGTGGTACAGCTATTTATATATAAAAATGATATAATAAGATGCAATATAGCGTGACAATAAATAACTGTTTAGCATAGTGGTGAGACAGCAAGTAACTAACCGACTGGCATGGGGATAAGGCTGGTCGGTGAATGCTCCTCTTCGGAGTGTTGCCGGGCGCCTTTCACCGGGTGGTACAGACCCTTGAACACATTCTCTATCATGCGGGTCAGCAGTACGCTGTGCTGCAACCTGGAACATAAGCACACAAATTGTGAAACAAATTAAGGATGCAAGGATCACAACCCAAGATCCATTTCTATCACTATTATCGCTGGAATATGCGCGATGGTCACACTGCGCTGCGTCCGTTGCTAATATTTCATTGGTTAAATGTCACAAATTACTGACTTGCTCCGCCATGCGCGTGGCGGTTTTTGCCCTGACAACAAACTTGCTTTGACGAGATAAAAAAAGGATATTGATAATTATAAAAACGTTACGACAATACAAAAATATCTCAAAGTCTGGTTAAAACAAAATAGAGCAGTCGTGACTCATTTTATAAATGCAAATAAAAATAATAATAGGTGATGACAAATATATGGAGAAGAAAGATCCCTTTCAAATTCGGATATTGTCGTACTCCAAGCAAGTGAAAATCTGCCGAGAGTTGTACTTACGTTGGTTCCGTCAAGGGATGTTTTTAACTAAGTTGATTATTTATTCAGCCTTCAATTAACTATTCCATGTCAGTTCTAACAGTATCCTTTATATTTTATTGTGAACAATTAGTATTTAAACTTTGCATATATATTAGGTCCTTACATATGAAATTGGTGTTTAGTATGGGAGGAACATAAAGCCGATTTTCTTTTATTATAATATATTTATTTAATCAAAGTATGTACCATTGCTATCTATGCACTTTTGCCATCTCATAGGTAGTTCATCGATCCCTTTACTAAAAAAACCATTCGGACGGGAATCAATAAAATCTTTGAAGGCGGTTTGAACTGCCCCATCGGAGTTGAATTTTTTCCTTTGCAAGAAGTTATCCAAATTTCGAAAAAAATGGTAATCTGTTGGGACAAGGTCCGGAGAGTACGGTGGATGTCTTAGACATTCCAATTGAAGCTTCTCTAATTTGGTAGCCGTCTGTTGTGCAGTGTGTGGTCTAGCGTTATCATGAAGCAGCAGTGGCCTAGAGCGATTAACCAGCCTCGGTTGTTTAGCAGCTAGCTTTTCCATCATGGTTTGCAGTTGCTGACAATAGACATCTGCCGTAATCGTCTGGCCAGATTTAAGAAAGCTGTAGTGAACGACACCAGCACTAGTCCACCAAACGCTCACAAGTAACTTTGTTGGAGTCAATTTTCGCTTGGGGCATGGTTTGGCTGGTTCGGCAGGGTTCAGCCATTGCGATGAGCGCTTCCGATTATCGTACAGGATCCACTTTTCATCACAGGTAATGATTCGATTTAAAATCCCTTCATTATTGTGCTGGTTGAGTAATGCAACGCAGCAGCCAACGCGCGTTTGTTGATTTGCTTCACTCAATTCGTGAGGTACCCACCTTTCAAGCTTTTTCACCTTACCAATTTGCTTCAAGTGGATTAAAACAGTTTTATCACTAACACCGCAGCCTGCAGCTAACTCGGATGTGGTTTGCGATGGATCCGCTTCCACAATAGCCTTCAATTCTTCATTATCAACTTTGGTCTCCGACCGTCCACGGGGCTTGTTCTGCAGGTCGAAATTTCCAGAACGAAAACGTTGGAACCAAAAACGCACTGTGTTTTCTTTTGCGGCACCGTCGCCATACACATCATTAATCCTTCGAGCCGTTTCTGCAGCACTGGTGCCACGGTGGAACTCGTACTCGTAAATAACGCGATATTTCAAGTTTTTCATTTTGTAAACTGAGTGACGCAAAGAAAAAAAACAATTGAGGAAAAAACAAATGAATTATAATTTTCAAAACACAAATACATGAGTAAATAGCTGTATAAATTTGGATTTGGAATTCCGAACCAAAGAGAAGATATTTGAGATCAAATTTGCCAGTACGGCAAAACGCCAATTTCATATGTAAGGACCTAATATAATAACTGATTTTATTTAGCATGCATTTATATTCAATAAAATTTATTTAATTAAAACTGAACAGCGAAAAGGTATTCACGTTTCTATCAGGGCAATAATATATTTTGCATTTAGGAAACGAATAGCATCCCAACTCACCACGTAACAATGGTCTTATAATCAATGTTGACCGCGGAGGTCTGCGCGGACAGCTCCGCCGATAGTCCCTCCGCCAGCGCCTGGACTTGCTCCTTCTGCACCGTGAATCCTTTGGCAGCCCAGGCCGAGAACTGGGCACACCCCCCCACCTTTTGCATCTTCATGTGCGTGGACACTATACTCTCGCAAAACTAAAATAAAAGTTATGAACAATAATATAATAATATACATTCTCTAATATATATATTTTTAGTTGGCTGCCACCGTTATACATAATAGGTAGGTAAATAAAGTAAAACTTTGTTAATTTGAACTTCGATAATTCGAAATTCACCATAATTTGAAATTTTTAAAACCCACAAGTCCCAAAATATTAATTTCATAATAGATTAACCCAGATAATTCGAAAACCTCGGTAATTCGAAATAATTTTTAGCCCCTTGTAACCGCTATAAACCAATACATTTTAGTTCGCATAATTCGAATTTTTTTGGAAATTTGACGAAATTGACAAAATTTTTCGATTTTTTTTAAATAAAAAACAAGCAAAAACGGGTACTTTGGTAATAGAAATTGTATTAGCGCAAAATGATTTCTTGTAATAAGCAAAAAGAGGTTTTTCACAAAATTAATGACTTTCATGATTTTTTTTTCTTGTAATTTAAATTTCGAATTAGCGGGGTTCCGCATAATTTAAAATTTTTATTTAGGGCCCCTTGAATTTTGAAGAAACGAGTTCCTAATGTAATATTTCTAAAAACATTTATTAACACTTGATAAACACTAAATATTTTATGTGCTCAAAATATCAAACTGTCAGAAAATTTTACAGTGTTTTCCAGACACTTGAAAAGGGAACTGTTGACTTGTAAAATGTTCAGTAAATGGAAGTGTCTAATTAAACGTAGCTTAAAGACACCAATGAAGATGGAAATTATATATTTTGTTGCCTAATATTATCTGGTATGGATGTAAAATGTCTAGAGGATTTTTATTTCCAATTTGTGTATTGATATAAAAAACTTATGATGTTTATTATTATGATAATATATGATAAGGTAGTTAATAAATGGAAGTGAAGCCTGGAGCTGACAGAAGAGGAACGAAAGTAGATTGAATGCAGTGGAGATGAGGTCCCTTAGACGTATGTGTGGTAAATCCATGTACGATAGAGTAAAGAATGAAGATATTAGGAATGAATGTAAAACTGATCATAGCATAATACAAAGAATAAAAATAGGGTCGCTCAGGTGGTTTGGGCATGTTGAGCGAATGAATGAGGAAAGAATGGTAAGAAAGATATATGATGCAAGTGTTGACGACTCCAGAAAGAGAGGGCGACCACGGAAGACGTGGCATGACCAGATTAACCAGATACTGGAAGATGGTCCTGTTAGAAGCCTGAACAACCGTCGAGCTTGCATGCGAAAATGTATGAATGTAGACAAAGCGAAAGTTGTATGTCAGGACAGACGAGTATGGCGCTCTATCCTCTCTGCCTACCCCCACGGAGAAACGGCGTGATGGTAAGTAAGTAAGTAGTAAGTAAGTCAAAGTTATTAGAACCGATGCATCTATAGCAGTGGAATAGGCGGTCTGGCCGCATGTAAGTAGTCTACGATGTGTCAGAGTATTCTACATGGTAGACTCCAACAAATTGGAAAAGAATATCTAAAAAATGACAGCATCATGTTTAACCGGTCGGGTGCCAGAGCGCAGATCTGCGCTCCCTAGACACGTACGCAAATTCGGCCTATTTTACTTGCCTTTATGGGTTTTTAAAGCTTATTCTTCATTGTATCTCAAGTTTTTGAATGAATGAACGGGGTCTATTTGTCAAGTAACCTCATTTGCTGCACAAACCAGACAAACAATCATTCCAAATGTTATTTTAAAAAAAAAGTGTTAAAATTAAGTATTTTTGTATTCTTTGATATATTTAGAACAAAAATATTGAAATACAATATCTTTAGTGTTATTGCTTCCATGGTTTTATTCGATAAACATGTGCGTACATTTTTGACAGTAAATTTCGTTACTTATTTTCATAATTGAAGGCGTCCCTATAAAAAGGGTGTATATGCAAAAACAAAATTTTACAGGAGGAAATATACTTTGTGAAATAAATAACCAGAATCTCCGATTTTTTCATTTTATAAAATTCACTTGCTGATTGAGTTGAAATCATGGAAAATAAACACCGCACATGGTGCATACTGTTATATAGATCATTTTAAAATAATGAAATCACTTTTTGACCTAATGTACCATGTATATAAACCCTATAATAGGGAAGCCTTAGCCTAAGTAATTATCGTACAAGTAATTATTGAAATATAAGTAATTATTGAAGTCTGTATATTGAGAAACCAGAGACTGCAACTTCTTAGGGATTGTTGTTGATTTTTACATGAATATAACCATCACAAAAAAGTGTCTAAAAAACAGCAATGGTGTGCGAAATTGCGCGGCATACGACCGGTTAAAATGATTTAGTAACATGTCAGAGAAACAATTTTACCTCTTTGATGAGTTGATATGATAATTCTGTGTTTTCATCTGCGTCACTTCCCAAGGAATTGTACAATGCTGATATCCTTTCATCTAATGTACCTGAAACCAATAACGAAAATACATATTCAGCTATTCATAATTAACTTGCTCAGGTCCAGCGACGGATATACAGGGTTATTTGTAAAACATTAATAACCTCGCAGGACTATATTCCTGCCTTGATTATGAGTCGAAAATGTTAAAGCTCTTATGACCTAATATCAATAGTTATGGAGATATGCAACATCAAAGTTTGCATTTTTTTTTTCAATATTTCTGACTTACCTTTTGTAAAACGTTGGACTCTCATTACAGTAATTTATATGGAATATGAAAAATTCATTCCCTTTAATACAAGTCAAATAAAAAAATAAAAACCTTCCAATTCCAATTGGAATTTTTTCAGGGTTTTTATCATTTTATTTAACTTGTATTGAAACAAATGAATTTTTCGTAATCGATATGAGTTACTGTAATGATAGTCCAACGTTTTACAAAAGATAAGTCAGAAATATTGAAAAAAAAATGCAAACTTTGATGTCGCATATCTCCATAACTATTGATATTAGGTCATAAGAGCTTGAACATTTTCGACTCATAATCAAGGCAGGAATATAGCCCTGCGAGGTTATTAATGTTTTACAAATAACCCTGTACACAGAGTGTAACGGAGCTAATCCACAATACTTTACGGGTGGATTTCTGCCTTGATTGTCAGTCAAAAATGTTCAAGCAAAAATGACCTATTATCAATAGTTATGGAGTTATGCAATATCAAAGTTTTAATTTTTTTTTCAAATTTTTACAAAACTATCTTTGTTTTTTACAAAACTATCGTTGCAGTCACTTATATTGATTACGAAAAATTAATTTGTTTCAATACAAGCTAAATATAATGATAAAAACCCTGCAGAAATTCCAATTGGAATTGGAAAGTTTTAAGTATTTTATTGAACTTATATTAAAGAAAATGTATTTTTCATATTCAATATAAGTTTCTGTAATGATAATCCAATGTTTTACAAGAAATAGTCAGAAATCATGAATCAAAAATGCAAACTTTGATGTCGCATATCTCCATAACTATTGATATTATAGGTCATGGTCGCTTGGACATTTTCGATTCATAAATAAAGCAGGAATCTACCTGTAAAGTACTGTGGACTAGCTCTGTTACACCCTGTATTTTTTCAATACAGTTAAATACACAGTTAGATTTAAAATTCTTAAAATATATCTTATGGTGTTTACAACTCTCCGTCGCGGCCTGGCGACAGTGTATTCTCCGTGATGTAATCATTATTATATGTTAAATGTATATTATACTTCTGGCAATTTGTGTGGCGACCATCCTAAACACGAGTACATTCTCACACGCTCTCTGCCATTCAGTCATCGTCAGATCAGAAATGAAATTAAAAAAATTAAATTGCGCATGATGCAGCAGCGGTCTTGAAACTCACCTCTAACACAAAAGACGTACAGCTCGGCAAATCTCTGGAACTCCACAATGCTTTTTTTGTTGGGCCCGTAGCCGAAGAGAAAGTTTGAGAGGAACTGGGCCAACCGGGGGTCCATCTGACTGCCCCACAGTTTCTGAAACCATTAAAGACTTTATTTATTTGCATAATTACCTTGATACTTAAGGCTAGACATACACAGCAAATGGATATTTCTACGGTTTTTATTATTTATTTATATCAGAATGTATGTACTAGACTGTAATTTTTTCAGGATGATAACTTCGATAGAACCTTTTTTCTTATATAAAAGTAATAAAATGAACATTATTTACAATGATTAAGAAAATATAAGCATTAATCGACAGGTCGCAGCGAAAATAATCAGTGTCACAAAAATCATCAACAGAGCTACTGAATATTTAGATGTAAGCAGAATGTTTTTTGCACACATAATGCTTACATTATGGTGATAAATCTGTACTAAAATAATTAAGAAATGTTCAATACATATTATAAAGTTATAAATTAGTACCCTAACATATTAACTGCTGATTAAAATACATTCAAATTTATGCGACAAAAAATATTGAGATTTTAAGTGGCGGTTGTTTGATCATTGGCAACGATAATACGTAATTAAGCAAAAAGTGTAGATTTTTACAAAAACGGTTCGTTTAATTGGTGTAAAATGCAAAAATCTATGCTGTTTTCTTAACTATTACTCTAATCAAACAACCGGCCCAAAGAAAAACAGTTGACAAATTCAGTCAATCTTCAGCTAACTCAGAAACATAAAAATTTGCAATCTTTTTCAGACAAAAAAAAAATGTATTGGTTTTTAATCACAGTAGAACAATTACCAATCATTTCTCATCAGGGCAGAAGTAAAGAAAGATGATTGAAATTATTTAGCTCAAAATTATGCTAAAAAAATACTTAGGAATGTCTTTCTCTGAAACTGTTCATTGAGTAGTACCACAATAAGGAAAACTCCCAGCACACTTCACCATTTGCCAATAGAAAGATCTCAATTTGAATCTCGGACATTTGCATGGCGAAAAAAATATTTTTAACTTTTATCAAAAATTACATTGCGTTTATAGCCATACAGAAATGCAAAAAAGTTGTGATTTCAATAAATAAGCATACTTTTAGCTCACTTAAACAAGCAAAATTTTCTGTAAACGCTGGTTGTTGGTGATAAAGTGTTATTTTATTTTAATACTTTTTTTATCAGATTACTTATATTCGTCATAAAATAAAAATTTGATGAAAATTTTAATTTTTTTATGCTAACAAAAAGAAGCTAAGATTGCCCGAACGAATGTATGTATAAAACACTAACAAATTGTCAATGTGAACTTAAATATGGTGTAATTCTAATGCTGGTTGGCTATGACAATATTAGAAAAATTAGCATTTAATTACAAATGGCCTGGAGGTGGCAAAAGAGGAACGAAAGTAAACTGAATGCAGTGGAGATGAGATCCCTCAGACATATGTATGTCAAATCCATTTATGATAGAGTAAAGTGAATGTAAAGCTGATCTTAGCATAATTAATAGAATTAAAAAAGGGTCGCTCAGGTGGTTTGGGCATGTTGAAGTTGACGGTGTCAGAAAGAGAGGGCGACCGAGGAAGACGGGCACGACCAGTTTAACCAGATACTGGAAGATGGTCCCGTTAGAAGCCTCAACAACTGTCGTGCTTGCATGTGAAGATGTATGAATGTGGATAAGGCGAAGTGTACGTCAGGACAGAAGAGTGTGGCGTTCTATCCTATCTGATTACCCTCACAGAGAAACGGCGTGATGGTATGTAAGTAAGTAATTACAAATGCAATGTGTATTTTTTTTGGGTCTCAATCCTAGGATTGGTCTGTACCAAGCACTCCTCTCTGTCACCTGCCAGCCTCTTCATTTCTTGGTAGGAGCTACAGCACACATCTAACCTGGTCTATGTAGCTTAATCTTTGGCGGCTTCTACGATTATTGCTTTCAATATTGCCCTCGACGATGGTAAAAAGCAGGCCTGGGTGCCTTATGTTATGTCCTATCCAAATCGCTCATTGTTAGGCGATTCTGTTCGATTAACCCTGCTCAGCACCTCGTCATTTCGGATATGTTCTGACCAATATGGATCCTCGCCATGCATCTGTAGAACCACATCTCGAAGGCCACTAGCCTTGTGTAAATACATACAACATATACATATGTGTTCATTTTGTTCTTCTTTTACATTTCAATCTTACACGCATTGCTTTATTTTCTGATACCCCATCCGCTGACGCTGTTACAAAAATGTTTACTCTCTCTTACTTGATGATCTCATAACCGAGCTTTGCAGACCATTAATCAGTCAACCATTATTATATTTTTAGATGAGTAGCTGTGAGTCTTAGAATATGGGGATTAAAATGATGCAGATGTTACCCCAAAAACAATTTTTTTTCCTACAAATGCAAATCATAAAATAGACGATACAAGATGTTGATGTTGATGATCATAGGTCCGTCCATCTTTACCAGAAAAACAGGATGGAGTCTTCACATTCCTGACTATTAATAGAATTGTTAATAGTTCAACTTTTGTGAAACATTAATGGGCGCCTGTTTATGAAAACAAATAATCGGATTTATGACTTGCCAGCCAGGAGACACAGAGCAGATTCCAGAATGTATTTTTTCCCCGTGCCGACCTCAAAATAATGTGGTTCTGCTTAAATTGTTTACACTGGAAAATGTGTATAACACAGTCAATATGAAAGCAAGGTTGACTGGGTTAATAAACATTATGATACGCAGCATCTATATTTCTTTCGCAGGGGTTCTTTAAAAAAAAATTAAGATTTATTCAGAAATAAAGTTCGCATCAGTGTGATTGTCATTAGTTTTTTAATTGTTATATTATGTTTGCCATGAAAATATAAACACAGTAAAATCACGATCATCCGGAGTCACATTAACAAAAATGTTTTCAATAGCATATTTATTTTGACACAAGCGGAAGAGCACACAGCGAGTCTAATTTTTAATGCGAATACTCACTTAAGTGGTGTATTTTGTAATTATTTAATTTTTTATACTCTCATTTTATATGCTCAATATTGCATTTTCGTATCATGTGTGATTATGTATATTTTTATTCACCATTTACGTACCTCATTGCCATACCGCAGAAAATTACATACGTTGCAAGACAACAAATACAGAAAAGTTTATTGTATATATATGTATATATACAGGGTTATTTGTAAAACATTAATAACCTTGCAGGACTATATTCCTGCCTTGATTATGAGTCGAAAATATTCAAGCTATTATGACCTAATATCAATAGTTAAGGAGATATGCACCAAAGTTTGCATTTTTTTTTCAATATTTCTAACTTATTTATTGTAAAACGTTGGAATATCATTACAGTAACTCATATCGATTACGAAAAATTCATTCGTTTCAATACAAGTTAAATAAAATGATAAAAACCCTGAAAAAAATCCAATTGGAATGTTTTCCAATTGGAATTTGAAGGTTTTTAGGTCATAATTGCTTGAAAATATTCGACTCATAATCAAGGCAGGCATATAGTCTTGCGAGGTTATTAACTGTGTTACAAATAACCCTGATATATATATATATATTATATATATATATTATAAATCTATATATATATATATATGATAAACAACAAATGTAACAAAAGTAATTTCTGGACTACTTCGCGTTTTCTGTAAATGGTCTCCCTGAGAAGACCTAGGCCGACGTTTCGACCTTACCCTGAAGCATTAAACTTCCACAACATGAAAACTCTGGAACATCGAAGAGCACATGCTGATCAATACTCCTATTAAAAGAGTAGCTTGTTGGTCTTGTGGTTAGGACTCTCACCTCGGGATCCAAAGGTCACGGGTTCGTATCTCACTCCAGACTAGCAAGTTACTGCTATTTTCATGACACAAGCGTTTAGTTTGAAAATAGTAAGAATATTAATGTGACACGTATTCCGTGTTCACATTGCTATTTATAAAAAAAAGGACTGTCCCAGTCAACTGAACCTAACCTCCTTTCATGTTCCCTGTAAACGAACCTGACAGAATGTGCTTTTCCATGTTCCGAGAATTATTTTTTTGAATTTGGAGTCGTGTGTTTGCAATTTTTTGCGGAGATTATCTGGTTTTTTTATTCGGGTCACATTTATCCCCCACCCTGTTAAAAATGTTATTATATGAAATTATAAAAATTATTTACATACAAAACGTAGCCTTTTGCAGATGTATGTATATACATATATAAATTGTTTTTCGGAACAAAAGATAAAATAAAGCAACAACTTGAAGTGTCTGTATGAGCTATTATTAAGCTTTGTATTGGAAACTGAAATGATAAGATTATGACATGAAAAGTGATTGATGATAATGGAAATACATTTTATTATTACGTGCCAGAAATAACCAATCATTCAAAGATTAATATTTAACTATGCAATGAGTCACATCTTATTAGAGCTTTACTGTTGCATATTTGTTTTGTGATTGTTCTACTAATTGTAAACAATGCAATATTTTGTTTTGTGATTTTTCAAATGCATATTTCAAATTTTGTAAATTGTAACTTTCGCAACCCAGGCTTTTTTCAGAGGTTTTTCTCAAAATACCCAAAGTTTTTTTTCATATATTTCAAATATCACAGGCATCTGGCATATAATTAACCGTTTTTCACTGTAGTCTATAAATATTGTCATAGATTCATGATGGGCAAGACGAAATGAAACACTTAAAATCAATTAACATTTCATTTATAAACAAAGTCACTGGACAAAAACATAAACTGGAATGATACTTTGTAATTTGCAATAATTCCGCTACCAGATTATTTCACAATAGATACTCTTCATTCGCTATTACATGGTTGATCAATTGTTTGCCGTTTCGTCTTTCTATCGCTGTTCATAGTTTCACGGATTCATAGTTCGCTCGTTTTAGCAGTATTTGCGTCTGTCACAACAGAGACTGACTTTCCACGTGCGCTTCTGCGTATTTTATAATGACTCTATTTTTTTATAAGTACGTGCTGTGTTTTCCCGATCCTTCCAGTTCTTTCTAACAACTTCCAAAATATACAGATTGTTCCGGAAACCCTAGATTATGTATAGTTACCGTCGTTTTAGAATATCGTGATAGTATCTTTTTGCTTGACAAGAAAATAAGATAAAAACTAAAGAAAAAGCACAAAAAAAGCCCAAAAACATTACTTTGATTTTGAACTACAACATGCGTAAATATTATAAATGAAATTATTTTTATCGAATACACGGTAAACATGAAACATGAAATATTATCGTAAACAAAACAATGACACCGGAAAACGGCGAGAGGTCAAATTATGACACAGTAAAAACAATATAAAATGGTATTAGTACAGCATAAGTGCGTTTACTGTGCGTGCTTACTGACAAAAAGGGGTTCCTACCAGCTCTTGATCATTTAACTGTATATCATACTAATTTAAAAATAATAATAATACTACTTATTTTATATATTATATTATTCACGTCAAAATCGACGAAGTGTACAATGTTATACAATAGCAGTCAAGAAATGATTGATAAGCCAATGAGATACAATTCGGTGATAGTAATTGCTGTAATAATGATGATTATAATGAAAATGGGCAAAGATAGTGATAGCACCAATAATATAGAATAATACAAAAATAAACTATGGGAAGCATGAAAATAGACTTTATGTGGCTTGCAACCAAATGCTCAGAATGCAAATTTTAGAACAGTACAAAAGATTATAAAAATATATATTGTCACGTCATGGTGACTCTGTTCCAACCACACAGATACTTTGTCTATGACCAACCGAACCACGCAGGCGGGAATGGGTATTTGACAGCGCCTGGAAAGAGTAGCCGGTCAACGCACTCGCATATTCAACTTTGAGATTAAAAATGTAATCAGCGAAGGAACCTGAAAGGCTCCATTCTTGTCCATATACATCCCTACAGGGAGTGGATTATTTTCTCCCTCCAAGTTCCCTCGCTGTCCCTCTTCCACTAAACCCATTGAAGTCCTTGACTTCTGCGTTATATATTTTCAATAGGTTTGTTTTTCTTTTATGTGTTTATTCTTCTCTGATATGCGTTTATTGTTTTCAGCATAACCTGTACTTTCTTCCATTAATCTGCAATGTATATCTATTTTTTCTTTTAGAAGCTGCTTGGAAGGAAGTTAAAAGGTCTCAAAGTGACACGAAAGGAGGTAGTGTGAATGCTAAAATGTCAAAGAATGGAAAGATGCTTAGGAACGAAATAAAAGAATAGATGGAAGGAATTTTTTGAAGAAATGTATGAGAGTAATGGGAATGTGAATGATGATTCCTTTGAGGCGTCCAATGGATGTGTGAATGGTGACGACAGTGTGAATGAGATAACTGTGGAAGAAATCAAAAGGGCATTAAAGCACATGAAGAATGGCAAGGCTGTGGGTTATGACAATGTTGCCGCCGAGTACATTAAGAGTGGTGGTCCAGTAATACTCACGTGGCTTCATAGACTCTTCAACCAATGTTTAGAGGGTAGCTACACTCCTAAGGATTGGAAAAGAGCTGTTATCATGCCTCTATACAAAAGAAAAGGGTCATAGCCTATTGAGCTCTGTTGGCAAACTGTACGCGAGAATTTTGATAGAAAGAGTGAGGTTGACAACGAAAGAAAAAGTGTGGGATAACAAGGAGCTTTCGTGAGTGGAAGAGGATGCATGGATCAGATTTTATCACTGCGCCAGATGACAGAAAAGTTTTTGGCAAAGAACCAAAAACATTTTTGTGCCTTTGTGGATCTCCAAAAAGCGTATAACAGAGTGATAAGATGAAAGTTATGGAAGGTTTTGTCTGAATACGGGGTGAAGAGTAAACTCATACAGGCAATTGCATCCGTGTACGAAGGAAGTAGTGCTTGCGTGAGAATTAATGGGGCATTCACATCGTGGTTTGATATTACAAAAGGTGTCAAACAGGAATGCATAATGTCACCATGGCTTTTCAACCTGTATATGGATAATTGTATGAAAGAACTAAAGGAACTAGAAGTTGGAGCGAAAATGAATGGACCCACCATATCCTGCCTACTATACGCAGACGACGCAGTATTAGTGGCTAACAGTGAAGCTGATCTGCAGTGCCTGGTATCCAGGATGTCCGATGTATGCATGCAGAGTGATCTTATGATGAATGTCAGCAAATCGAAAGTGATGGTATTCGAAAGAGACGAAAGAGTGACTAAGTGTGATGTAATTGTAAACAATGAATGCTTAGAACAAGTGAACGAGTTTGTGTATTTAGGAAGTATGCTTAGTAGAGACGGCAAGGCTGAAAATGATATCGAAAGGAGAGTGACTGGGGAAACAAAGTTAATGGTGCTCTAAATGCAATTATGGCCAATACGAATCTGTCAAAGGAAGCAAGACTAGCGGTACATAATGGCGTTCTTGTGCCAACCCTAATGTATGGAAGTGAAGCCTGGAATTGGCAAAAGAGGAATGAAAGTAGACTGAATGCGGTAGAAATGCGGTCACTAAGATGCTTGTGTGGAAAATCTTTGGTCGATAGAGCAAAGAATGAACAAATTAGACGTGAATGCAATGCTGGCTGTAGTGTGGTAGATAGAATAAAGAGAGGAGTGCTGAGATGGTTTGGTCATGTGGAACGTATGAACGAGGAAAGGATGGTTAAGAAAATATATGAGGCGAGTGTTGAAGGCAACAGAAATAGAGGGCGTCCGCGAAAGACCTGGTATGATCAGATACAACAAGTGTTTGAGGATGGCCCTGTTAAAAGCCGCAACAACCGTAGAACTTGTATGAGAAGATGTATGAATGTGGCCAAAGCAAAAGTGGTGTGCCAGGATAGAAGAGTGTGGCGTTCAATCCTCTCTGCCTACCCCTGCAGCGAAACGTTAGTTTAGTTAGTAGTTAGTAGTTAGTTTAGTTAGTTATCTGCTGCAAACCGGTGCTGCTTCTATTATTTATTGCAAACCAGTATTTGATCTGTTAATCTTTATATGTTTCTTCTTTTTCTCTCTTTTCGTTCTTTTAGACTACTTCTAACATCTACACTTCTTTTATGTTTCTTGGTATAGTTTTTAAACGCGTATCTTTGTCTTGAAACACTAATAAAGAGTTTGCTTTGTGGGTCAGGAACAGTGATTGGATTTTATGCACAGCCTCTCCTTTATTTCAACACAGAGATGGCCTTTAGAAAAAAAATTGTCAACCTGACGATTTTATGAGTAGGTCCGACATGTCAGCAATTGCTTATAAAACAGTCCTGAGAATGTGGTGGAAATCCCATCACTGGTCCACATACTTATAGAGTAATTTATCCATCAATCTGCCAATAGGCGTTTTTATTAAGGATTGCAAGATCCTTTCCACGTGATCAAGGAGACGGGTCATGACTCCAATACAAAATATCACGATGCACAGCGGCGAATTGGCGACCAATAAATAATGTATGGATGACGAGAAGAGGCGATGCCCAAGTCTCCACTGAAAAAGATGCGGACACAAGACCACTACTTAAACCAAGGTAAAGCGAGGTCCTAAATTGCTAAAGCCAAGATGGGAAGCCTCCATGTGCCGTCTCCATCATCGTGCATACCAAGTTGCATATCCACCATGCGGGTGTCATCATGCTCATCTTTGTAAATTGTAAAAATGTCAAACATTTCATAATATAATTGTTATAAACGTCTCTTCTGATTGATATAACCTTTCATTCACTTGTTTATTTTATACTAGCTGTGCCTGTGCGGCTTCGCATGCGTAGATTTTCAGTACACTTTTTGGATCGTCATAGAACTTTCGCGAACCTTCAAGAACACGCTCCTTCCAGAGCTTTCAAGAAATTTATTGAATGTACAGGAACCTTCTAGACACACCGACACATTTCGCCACTCAGTTTAGAACTTTATAGAACTTTCGGGAATTTTCTAGAACTTTCTCCTTCCAGAACTTTCTAGAGCAGGTTTTTCCGGAACCTTCAGACTCACCGACACAGTCGTCGCGCCTATTTTGAAACAATCTGAATCATTTGCGGCCTTCCCATAACAAAACAATGTGCTAGAAAGCACATTTTCGTCACCCACTCCCACCCACGCTCAGCCACCCCCACCAAACTCGCATATTTTAAATGGGACACTATCCACCACTATAACCACCAGGGGGTGGTAGTATCTGTTTGTGAAGAAAACTTGGCGGATAGGGAAACACGGGTTTCGTTTTATATATATATATATATATTGATTATTCATGAAAATTTGGAGAGGATGAAGTCCACATCTCAAAGACGCTGTGTCAATAATCAATGCCATGCTTGTCTCGTGATATATCTGGGCTGACTGGAGGGTAAGCGGCGGATGTGGTATAAAAGCAGAGGCAGCCACATCCAAAATAAATTTTAAATGTTGTAATTGCAGTCGCCTAGGTCAACGGGGTTACCAATTTAGAATGTACTAAATTCGACATTTTATAGGAAATACCGACGTGCCATACATAAAGTACTACATCTGCATTCCTTTATTGCTTATGAATATAATAAATTTTGCCGTATTCTGAAAATAATAATATTGCTATTTCGGTATCTTGACAGTTATTGTATAACATTGTAATGCCGTCAATGTCGACATTTAAATTTTAAAATGTAAACAAAAAGTTTTTCACAAATTGTGAATAACTTAACGTTCGTTTGCGTTTTAGAGCTTCCTGATTGAATCAATTAATTTCAAACCTGTCAAACTTAAAATATAAAATAACTAATAAAATAATATTAAATTATATAATAACTGTCAAGATACAAAATCAGTAATATTGCTATTTTCAGAATATGGCCGTATGCCATAGTAGCGAATTTTTATTTTTTTATTTAGAAATCTAACAATAAATTTTGAGTGTCAAATGATAAAATTAATTAAAAAATTCTATTAAAAATACTTACAATGAGATCATCTTCTCGTATTCTATCGGAATTCTTACTAGCTGTCTTGAAGGAGTTGGCGATAATAGGCTGTTCTTCTCTGGACAGAATTGTACACTTCTCCGCCAATTTCTTGCTGGCGTTTCCCATGCTAGAGTACAAAAAACATAACAATATACAGGGTGTAACAGAGCTAGACTACAATACTTTACAGATGGATTTCTACATTGATTATGGATCGAAAATGTTCAAGCAACCATGACCTAACACAATAGTTATGGAAATAAGCAACATCAAAGTTTGCATTTTTTTCAATATTTTTGTATTGTTTGCAACAGGGTTCGAGGATATATATCCGCATATATACATCGTGATATATATCACAATATTTATGCCTCGATTTTTATTTTTTATATATATGTATATATATATATATATCCAAGAAAACTTTCTGCGAATATTAATAGATGGCGCTAGTTGTATTTTAAAAAATGCTACAGATTTTTTTTTATATCTGCAGTCGTTACTAGATGGCGCTAGTTGTATTTTAAAAAGTTCTATGGTTATTTTTTAGTTTAATTGATTTATAACATAATCTGTTTTTTATTTCACATAAAGAAACAAACACCCATAACACTACATTAGAAAGAGCAACTTTTATGACTTATATATAATAATTGCATATACAGTACTCTCTCGCTAATCCGCCGCTCGATAATACGACAACTACTAGAATCCGACGTTTTTTGCGAGTCGATCACATTCTGTAATCTGTCGTTATTGTAAATCTTCAGCTCCATAATCCACCGTCCTCCCTCTCTTTCATGTATATGACGTACACTTCTATATTTCGCCGCACGGTCAGAAGCAACCACGCTTTAGGCCCGGTTATTTCATTTTGGATTAAAATAAAAGTTCGTTCAAAGCATAGATTTTACGGAAATGGATCGTTTTATTGGTGCAGAATGCAAAAATCTATGCTTTAAATAAACTTTTATTTTAATCCAACTTGAAATAACCGGGCCTTAGTCCGCCTCCGACAACCAGTGTCAAATGTCGCCCATGCAATCCGCTAAACAAAAGCACGAAACGTTAACTTTAGTGCAAAATATAGAAATTCTAAGTAAAGTGGATAAGGGGAGCCTTTTACAGACATAGCAAATCAGTTCCGTATTGGGCGGTCAACGGTTTACGACATTCGTAAGAACATAAATAAAATTGTAAACTACGTCACTAAAGCAGAGTCTGGAATAGGGAAACGCCCAACAATGAGGACTGGTCAGTACCCGCAATTAGAATAAACACTCTTTTCGTGGTTTTAGCAAGAGAGTCGACGTCACACACCGATGATAACTGCTGATGTTTTGCACTCATGTTGTGTTTAGGCTGCACCCTCAAATCCGAAGATGCTCCAGATGGGGTGGATGTTTGTATTAAATTGGCTCAAGAAAATGGAATGTCATGTGACATGGTTATAGGTAAAATGCATGATCAAGTTATTGAAAAGATATATTCTAGTAAAAAAAAACAAGTCAAATTAGTACACTATCTTTCGAATGCTGAGTAATTTAAGTTACATGTTTGTTGATTTTTAAATACAAATACGTAATTAGTCCAAAATTTTGTTATTTGAATCAATTTGTTGTACCTATACACTATAATCCGTCGTTTTCAGTAATCCGTCGATGGTTGGGATTTTGTGGTGGCGGATTAGCGAGAGAGTACTGTATTAGCTTTTTTCAGTAAGCATTTCATTTATTTAATAAATATTAATTCATATACAAAATAAAAATATTACTTTCCTAATTATCAATTTGTATAAATCGACGTGCAAAAAAAGATAAGAAAAAGTTTGGATATATATCCAATTTTTTATATATATCGGATATATGTATATCAAAAAATCGGATTTTTTTTTTATCATAAAAAACGGATTTTTTGGAACCCTGGTTTGCAAAATATTGAACTATTATTACAGTAACATTTATTGATTAATTTTTTCCAATACTAGTTAAATAAAATGTTAAAAATCTTGCAAAAAACTCTATTTTCAATTTCTGCTGCGTTTTTATAATATTATTTGATTTTTAATATATATAGATTTGTATTGAAATGAAATATTTTTTTAAAATGGATATAATAATTATTTTGCAAAAAATAAATCAGAAATATTGAAAAAAGCAAACTTTGATATTGCACATCTTCACATAAATATAAACTAAAATAATTTTCACTTTGTATGCCCTATATACTAAAATAACGTTCACTTTATGAGCTCTATAAACTAAAATAATGTTCACTTTACATGCTCTAACATTCTTACCATTAGGTACTATTTATTACTATCATTTGTATTCAACATTAAATTAAGCAATTGACAAAAAGTATACACTAGCATGTAAAATCATGAAATTTTGAAACAAACATCTGCATATGGAGAAGCAAAATTTTGATGCAGAGAAAGACATTTCCACCCTCTTCACCTATCAAAGTGAATGGTAATGTTTTGAATATATTATCGTATTAGAAATATTGCCGAGAAAACTACATCTCTGTCACATTTTAAAAATCAAATATGTAGATGATATCATTATTCTGTCACGATGGAAATTGGAAAAATTGTATGAACAACCGAACAAAAAACGTAAATATATTATTACCCGTACAGTATAGTTACATGAAAATAATATAATGTTAAATACATTGCAAGATCAACGACACTAAAGTCATTTTGCTACGGGCACGTTTCAGTAATAAAACAGCAGATTGTTGATCAATTATTTCACTTTTTGACATTGACAGGAGAACTAGGTTAGCCCTTTTTAATATTGACGGATATTTTACCTTCAAAACGCCAGCCGCGCGGCTCCGTTGCAAATGACGCCGATAATTGAAATGAAAGCGCTAATACTCTGTTCACATGAGTTTTGTTTATAATACGCGATAAATGACTAGATGAGCGCGACTAGAAATAATCCAGGAAAATGTAAACATATCAGCGACCCCGATACCTGCCCGAAAGCAGGAAAAGCACATGATTACTCCCGCCTCGTTCATTTTCCACCAATCACGGACGTTATTGCCCAATGTCAATAAGTCAGTCATCCCTGTTTATCGTTGCTTTCTCGCTCTCGCAATGGTCGCGTTCAGCAGAGTTGACAAACGTTTTTTTTTAGCAATGTTTAGTGATTTTTTCTGAACGGTCCCGTCAAAAAAGTGACCGGTTTTATTTCGCGTTTCATCAGAACAAATTGCAGCGTTCTTCATAACTATCCTCGGTATAAAATTAAAGAGACTGGCCGTCAGAGCCCATTAATTTGAGAGCTCGAAATCTGTAGGTAGGTATCTCATTTCAATAAATTTTACCACGGTTTCTCTCAATACACAGTAGCTAATTTCCAATAAGAAAGTTCTTAAATGGTTTCAATGGTTCTTAATAATATTGACCTTGTTACCTCTATGTGTGTTTATTAGGTCATTTATTTATAATTTTTTATATTTTTCACTACCTACTTAAATTTCTAAAGAAATAGAACGATGATGATGAGAGATTTTGTTTCTCTCGAAACTTACGTAGTAAAAAATATTATTTAACTCACATAGAGGTATAATAATAAGGTTATATTGAATAAATTCTACAATGTAAACGCCAAATCTATCAGTAATATAAGAAAGTTCTTTTTACACATGTCATTAAAGACTTGTTACGGAACATCGGCCACATTCGATCAAGTTCATTTTAATGTCAACATAGTCTGAAATTTTCAAATTAATAAATTAATGACAAAACCAATACGTATTACCTACACACACTATTGCAAAAGATGATATATCACCAATTGTAAATGATATACTATTTAACTTAACCACTTCCGACACAAGTAGGCTTCGACTTTACCTTACAGTCCAACTGACTCCGAGCGATTTTATCCGAATCACGAATCAATGACAAAGGAAAAACACCTTTCACACATTTAATTTCATTCAATTCAATTCAAAATTCAGCACCAATCAGCTCAAAAAGAGCTAGAGCGAGATAAAGCGATATGATTTGCAAAAAACATCCGCTCGTATAAATGTGTCCGGTATGCACTTGCATTCGGTATTAAAGATTGGCTCGCACTCCAGTCTTTTTATGCAAACACATTCGTTACTTTATATAGTATCCATGAAGCACACTTTATCGATTAATTATAATGAAACACATTTTTTAGAAAAGTAGTCGGGTGATTTCTGACAACTCTCTGCTTAAAATGTCATAAATTAACCATTCCGATTACAGAGTCCTTCTATTTTAGATTAAAAAATTTCGATAGTAAAATTTTAATGTTGTATTTACGGTAAAATAAAATATAATAAATAAAATTAGACTATTTCAAATAATGTAGCCTACCGGCAAGAACTATCACCAGCGACTGTCAAGTTACAATTTTTAAAACATTTTTGGTTTAAAATTAGTAAAAAGTAATTCTTCAATATGTTTTTTTCTGCATTTCTACACCAAATTATTTGAAAATTCATATTACGTTCCGAGATCATACAAAAAGGTCATATAAAAATTAAAATATACAGTTTTTCTACCAGACAGCTTGGGACATTTATAATTTCCAATATTCGTTTAGTATTTATATAATTGAATATTAGTCATAGACGTATATACGTCTATGATATTAGTAAATGAGCATAAACAATCTGATACTGAATCGAATTATGGAAAAGATCTGGTTAGTACAGGTTTTATATTATTATTTTGACAGCACCGTCATCGGTTCCATGGTGTAATGGTTAGCACTCAGGACTCTGAATCCTGCGATCCGAGTTCAAATCTCGGTGGAACCTGATATTTTGGATTTTTTTATGTATTTTACTTCTTACCAAATGAAAATATTTTAAATACAACTAGGTATTTCTAGTGCAACCGGCGTTTTTTTGAGCAATTTTATTGACGACACCAGCTAAGGAATACGCAAGTACATTCCTAACCTTCGAAGTAGTATTGAACATCGCACACTGCACACGATTTAGTAGTGCGTGTACGGAAATTTTTGCGATTTCGTACGACGGATATTGAAAATTTTGTCAATTTGACACATGACCACAAATGTTTGTGGGACTAAAGTGATTCAACTACGTGACCATCAGCGCAGATCATGGCGGAGGATTCTCTATTATTTCTCGATAGGATAGAGATTTCTAAAGAACTAAAAAATACCTGTAAGTTAAATAATTTGGTTTAATGAAGGTGAAAACTTTTAAATATATCTCCGATGTTATGAGCTTTCGTTGCACTTCGATTCTCCCCAGCATTTGTGAATCTATTAGTCATGAAATTTGTCATTATTTATGTCTGCCATAATAGAGTTTTCCAGAAGATACAGATTATTCATTTGGCACAAACGTCATTGGAGACATGTATCTGATCGTGACAACGCAAGACGCAATCAATGTGCGCGCTCCAATACGTACGAAAATAGTCGTATGAATACGTACGTAATAATTCGTATCCAAAGTGCGGCCGGCCTAATGCTGGCTGTAGTATGGTAGATAGAATAAAGAAAGGAGTGCTGAGATAGTTTGGTCATGTGGAACGTATGAACGAGGAAAGGATGATTAAGAAAATATATGAGGCGAGTGTTGAAGGCAACAGGAAAGACCTGGCATGATCAGATACTACAAGTATTTGAAGATGGCCCTGTTAAAAGCCGCAACAACCGTATAACTTGTATGAGAAGATGTATGAATGTGGCCGAAGCAAAAGTGGTGTGCCAGGATAGAAGAGTATGGCTTTCGTTGTTATTTATCGGAGTACCTACGTCAGGGTTTCAGGCTACCAAATGTAATACAATTATTATCTAAAGAACATTGAATTTAAATTCTCAGAATTTACGATCAAAAGCGGCAACCGAAAAAGTAGAGGGTCATGGGCAGCGCGCGCGAAGATTGATGTTTTGTTTCAGAATATTTTCGATAGAGGCCATTACTATCGTAGAATCTAACCGGAGATTTGAAGTTTATCGCTACTGGCGAAATCACCCGATTGTAAGTAGGTACTCGATAATTTGTTTAAAAATATTAAAAGATATAGGTATTTGAAAACAAATGACTTGTGTTCTAAACAAATATGACGCAAAATAAAATTTTCTATCTCTTGCGTATTATTTTTTGAGTTGAGATCAATTTTTGGTCTTTTATTAATCTTAATAAATAAATTTCGTTTTGTTAATAATTTTGATCTTTTATAATTCAAAGTGTCAATTTAAAAGCAATCAATTGATTAAGTATGGCAAATAGGCAAGAAAATTTCATGTCGGAAGTTTGGATAGTTGAGAGGAGGTGGAAGGGACCTAAGCTGGTCACCATCTGCCGGATTCGTGGTTACAGATACGTAAAAATTATGAGGTCTTCAACTACACCTCTCCGGAAGCTGGTCGCGGTTTTTATTATGGGTATGCTAGTCATTGCATCACTATTATGGCTAAAAGTACGTATTTTTTTGTTAAACATGTTTTGTCGCTTTAAAATGAAGTGAACTATTTGAAGTATGTAACCTTCATGCATTCAATATTTAATGGGACCATGAATAAATCTAGGTTCATGGTCGCATTGCATATTGAATGCATGAAGATACATACTGTTCCGTACAGAATACGCGAAGATATGATGCGCAGGTCTCCCGTACTTGACTCGTAGAACAGACCAAGACTGTACAGCGGTAATCGTAAACCCGCTGACAGTGGTTGTTCTAAATATTCACAAAAGTGAATTATCCGGTTGCAGGTAGTCCAGTTGAAGTTCCAAAATCCAAAAACAGTAGGTAGAGCAGAGGTCAGAGGTGTTGAGTAAAAGTCAGATGAAGTGGTCCAGACGGCGTATAAAGCACAGAACGGAATGAATCTGTACGCCGACGGAAGTTTAATTTATACACAAATTTAATACCTCCCGGCTTATTTCCGGGAGCCAATCACAGAGAGTTTTTATCGCGCGTTCGCGCACGCGAAATTGTCTAAAAAATAGCTCGGAAAGTTTTATTTACAGAATTCAAAAATTATTTAGAATTTTTACGCCACCCCCCCGGGGTTTTCATCACGTCATTTACATGGTGCTATGTCTTGCTTATAGCATGACGTGATTGCCTGGACCCGCAAGACCGAAGTTAATTTTTTATCAAAAAATATATACCGATCGCAGCGGTATTTGCTCAGGAAAATTTCACAATTAAATTTATAAAATTTGTTAACTATGGTTTATACATGTTTGTTAATGCAGTTTATAAAGAGCCCACATGGGTGTAACTTTTGATATCAGTTTTAGTTATGTACAATAAAATTTCAGTCATTTATAAATATTTCAAAGTGGGTCGCAAAAAATTAATTTTCATTTATTTTTCAGGTGCGCCCCTGACAAGGTAGGTATGTAAAAACATGTAAAATGGGTAGATTCTTATGCAAGGAATTCAACAAAAAATATTTTAAGTTGATCCGGCTGTTGTAGCGTCTGTAAGACAGTTTCAAAGTTTTGACTGAAAAATGACCCTTATCGACATTGGACCACTGCTGATAGTGGTTACGTAAAAAATGTGAAAAATTTTACTTTTTTATTTACATGATTTTCTTTCAGATTTTAGTCTAAATGGCTTTGTTTAGCAAAAATATTATGGTTTGATACCAATTTCATTGAAAAAAACCCCCGTTTTTTTTTTTTGTGTGAACATATTAAGAATATAAGTTGTTAGTTTGTGATAAAGATAAACTTTTAAATTTGTGCTAAATATGTGTGGAACCAGAACAACTTGTGCGTGAATGCGAAGGCGAAGGCGTCACCTGCAAGAAACCTGCGCAGTGTACCTACGCATAGGTGTATTTTATTTATTTAACGAATGCACAGTGGCAATAAATATATAGACAAGTGGGCAAAGTACCTAAATATAAATAAATAATAATTCTAAATAATATTATAGTGAATACATGGCGAATAAGTGCAGGCGTTGATTAAAATTCGCGCCAAAGTGCTGGTCCAATACAAACCGTATTCCAGCATCTCAGCACAGGGAGGACCGACCGACCGACGAGGCGACCCAAGCAGTCAGCTTCGCCACATCTGGCGAACAGATGACGATAACTACCTACTGGCCAAATAGTGGACAAAGGACACCTGACACCGTACCGAAACAGAGTTTAAGAGACAATAAAATCAATGAGACGATAGTCATATGTAATTTAGTCTGCTAGGTGAAATAACTTACTTGTTCTACGTATCTTAGGGAATTGTGTGCAAAGAGACAACAATACATAAGTTAATTTAGTCTTTAGGTAAAATTACTGTGCTATGTTTATAAGTATGTCAGTGTAATATGTGTTTTATAATTGTTTCTGATATGAATAAGTGTAAGCATTAGGGGGTTGTAGAATAAGTAATAATTAGTGTAGAGCTCTAATGGTTAAGTAGGAAAAGGTGGCCGGGTCATGCCTGTAGGTATCGGCGAGACTCGCAATCAGCCATGCCGCATTACCCGGGGAGATTGCGCAAAGAGGAGGATAGAGTGCAGAGTGGGAGTGTGGAATATTAGGGGAGGAATGGATAGGAAGATGAATGAACTGTGTGATAGTATGAATGACAAAAACCTAGACATTTTATGTATAAGCGAAAGTATGAAGAAAGGCTGTGGAGAGTTAGAGCACAACGACATGATGGTGCTTTGGTCCGGAGTGCCGGAGGCGGACCGAGCGTGCCAGGGTGTTGCAGCGCTGCTCTCGAGAAGGATGGTGGAATGTATGAGAGAATATGAATTTGTCAGTGCCAGACTAATGTGGATCCGGTTCAAAATTGGAGTCACGGGGGTGTTTCTAGTTATAGGCTATGCCCCGGTTAATTCTGAAAAGGACGAAGTGAAAAATGAATTTTGGACGAATGTTAGGGATGTAATGAACGTGAAACGAAGCAATGAAAGAATTATCTTCGCAGGTGATCTGAATGGCTGGGTGGGAACACGAAGAGATGGCTTCGAGACTGCCCTTGGTGTGTATGGTGACAAGAGGATGAATGAGAATGGTAAAAGTTTGCTTGAGGTATGCTTGGAATGGAATCTTTTTGTTTCAAATACCTTTTTTGATCACAAAAGAATCCATCAATACACATGGGAGAGAGGGAATGAAAGATCGATAATTGATTTTGTTGTGGTTGATTCTAGACTAAGAGCCGCTACGGTTGATACTCGGGTATTTCGGGGTGCCGAGATGGAAACTGACCATTTTCTTGTAGTCTCAAGAATAAACTTGTTTCAAGGCTGGCGGTCCAGGAAAAGAACTGTACCGGCTCCGTCTAGAATCAAAAAAGAGAATCTACAAAAGGACGATTTAAGGGAGAAGTTTGAAAGGAAAATTGTTGAAAGGCTGAGTGTAAGGAGGGTGAGTGATCTTAGGATAGATGATGCATGGGATTACTTAAAAAATACCCTTTGCGAGTCAGCGAAGGAAGTCTGTGGAACAGCTAAGCAGGGAAGGAAGAAAGGGGATGCATGGTGGGATGATGACATAAAGGAATTAGTGAAAGAAAAAAGAAAAGCGTGGCTCCATCTTCTGACAGTGAGTGGAGATGAATACGCGGGGGCAAAAGATGTATACAATGCGTGTAAAAAAAGAGTGAAAGCAGGTGTGAAAGAAAGGAAAGAGCGGCTGAAAAGAGAGGAAGGTTTGAAAATGTCTAAGAATTTTGGGGAAAACATCAAATTTTTCTGGAAGGAGGTGAAAAAATCTCGATGTGGGACGGAAAGCAATAGTATGAAAGCTATTAAGTCAGCGAATGGAGAAATGTTAATGGATGAAGATAGAATAAAAGATAGATGGATGAACTATTTCCAGGAAACGTATGAGAGTGAGGAGGCTGTAATAGAGGAATCCGTCGATATTCTCACGGAGAGAAGTATGAATGACGAGAATGAAGTCAGCGAAATAAGTGTGGAAGAAATAAAGTGTGCAATAAAGCATATGAAGAATGGTAAGGCTGTGGGGTATGATAACGTTGCTGCCGAATATATCAAGGCTGGTGGCCCATCAGTGATTTCGTGGCTTCATACTCTATTTAATAAATGTTTGAAGGAGAGCCACACCCCTTTGGATTGGAGGAGAGCAGTTATCATGCCTCTCTACAAAGGTAAAGGGTCGAGATTGGAATGCGGGAACTACAGGGCAATCAGCCTTTTAAGCTCGGTCGGCAAACTTTATGGAAGAATTTTGATAGAAAGAGTAAGGTCGATGACGAAAGAAAAGGTATGGGACGTGCAAGGAGCCTTTGTGGGTGGAAGAGGATGCATGGATCAGATATTCTCTCTACGAGTGTTGACGGAAAAGTTTTTAGCGAAAAACCAAAAACTTTTCTGTGCATTTGTAGATCTGCAAAAAGCTTATGATAGGGTTATTAGAGGAAGGTTATGGAAGGTACTCTCTGATTACAAGGTGAACAGTAAACTTATAGACGCAGTTGCATCCCTTTACGAGGGGAGTACTGCGTGTGTAAGAATCAATGGATCTTTCACACCGTGGTTTGATATAACAAAAGGTGTCAAACAGGGTTGTGTAATGTCTCCATGGCTGTTCAACTTGTATATGGATAATTGTGTGAAAGAACTGGAATGTATGAATATAGGAGCGAAAATGAGTGATTTGATTGTATGCTGTTTACTGTACGCGGATGATGCGGTATTAATGGCAAATAGCGAACAAGACCTACAAAGTCTAGTTAGCAGGATGTATGATGTATGCAAGGAAAGTGACCTTATTATGAATGTAAAGAAGTCAAAAGTAATGGTATTCGAGAAGGAGGAAAGTAAGACAACGTGTGAAATACTAGTAGGCAATGAATGTTTGGAACAAGTAGATGAGTTTGTGTACTTGGGAAGTATGTTCGATAGAAGAGGGAATGTTGAGAAAGATATAGAGAGGAGAGTGACTGCCGGGAATAGGGTGAACGGTGCTTTGAATGCAATAATTTCTAATAAAAATATGTCTACCGAGGCAAAACTGGCGGTACATAATGGAGTTCTGGTACCGACACTAATGTATGGAAGTGAAGCCTGGAGCTGGCAGAAGAGGAACGAAAGTAGATTGAATGCAGTGGAGATGAGGTCCCTTAGACGTATGTGTGGATAAATCCATGTATGATAGAGTAAAGAATGAAGATATTAGGAATGAATGTAAAGCTGATCGTAGCATAATACAGAGAATAAAAATAGGGTCGCTCAGGTGGTTTGGGCATGTTGAGCGAATGAATGAGGAAAGAATGGTAAGAAAGATATATGATGCAAGTGTTGACGGCGCCAGAAAAAGAGGGCGACCACGGAAGACGTGGCATGACCAGATTAACCAGATACTGGAAGATGGTCCTGTTAGAAGTCTGAACAACCGTCGAGCTTGCATGCGAAGATGTATGAATGTAGACGAAGCGAAAGTTGTATGTCAGGACAGAAGAGTATGGCGCTCTATCCTCTCTGCCTACCCCCTCGGGGAAACGGCGTGATGGTAAGTAAGTAAGTAAGTAAGGGTCGAAAATTCTCGTATTTGTTGGTACAAATATCGTTTTTTGGTGGCTGTTGCGCCCGGGACCTTATTAGTGAGTTTTTCCTTCGCATACCACTCTCTGTCCTCGGATACATATGTAGAAATATTAAACAATATTTCGTAATTCTGTCTGTCAGGCCATACAGTTAGCCGTAGGAAATAATATTTCCTGTATCTGTCTTTCCGCCATACAGTTGGCCGTCATTCGGAAATATTCAATAATATTTCTTATATCTGTCTTTATGCCATACAGTTGGCTACACTCACCACCCCGGTCTATCGCAACAGCGATTTTCTCGTTTATTGAAAATAAACATGTGACAAAGTACATTCATATATGTCAATATTTAGGTTCTTACCTTAGAGTATATACAATCCATAGAGGGATAACTAAACATTTTACCAAACCCGTACGCGTGGTAACATAAAGCTTACTCAGTTTTAACAATATAGTAACACATAAGACAAAAAGGGACAAAAAAGATCACCCGGTCGGGTACGTCTTTAATTGCTTTGTAAGGGTTCTCTTTGCCCGAGTTTCAAAACTCGGGCAGAGAACGGCAGAGCTGACAGATTTGTTATCCGTATTTTCGATAAATTATTGTGTGTTTACGTGCAAATATTACAAAAAATTGATATGCCTTCTTGTGCAATGAAGGGGTGTTCCAATAGGACTGGAAACGGGAAGAAACATATCAGTTATCACAGGTATTTTATCCAAAATATGAAAATTTTACATGTATACGTTTTATTTCATAATTTTAACAACAAACCAACTGCAAACATTTACTTTTGTTTAAAAAATCCTAGAACGTTTATTTTTGATTGATTTTATTACACAAATAATTCGGAGAATGCTATTTTGAAGATGTTTTTGATGACTTAAATCAAAATATGTCTATGAATGTTCAATCAATACGAACTGTAAAATTATTTACTTAGATAGCCGACATTTTAAAATATATCCGTCTCTTTTTTTCTCCTTTAAAAATTCTGAATTTTTAGGAGTAAGAATGAGAAGGCACTACATTGTATGGATCTAACTAAGCTCAATGTGGTATTTTTATGACAAAGCATATTGGACCGACAGGGCTGTGCTTAAAATTTTAGAATACAAATTATTTATTATTTATTATTTAAAGTATTCGGATTGGGATATCATTTTTTGTAGGTTCCCAAAAAATGAAGTAAAAAAAAGTGAATGGATCCATGCTGTGGGAAGGATTAATTGGAATCCCGGAAATCACAGTTGTGTTTGCTCAGATCACTTCTTGAATGTACATTTTGACAGAAGGAAAGAAAACAAATTAGTTCGAATAAAAAAATTTGCCGTTCCTACGAATTATTCAAGAGCAGAACTGGCTTTTGATAGAGTAAGTACCTATAGTGTTCATTCTTTATTCGTTTTTCGTTACATAAAAAATTTCTTAAATCGCCAATTTATACGGTGTGCATTCTGAAACTCCTAGTATATGAAGTAGTATATTTTCATCCGGTATAAATATACATTGCCTTATAAAATACATCTGAAAAAAAACGTAATTAATTGCAAAATGTTTTTATTTCTTTGTTATAAAGATATAAGAAATAAGAAAAACATAAAAAAAACTAAAAATTTTCGATTTATGGGTTATAATAGCATACGTAGGAGCCATCGATATTATGTTTTACCTAAAATCGTTAGGTATATTAATTTTTCATAAACTTTAAATTTAATCGACATTATTACATTCAGTCTACAAATTCGACAGTAAACATGGGAGAGTTGCTTAAAGTGATCCCTTCATGTAATGCAGTCGTTGGCCATGTATGTTTTGATAGTACGTTTTACCTAAAATCGTTGTATTAATTTTTTGAAAACTTTAAATTTAATCGATATTATTACTTTCAGTCTACAAATTCGACAGAAAACATGGGAGAGTTGCTAGAAGTGATCCCTTCATGTAATGAAGTCGTTGGCCATGTATGTATAGATAGTACGATTTACCTAAAATCGTTGTATTGAGTTTTTGAAAGCTTTAAATCTAATCGATATTATTACTTTCAGTCTACTAATTCGACAGTAAACATGGGAGAGTTGCTAGAAGTGATCCCTTCATGTAATGAAGTCGTTGGCCATGTAGGTATAGATAGTACGATTTACCTAAAATCGTTGTATTGAGTTTTTGAAAGCTTTAAATTTAATCGATATTATTACTTTCAGTCTACTAATTCGACAGTAAACATGGGAGAGTTGCTAGAAGTGATCCCTTCATGTAATGAAGTCGTTGGCCATGTATGTATAAATAGTACGTTTTACCTAAAATGTTGTATTGATTTTTTGAAAGCTTTAAATTTAATCGATATTATTACTTTCAGTCTACAAATTCGACAGTAAACATGGGAGAGTTGCTAGAAGTGATCCCTTCATGTAATGAAGTCGTTGGCCATGTAAGTATAGATATTACGTTTTACCTAAAATAGTTTTTTTAGTTCTTTATTTTAGTGTAATATATGTTTCCGTTCACTTTTATGAATTATTTGAAATGCATAATACATAATGGATTTTGTTTAATTTCAGGTAGTGTTCAATACTCACAACAGTGTAACAGCACCAGACGTCGATACTCCTAGAAAATTAGCTTTAAAAAAACAATTGTTTCAGAGAAATGAAAGTATTGTTAAATTGCAGAGAAAAGTTGCAACATTGCAACAGTCAAATCGTCGACAGTTGAAAAAAATTGCTAATTTAACAAATATTGTTCAGGAATTAAAAGAAATGGGCCATATTCAAAGTGAGGGTATTGAGATATTATCCTCAATGGATGGGCCCAACAGGGATTTTTTGAAAAGACAAATATCTAAGACTCAGAAGCTCCCTTTAACGAGGAAATACTCCCCAGAGCTGAGGAAATGTGCTATTACCTTGCATTTTTATTCGCCTAGAGCGTATAACTATGTGAGGGAAACTTTCAACACTTGCTTGCCTCATACCAAAACATTATCGAATTGGTACAAACAAGTTAACTGCGATCCCGGCTTCACTCAAGAGTCGTTTGATTCCCTCAAACTTAAAGTAAAGCACAGCGATCGTCCAATTCTTTGCTCACTTGTAATGGATGAAATGAGTATCCGTAAGAAGTTAGAAAGGATTGGACAAGTGGAAATGGGATATGTTAATTTTGGTGCAAATTTGGAAGGAGATGAAATACCCCTTGCTCTTGAGATACTTACCTTTATAGTTGTTTGTATTAACGGGTCATGGAAAATACCAGTTGGATATTTTCCTGTGG
>JADDOH010024291.1:0-53068 GCA_016648135.1 Agrypnia vestita
TTATCTGAAGAATGGCCAAATTTGGAACTAACGACGCCATATTTGATTATCTACAGCTGACAGACCTTTGACAGACTTTGTTTACAGAGGGGTTCACGACTGTTTCGATAGTTTTTTAAGAAAATTTTAGATTGTCACCATGCCAAAAACCATTAAAAGCGGTGTTCGGGAAATAATCTTGAAAATGCACACGTTTTTTGAAGAAGAACAACATCTAAAAGCCCCAATTATACCGTTTGATTTTGTTCATAGACTTATTGCCGCCACTTCAGGTTTTTATTTTACTATTATACAATTTCTTCAGGTATTTCTGAATCGGCAATTTACAGAATATTTAAAGAAGGTAAAGTGGCCGTGGAAATGGGCATTAAAATATCTACACCCGGAAAAAAAATAACAAAGATAAGTGGAAAAATTGAATTAGAAGCCGTAAGATGAGAAAAATTTTAGAACATATTTTATTCGATAATTTTTTACATAGAATTTTTATTATTTATACTTTTTATTACATAATTCATTAATGAGTTCATTTGTATAAACATCTTTTTTCAAAAATATTTTTATTTATTTATGTACATTAAAGACTGATTGCATTAACTTACTTTATAGCAATAGTTCATTTAAAGCATAGATTTTTACGAGAGCGAGTTGTTTAATCGGTGTAAAATGCAAAATATCTATGCTTTGAACGAAGATTACTATAAACCAAGTTGATACAACGGCCCTAAACCGATTGATGTCCTTAAGTGTTACTGAGTTAAACATGGTGGTCATGATCATTAGGTATGAGACACCGAATAAAACCGGCGCCACACTGCGCGGATCTTCCGCCGCGTCTCTTCTGTCGTGGAACATCGCTACATTTCTTTCCATACAATATGCGCTTATTAAACACACTACGCGGATGATCGGTCGATCTATTTGCTTTGCCGAATTGGCGCAACGGAAAAAACGTGGCGGAAGATCTGCATAATGTGGCGCCGGCCTAAAAGAATTATTATTGTTTGTTTTTTTTTCCTGAAAATTGTATTTTTCTTTGATTTTGAAAAAACGCCATTTTTTGACGTTGTGTATTTTATGAATGTATATTTTGATAAATTTATTTGTACGTTAGTTTACATTTTTTGTTTTTTATCGTGTCGTATACTGCTTAATAACTTGTTTAAGAAAAAACGAATTTGCATAAAATTCCCTACAAATGAGATAATTTTTAGACTATGGGCAGTACCACAACGATTGGGACGCCCTCCTTTATTCTCCAGATAAGTTGGACGGACTATATGTACCTGCGTGGGTGAACCCATTTACTTTCCGGATGGACTGACTAGCCGCCTGTTGGTATTAAGTTACCTACTTTGTTCCCAAATATGCAGGTAGTGCACTAATAAGTTTTAGCGATACCTTACATGCAGTATAAAAGTTATAAAGTGAATGAAATTATTGGATGTATGTATGTTACTTTCATGATTCATGATGATGAAATATTGTTGTCTACTTCTGTAATTATGGATGTGAGAATATCTTAGATTTATTATTTAGACAGGAATCGTTGTTTAAAGAATTAGCTCTATTGCATCCTACACCGTAATGAAAATAATAAGCCGGAATAAAACGTAACTAAAGACACATTCAATCTATTTAGTAACGTTAAATTATAATTCTCAAAGAGATTTCGATTTATATTTAGTTATAATTTAATTATAAATTCAAAATCATATATCATGTTCCGATATAGATTATGAAAACTATGATAGATATATACTAGTCAAAAGCGGAATCGGTAGAGATGCAGCGAACAAGACCTACAGAGTTTGGTAAGCAGGATGTATGATTAAAGAATAAAGGTTTTTATTACGGTCGTTAGACATATTTAACTGTAATTTCGGATATTTTATATGCACCGTATGTATTACCGAGGAGCGAATCTCGACGTTTCGTTGGATGCTTATCCAACGTCATCAGGAAGACGACCTTTACCCGCGAAGGTGTAGGTCGGACTGCTTTTTAGGGCGTAAATTGTATGCACTTTGTTGTGGAGTGTTTTCTTCTTCTACAATAGAGGTCGCCAGTGTGTAAGTATCAAGTATTTGGCGCCCTGTTCTAACGACACTGATTCAAGCCTTGAGAGAAGTCGCAGTAAAATCATCCGACGTAACTAGTACATATTGCACACTGGTGACCTCTATTGTAGAAGAAGAGAACACTCCACAATAAAGTGCATACATTTTACGCCCTAGAAAGCAGCACCTATAGTCAGTCCGACCTCCACCTCTGAGGGTAAAAGTCGTCCTCCTGATGACGTTGGATAAGCATCCAACGAAACGTCGAGATTCGCTCCTCGGTAATACATACGGTGCGTATAAAATATCCGAAATTACAGTTAAAAAGAATGTATGATGTATGCAAAAGTAATAACAAAGTTCAATCAAGTAAGTAATAAAGTGACCTTTTTATTTTTTTTGTAAATGTAGTAGGTAAATAAGTAAAAAGTGATGGTATTCGAGAAGGAGGAAAGTAAGACAATAACGTGTGGAATACTAGTAGGCAATGCATATTTGGAACAAGTAGGTATGTAAGTTTGTGTATTCGGGAAGTACTTATGTTCAACAGAAGAGGGAGGGTTGAGAAAGATATCGTGAGGAGGGTGAACGGTGCTTTGAATGCAATAATTTCTAATAGAAATACATCTACTGAGACAAGACTAACGGCACACAATGGAATTATGGTACCATGGAAGTGAAGCTTGGAGCTGGCAGAAGAAGAACGATCGTAGACTAAATGCAGTGGAGATGAGATACCTTAGACGTAGGTGTGGCACATCCATTTATGATAGAGTAAAGAATAAAGATATTAGGAATGATCTGATCTGATCTTAGCATTGTTAATAGAATTACTACGCGCAGATGGTTTGGACATGTTGAGTGAATGAATGAGGAAAGAATGGTAAAAAAGATAAACAAAAGAGAATTCGTGGCATGACCAGATTAACAAGATACTGGAAGATGGTCCTATTAGCAGTCTTAACAGTCATCGAGCTAGCACGCGAAGATGTATTAATGTGGATGAGGCGAGAGTTGTGTGTCAGGACAGAATAGTGTGCTCGTCTTTGCCTACCCCCACGGGGAAAGAGCGTGATGGTAAGTAAGTGAGGTGATAAGATACAGAATAACTCGCCGGGGTTTACCTTGTAAAATACGAGTAAGTACTACTAACGATCATCATCATTATCATCACTCTTGGCTCTACAACCCCTACTCCAGAATCTTCCTCCACTCATCTCGGTTTAGTTCCAGCTCTCTCCAGTTCAGAAGCTCCAAGGTAGACATGTCTTTGAGGACGTTGTCGCTCCATATTAATTTTGGCCTTCCTGAGCTCCTTCGCCCTATCGGCCTTGAGTTCAGCAGGGACTTTGGTGCTTGATGCTCGGTCATTCTCTCCACATGACCCAGCCACCGAAGTCTTCCCAGTTTTATAAATGTTGTGATGTTTAGCTCCTTAAACATAGTATAGAGCTCATTGTTGTAACGTCTGCGCAAAAGATTACTTAAAATAGGTACATAGGTATATATAAACTTTTTAAGAAACAAAGATCTATGCGTATTAATGTTATTTTATGGTATAAATTAGTAACAAAGTATAAACATCGATTGCTACATAAACATGGTACTAGATCTACGACATGCGATGGACTGCGATACCGAAGTATTTGAAAATATCGTCGCTGTATACATAATAAATCCTCTGTGCCGTTTAGTGCATTCTGAGATGAATGAATCAATTTGTCAATTTTACATATAAATAATGGAGATACACTAAAAAAAATTTTGCCGTTCATCTGGAAGTCTGCTTAGTAATTATTTAAAATATTTTTTATAAATGTAGTCTGTGCAATTATTTTTTTAAAACAATTTTATTCGTTTATCTCAGAATGTACTAAAACGTCACATAGGATTAATTATATATATAGCGACGATATGTAATCCTGAAAATATTTAATAAACTTCCGCGAAATTTTATAAAAGACAATATTAAGAAAGGCCTAAAAGAAAAAATAATAGATTTACTAATCAAAAGAAAGATATAATAGAATTAAAGAAGGGTCGGGTCGCTCAGATGTTGAGCGAATGAATGAGGAAAGAATGGTAAGAAAGATAAATAATGCAAGTGTTGATGGCGCCAGAAATAGAGGGCGACCGCGGAAGACGTGGCGTGACCAGATTAACCAGATACTGGAAGATGGTCCCGTTAGAAGCCTCAACAACAGGCGAGCTTGCATGCGAAGATGCATGAATGTGGATGAGGCGAGCGTTGTATGTCAGCATAGAAGAGTGTGGATCCATCCTCCCTGTTTACCCCTACGGGGAAACGGCGTGATGGTAGGTAAGTATACTGATGAAGTGAGGTGTTTTTATTTTAGGGTAATGTTTTTGTTAAGTAAATAAGTAAGTATACTGATAACGTAAGGTGTTTTTATTTTAGGGTAATGTTTTAGTTAATTTAATATGATCATTAATTTATCTGTTTACTTTTTCTTTGTGTATATAAAACTATGTAATTTTGTTATTTTGTCTAGTTAACAAAAAAAACCTACTGACCAGCCGGTCTCGCGGATCAGTCTTTTTCTTTTGCAAAAAATGATATAAATGATCAACTATTTAAATGAAATAAAAAATATATAATTTAGATCAGGTTACAACTCTCAAATATTTTATTTTATTTTATGTATGTAACGAAACATACAGTACCTACTGTTTAATGTATAATAGTCAAAAACAGTTTTTTTAATACAAACACTGAAGTTTCCTGGGATTAAATAAAGATTGGAATAAAATTTAAAAAAAAACATAATAAAAGTTTACAATAGGTAAAGAAAATAAATTATCAATACATGAAATGTAAAGTGAAGTGGGACCCACCACAGACCCTGTGCAAAAGCTATACTTTCGCTATCTAGATTGGCATTGTATTAATGCTAAATTAGTTGGCTCACTACGCCGTAGACGAAGCAAAAACACTCGTGCGACGCGGCGACGAAACTGTAGGTAATTTATTTAAAGAATATAGCAATACATAAAAATAAAATCACAATAAATAACAAAATATAACTAAAAGCAGAGAAATATCAAGAAAAGAAAATAACATAGCATACACGACTATATCGTCGCTGTATATATAATAAAGCCAATGTGCCGTTTAGTACATTCTGAGATGAACGAATTAATTTGTCGATTTTTCATATAAATAATGGAGATATACTAAAAAAACATTGCTGTTCATCTGGAGATTCTGCTAAGTAATTATTAAAATATTTTTTATAAATCTAGTCTGTGCAATTATTTTTTAAAATAGTTTCATTGGTTTATCTCAATGTACTAAAACGGCACATAGGCTTAATTATATATACAGCGACGATATCAAATATCAGAAATATCATGGATTGTACAATGATCAATCCTTCTGAAAGCACCCGCACACATGCGTATGTTATGTTATATATATGTTGTGTGGGAAGGTACTTTCACTCCACGCAAAGCCTCCGCCCCGTGGCCGGTATCGATTTCCCGCGGATTGGCTATCGAGTTACAGCTGTTTCCCGCCGGTTCCGTCCCGGCGGCTAGCTGCCCCCTTCCGGCCGCGGCGGATATCCGCTTTTCGGCCGCTCTCCGTCCAATATGGCGCTGTCATTCGATACATTTTATCTAGGCTTAGTTCGGTTGCGCGCCAAATTATATCGATATGGTAATAATTTAATTAGCTCTGTGTTTCTTAAATTATGCAATGTGTCTGACGGTCCACAAAAAAGACCTCGGTGGCTCTCTGTTCAAAATAAAGTCAATTTATGAACTGAGCTGCTGATATCAATTTCTTATATAGGATATAACAAAGCTAGTCCACAATACTTTACAAGCAGATTCCTACTCAAATTATGACTCAAAAATATTCGAGCAACAATGTCCTATTACGAATGGTTATGGAGATAAGCGACTTCAAAGTTTGCATTTTTTTTCAACATTTCTAACATATCTTCTGTTAAACGTTCAAATATCATTAGAGTGATTTATGTCAAATCAAATAAAAGGATAAAAAACGTGCAGAAATTTAAATAATATATTTTTTGAAGTATTTTTAACATTTTATTTGACTTGTATTAAAGCGACTGAATTTTTAATATTCTATACAACTTATTTAATATTCTATATATACTTGTACTTTTATGACAGTCCAATGTTTTACAAAAGATCAGCCAGAAATATTAAAAATATATATAAAGTTGCATGTCGCTTATCTCCATAACTATTGAAGCTAGAATTTTGAGTAGTTAAGTATCAAAACCTACCTGACGCCAAAAAGTTTTTTTTTGGAAAATCAAAGAAAACTCTTTTATATCTTGATTTTTCTTTTATATCTTCTTTCTTTCAGATCTTTTATAACTTAAATAATGTGAAATAAAAATTAATGGTATAAGGAATTAAAAATAAAATATTCAAATAACATGTAAATAAAATTTGTATATTCCGCGAGTTATTTCAACATTTTGAAACCAGACATATTGACTTAGGTTGCTTTTGAAATTTAAGCATTTGGATTTAGATTGATTTTAAAGTTCAAGGAGATACATATTATATTCATTGTATTATCAGGGGTGTAGATAGTATAAATAAAGTTCTAAGTAATTTAAGAGAGTAAAATGTTATTAGGTAAATGTTTTTGTAATTTTTATTAAACAATGAAAGTACTCATATTTTATTCTAGTGAATTAGGTTATAGGTGTGTTTTGAAACTCAAGCTCATTTTTAACAAGCGATAACTTCAGATTGATACTTTTTACGATTGTTAACTAATATGTAAAATGAAGGAATGAGGTTAAAGAATGTATCAAATCTAAAAAAAAATGGTGGTTGTGTAGGTTTTGATACTCAAAGACTCATTTTTAACTCATAATTTAGGCAGGAATCTACCTGCAAAATATTGCGGACTAGCTCTGTCACACCCCGTATCTACAGCAAATTGATATTAGCGACTCAATTCATACTTAGCTAGAAATTTAAGAATAAATTCTTCAGGACAATTACAATATAGACTGTCTATATTGTAATTGTCCTGAAGAAGGTTGAGTCCAACCGAAACTAGTTGACAAATATATAGCAATAAGGTGGTTAAAAACATAGTATTTAATTTATTCTTAAATTTCTAATAATGTCAAGCCACAAAGTGTTTTCTTGCTTTGAAAAGTTCATACTTAGGTTTTGGTCTCGGTAGATTTTTTCACAATATTAGGATAATTATTTTTTCATTCAGTTCATACAGATTTTTAGCACGATATTACACTTAAACATTTAAATTGATCATACATATCAGAAATATTTAAATAAAAAAAATTACTTAGTTGCATAGCCCACATTGATATCAACGACTCAATTCATGTAAAAAAAAAATGACAACATCTAGAGCTGGTTACATTAACCCAAATAAATTACTAGTAAGTACCTATATAAAGAGAAATTTAGAATATATTTACAAATGCGATTGAGACAATAAATTTTATGCTATGTTTTTTTATTGCACTACTGCGTACTATTCGTTCGACGTATCTTGTTTATTTTCGAGCATTTTTTTAGTTATTGGAAATGATTTATTGCAAATGATTCAAAAGAAAAACACAGACCACCTCGATCTCAATGTGGATCTTGATATTTTGCTCATCCGATGTAATGCATCCATAATAATGAATACAAATAGATAAATAACATAAATATTTCCAAGGCTTCTAATCTCTCTAGGCCTCTTTTCGTTAGGTTAGGTTAGGTTTTGACATTCAGTTAAACGTATCTTTCAATCATTTTTATTAATATAAATATGGTGTAACAGAGTTAGTTCACAATTATTTACCTTTACAGGTAGATTCCTGCTCAAATTACGAGTTGTAAATATCCTGAGTCAACTAAAATACAAGAAGGTTTAAATCGACTTCAAGACTACTGCGGTCGTCATTATCTTCATATAAATACCAATAAATGTTTTTTTCTGAAGTACACTAGAAATATAAATATGTTTCTCTTCGATTATAATCTAAACGCGTAAAATGTTAAAATATATGGTGTCAGGTAATATTGTTTAATAGTGGCCCGAATAAAATATGTTAAATTCATACCTGTTACTATAACGTAAATGACATTTTTTTATTTTTTTATTTTATTTTCATTTATTGGTTTTCTTACAGCCTTTTATTTACATGATTATTTATAGAGCTTCAAAGCGTCTAGCGGAGGAAATGACCCGCGAAAAGCGTCTGGCAACCATTAATATGTTTAACGGTCCCGTTAAACATATCAAAAAATCAGGTTTGTTATTTTTATGTTTCACTTACACATTTTTTTGTACCTGTATTACCTGTTATTTGCTAAAATCTCCCCAACTCAAATTTCATAATATCCAAACCTTCTTACCTACATATAAAGAATTTCAAGGAATACACTTTAGAAGGACCTTTCGCTTCTATTTCAGGAGTATTTTGGAGTATGTATCTCAGGTCTGGAAGCCTTGGTATCAAGTCCATATAAGTAGGATCGAGAGTGTTTAGAGAAGGTTTATAAAATATCTTGATTTCCGTTTCCACCGCACTCATGTTGACAATAATGATTCCGCTGCATTCTTCAACTTCACATCCTTGGTGGATCGCAGAAACAATTCATGTTATATTCCTTCACAAACTCGCCACATCTAGAATTGACTGCCCAGCTTTGCATCAGCGCATCTCCCTGAGAGTACCTAAAAAGTCAAACAGATCAAATACTATTTTGAATCTCCCCCATTCTTACAACAACTCACAGAAAAACTCTTTTATATGTTACTCTCCAAATATCTTTAATAATAGATTCATCGACTTGGACCTCTTCGCTTCATTAATCTCTGAATTCAAGGCTCTTGGATAATAACTTAGGTCATGATTCTAGCACTTTAAATTTTTTTTATTTAATATTACATACAGTTTATAATATTTTTTTAGTCTATTAAAAGCATTAATAAATACATAAATTTTATTGCTGTACCTCTCCAAAAAGAGTGTTTTGTTTGGACTAGTTTTTATGTGTAGTTGCGTTAGCATTGTACGTGTGTGTATATGTACATTATATTCATGTGTGTATCGTCAGTAAGTCACTGGACACGTATTAAATTTAAGAACTATTCTTTAATTCACACTATTTCGCAATTAATCATTCTTTTTTTTATCGCTTGCTAGAATATTCTTACAAAGGTTCGCAGAGAATTCACGTCTATTCACTCTATTCACTCGTGAGTGATTGCTTATGTACACTTTGGAATATAACGAGGAAGAAAAATAAATAAATAAAATGTCTGGAAGCTTGTAAGAAGGTCAATATCTCATTTTAAAATTCATGTGTAGTTTGATATATTGTACTGTTAGCTTTTCCAAGAAAATGAAAATAAATAAAATAGAACTGTGGACTGTCATGAAACTAACTTATTAAAAATTCATTCGATATAGATTCCCCTACATTTGACGTAGTTAAGACAGAAGTTCTAACGCATCAAAACCCCATATGCTGCAAATCTGGAAGGTGTGGTGTATCCTTTCAGTGAGGCTCGGAACATATTGCGTGAGAAGGATATTTCTCTGTCGGCGGATATCCTGATTAGACACGTCATTGGGTCATACAGGCGTTACACGCGACTTGCTTTCCTAAAATGTACTTAAAAACAGTACTACGCCTGCAATATGGCCAGGTAACAGGTGTGGGAAAAATTAGAAAGTATATTAATCGGAATTTACCCAAATCGCGTGATTGAATTTTTCTAATGAAAAATGAATATATTGTTCTAATGGAAAAATTGTTAAACAACTTCTCATTTTTCAATGTGGCGAACTATAAACTCATCTGAGTAGTCAATTTTACATTACAATTAAATTAGTACAAAAAACGCGCGCAAATTTGCACCATTTTTTGCACCCATACAATATTATGCCGCGTAAAATACAGACCTATTTAAAAAGTAATTATCTATAAGTTAATAGCATAATAAGAAAGTACAGACCTAATGAAAAGGAATTAATTATCTATAAGTTATTTGAACAAAATTCTTAGGTACCCAATTTTGGTGCTTTATCCCATTTTATTGAATTAAAATTGATTGAAAAAAAAAATTTTAGTCAATGCGAGGTCTATTAAGGATTTACACCAGCTTGATATTTTTGAAAAATAGTTTTTTTTATTCTATAGCTCAAGTTCTAAGATTAATTTAAGTCATTACTCATTCAAAATTACAAAAACTCTGAGTTATAGCAAACAGATATAACAAATCTACTGATAATATAATATACGATCATACTACAATTTGGATATAATGTTCCGTTAGCTTATTATGAACTTTTAAATTATTATTTTTTGGAAAAAAAAATATTTTCAAAACTGCTCTCGTTTGCACTAATCAGAAATCACATTTTTTCGATATGTTACTTCATGGACATTGCATCATGTAACAAGAAAATAATGAACTATTTCATTTCACTCAAATCCTGGCGACATCATTATCTCCGCCAGCTGTGCGCGTCACGGAGAAGGACCGTTACGGGACAACACATAACTCCGCCCTTTTTAAAGCTTCTAAATAATTTGGAAATCTAAAATATTAAACAATTAATGCCGTAAGCAATGAGAGTAAAACTAAAATTTTATACCTATGCAATAGTCACGACTAGAATTTTTTTGAGCTTGAGTATATTTTTTGATGCCTCATGTGCGTGTCGGTCTTTTTTTTAAATATTGTTTTATTTCTTTATTTCTTTTCAAATTTATCTTATTTTAATTTATACTTTTGTAATGATATCTAACTACATGGAGAGAAAATTCTGCTTTAGGTATATAACTATAAAGGATTTCATAAACGTTTTACAGATGAATTATTTTTATTTGTTCCACAAGTTTTTACTCCAGAGTAGCGTCTACTAGAGGCAGTGAGAACAAGAAGCATGACTTTTATTTAAACATGTTGTGCTGTTCTAGATGTTATCCGTCAAAAATGATGGTATTTTTAGATGCATGCATACATGCATTACATGGAAAAAAAATCTTAGGAAAAAATACGCAAATTTTTTTTTTCAAAAAAAAATATAAGAAAGTTACAGACATTACACGAAGTTACGCGGACAGACAGAAAACGAAATTATTATAATTGTGGGATATTTAGGAAAAAAAACAAATTATATATTTGTCTAACAGAATATTATGAAATATTAAAATCTGAATAATATGTTAAAAGTCATGCTTCTTGTTCTTACTCCACGCTCCTGGCGTCTACATCTACAAAACGTCGATTGTTTACCTAACGGGATGTGTTGGTTACCTCATTTTAAGAATATATCCGTATTTAAAAAAAAAAAAAAAAAAATATAAATATATATATATAATATACTATATATATAGATATATATATATATATTTATATATATAGAAGAACCTCCTCACCACCATCATCTTCATCCCCCTGTACTAGTAGGGTCGGGGGTCCAAAGATTCGGCAAGGTGCTTCCATATTCCCCTGTCTTGCGCTGTTTCCGCATGAGTCAAGCAGCCTAGACCCATTCTGTTTTCATATACATTTTATTGTTGCTTCTCCGAGCTTAATCTGGGGCAATCCACCTACCGTCTTCCTTCCGGGGTTGCCAAAAGGATTCTTCATGGTATTGGTTCCTCTGGCATTCTTGGCACATGTCTAAGCCACCTCATTTGTGATTTTTCTATGTGTAGGAGTAGGGACTTCATGCCGAGTGTGTGCCTTATATCAACACTTCTCACTTTGCCCATCAGTGTAACTCCCGCTACTCCCCTTAGAAAACTCCCCTCGGCAGCCTGGATCCTTGTGGATATATGGAACCTGTCGAATAAATTTTAATATGATATATTTCCAAACAAAAATGTTAAAAAAACGCTAGTGTAGATAGACCGCCTTAAAAATTAAAATACGCGTCAAAAATCATACACTTAAACCCAAAATCAGAGTCAATACTTAGATTACTTAAAGTTTAAAGGTACGCCTTAAAAGTGTTATTTTGTACTGAAAATTACGCTTCTAAGGCATTTTTATATTATTATTTCACATTTTTTTATTATTATTTTATTATATTTAGTTTTAGGTTTAAGCGAATAAAGTCAATTTAAAATAAATAAATTTTCAGCTTCAAAATCCTGCAATTATTATGTCCCGTGCTGTACGGCTAGTTTTCTATAATAGGCATGGTGACAGTATTAAAGAATTAAAGAATAAGTGATTTTAGAGAAGCAAATAGTTTGAAAGGTTTCTAAAAAATGATCCAGTTATATTATACACATTGAGATTAATAAGATTTTCAATAAAATAAAAGTATAAAATTGTGCAATCCACCATTTTAACTGAAACACCGGTCAGAGCGAATGACATCACGCCTCAGTACTCATCACCGTGTCTTTGAACCGTTGCCATAGACACAATGCAATGTTTACTAAGGCTTGAGGTCACGTAGAAGAAATGACAGCGGGCGTTTTCGAGTGAAATTAAAAATATATAGATGAAAATGCAATTATTTGCGTAAAAACTTAATTTATTACTGAAATAATGTTATTTTCGGTAATAGTAGACGTGTACCTACAATATAGAATGTTATTTCAAAATCTGTCATCATGCCTATTATCAAAGGACCATGTTCTAAAATAGCTACTTCGCAATAAAATGGCGTCATTTCTTTTTTTAAACGGAAAATTGCGTGAACGAACCTGATCGCAGAAATTCAACGTTTTCGTGTTTAGAACATCGATTTCGGTTGTCATGGTGACCAGGAGGGGCTGGGGTGTTTTCCTGTAAGTTTACAGCCCCGCCCCCACCCCCTGCAATCAACTGTGATTGGTTGTAAGCCTCCCCTACTTCTCCTTCCATTGGCCAAACAGTCGTAATACTCTGGTCACCCCTAGTTTCTTAGCAATTATTGTAACGTACGCCTGTAAAATTTATGACTGGATTTCGTAAAATACAAGTATGTAATCCATCTTCCATTCTAATATCCTTTTACACTCATCTTAGCTCGTCTCAGCTGAAGAATAAATATGAATATGACAAGACAGCAGATTAATTATTAATTATTTTGTAACAGTTCAGCAGGAAATTTATATTTTTAACAATATTTTTATATGAAAGTATGTTCAAAGAACACAGTTACTGGATTTGGTCCCCAGAGGCATGATTAATTAATTAAGGATAAATTATAGTCGCACTGAGACGAAGCTATTTATACAGGGTTATTTGGAAAACATTAATAACCTCGCGGGACTATATTCCCGCCTTGATTATGAGCCGAAAATGTTCAAGTTATCATGACCTAATATCAATAGTTATGGAGATATGCGACATCAAAATTTGCATTTTTTTTTCAATATTTCTGACTTATTTTTTGTGAAACGTTGGACTATCATTACAGTAACTTATAACGGATATGAAAATTCATTCCCTTTAATACAAGTCAAATAAAATAATAAAAACCTTCGAATTCCAATTGAAAAACATTCCGATTGGAATTTTTTCAAAGTTTTTATTATTTTATTTAACTTTTATTGAAACGAATGAATGAATTTTTCGTAACCGATATAAATTACTGTAATGATACTATATAGGTTTTGTAAAAAAATATGTCAGATATATTGAAAAAAAAATGCAAACTTTGATGTCGCATATCTCCATAACACAGAAAAGTGGAAATATTGATTTTCAGGCGAATTCTAGTAGATATGTAATAATTCAAAAGAATATCATATATACGTTAATAAGGAATATTACCAAAAAACTCCACTTTGAAAAATAAAATATAGAGGTATCATTACCAGTTGCGTAATCTATGTATAGGTATTAACTAGTTAATGAGAAAAAAAATAAAAACAGATGAGACTAGTGCAACATATGAAATGTTATTGAAATCGAACATATATATAGAACTAAAAAATAATTGATAATGCGTGGATGTTCTTACGATGGAATTGGTGAACGTTTTTGCATTGTGTAGAGTGATCAATTAAGCCAGCTTATACAGGTTGTAAGCCCTCTCATACATAAAATAGCTTCGTCTCAGTGAGACTTTTATAATTTATCCTTAATTAAATTTATATTTATTCACCAAGTTTTAAAAAAACGCGTTACGAGTCTCAAACACATGTAGGTATCATATCACTCCTGAATAGAATTGAGCAACATACTCAGTGAAGCTTTTGATTCTCTTTCTTTATCTGACATAAATTTGCATGTTGAACCATGCATAAGAAGCCCGGAGTTCTAGCAAGCAATAATGTTGTTTATTTTTCTCCCACCACAAGAATGTGTCGTAGGTACATATAATATGTACTGTGATAACTCTAAATAAAAAGCCTATCTGGTAAATATTAGTAGGTAGGTATTAAAATTTTATGTTAAGAATGAATCAATATTAAAAAAGGTATATTTATAACATACCTACTTACCGTTTCTGTATCGATGGTTGAATATTGTAATTTTAACGATTTCACAGAATTTTATAGTTTGTTAGATGAAAATGGTATTTTAATTCGGAATCGTATCTATGATAATAAATAAATTCACACCGACAGTATGGGCCAAAAGTTACCAAAGAGTTGCAATATTTAATTTTTTTTTAAATATATATTTTTTACAGATTTTTACAAAGAAGGCCTTGGAGATTTTTTATTTGAAAATATGACAGAGACCTGAAAGATCAATGTATAACATTTTACATGCATCAATAAAGGAATATAGCTACTAATAATATAATAAGGACATTAAATCATTTTATATTTGCCTCAGTTTCAGCATTTTTGTCACTTCTATTTTGAAATTGTTAGTAGTCGATTAATTATTTGGTCTGTTGTGGTAGGTCGTTGTAGATATAATTTTAATCCGTTACAAATTAGTCGTGATTGTCTTGTTTTTGTTATGGCTTGAGTTATGTGATTGTTTTGAACCATTCTAGTGTATTTTGTGTAATTTAATGTCTTCGTCTTGTATTTCGCCATTTTTTGTCAGCCTGTGAATTGTAGTGCTATTCGGTAAACCGTTTCAGTTAATGTCAGGTATTTCAAATTGTAGACCATTTTTAGTATTTTATTTTGGTGTCGTTGGAGTCTGTTTAGGTTTGTCTTGTTTCCGGTTCCCCAGAAGGGTATCATATATCCTATTCTACTCTTAACGTATGCCTCGTACAATATTTTAAGTATTTATTACGAAAAAATAATCGACTGGTGATATGAGTAATCTAAATAGTGAAATTCAATTATCAATATCAGCCATCAATAACTTTTACTTAACGCGTGTCGCCATTCCGAGGCGATAAATTTTTGAAGCGAATCAAAGATTAGACTTATGTTTTGAGACCCAGGGTTCAGATGGCGTCCTCCTACGTATTGGCAGACCTCGTTTCTTTAGGAACGAAGCCACATCGGTTTGTAAGGAAAAGTGTTGAAGAAGACCCGACCAAGAGTCTCCCGGGCATCGATCCGGCGTATCCTGAAATCCTGATTATTTTCTTCGGGGCTACCTCAAGAAAAAATTAATGTTAACAAGCGCGAAGCACTCCGGTAGCTAAAGGATAACATTTGTGTTGAATCATTTTTCATCACAATTAGAGAGGGCACTGCGTGAGGCAGAAGATGGACGCTATTTGAAAGATATAATTTTTCTTAGGTATGTATTGATAAATTTAAAAAAATTGGATACGTAAGGTACACCAGAATAAGAGAGATATGCAAAGCTGAGGACATTGTACGATGGAGCAGAGAGCGAAGGAGGGGCTGATATGGTCATGTACAGACAATGGATAGCACCAGGCTCCCTTATATCGCACTACATGGTCAGCCTCACGGAACCCGCCCTCGCGGAAGATCTTCCAAATAATGGAAGGACAGCTAGGAATCCACCCCAGAGGAGGCGCTATCCTTTTAACAGACCACATAGGTCTTTTGAGAGAAAGAAGAAGGGTACGTGTAGGTACTTATGTACTCAGATAATATACTAATTCGGCGTTCATAAAAAATCACGTGCTGTGTTGCATTGCCTGGAAAGAATTGTCATCAGTGGCAGTTCTTCATCAACGGATAATAAACCTAAAATCAAACATAATAATTTTGTTTACCGTCCTTCCGTCCGTCTATCTGTCTGTATGTCCCAGTAACTTCGTGTAACGTTCGTAATTTCGTTCGAATTTACGGCTAAAAACTAAATTAATCGGCCGGTGATGGGGCTTGATCCCCGGGCCATCAAACCCGAACCGGCCGTTCAACGCATGTTGCTACGGCCGCCACTCCGTGGAGCGCCAAAAATATGCTATAAATATAAACTAGGGCTTAGCAAGGACGCGAACCAATTTCCCGTCATTTTTGACGGGTTACAGCTAGCACACATTAAACATAGTACCCATGTACCTACTGAATTGCATTCATTATAGGACATTAATTATTATGATAAACATATTATGAAATTGATCACAATTATTATATTATGAAAACTACGTCAGCAAACAGAAAATATACAACAATATCAGCTCCCGGAGCGTATGCAATTTTGATAACAGCACTTTCAAACGGCAATTTCAAACAAATCTTATAAGTGACGATATCGATATCGAAAACCCCTATCTTAGCTTTTGATGGTGAGTCATGACTTCATGGTGTGATACGCATCATGCAATGAAATTTCATTGCATGATGCGTATGCATTTTTTGCATCCTGAAATTTTACTTGCCTAAAGAAGTATAGCTTCAAAAAGTTATTAAACTTTATAACCCCTTCGTGACTTTTCTCCCACCTATACAAGTATTGAGCATTTGATTGAAAGAGCGGTTCTTTTTCTTATCTTACTTTTTCAAAATATATTAAACTTTTACTCACATTTTTTTTAGATTTCTTCCTTTCGTATAATTTGGAAGTAGAAAGAGAGTGTTTAATACTTACCTATTTATTTGTTAGAATGCAGAAATTTTGATAATAATAAATAAATATAACAGCACCTTAAAGCAGCACGCTCTTGTGGTGTGAATTCATGAGACATTTCACATCTCAGAGATTTTTCGGTTAACGTCGGTAAGTAGCTGTTAGGTAAGTCAATTAATTCTATGTTCAAAATACATACACGAAAAAAGAATCAGACTAGACTTCATATGCGATTATTCTTCAACGATGTAGAAAAAGTACCTACCTGATGCCTACACCGACCTAGCGTATTATTAAGTACAAATAATAATAATGTTGCGTTAAGTAAGTACCTACCTGCTAGGCATTCATAAACCACTGCAGGGGGCAACATTGAATAAAATCAGCGAGATACCGCGGGGACGCGCTATCTATTTTTTGACACCTGTGTTTGTTCAACGGCTCAATGTGTTGAATTTTCTTCCGCGTGAGATGAAACGCGAGGGTCGGTTCGAATAAATTATTCAAAGGAAATTTGTCTTATTCATATCGCATATATAATGAGCATAGGTACTTTACAAAATTTATTGGCAATCAAAAAAGAAACAACGTACATGTTTTTTTACATATATTTTGAAGTTATCTTCTTTTGGCGCATTTAGAGTAAATTTTTTATTGTAACAGAAGTTGCGTACGTCGAGCGTGAAGCGCAATTGTAGCGGAAGTGCGTGAAGCGGAAATACGTGTAGCGGAAATGCAAGTTGCGGAAATGCGCGCGCGTCCATTAAACGGTAAAAATATTATTTAGGTACTTGAAATTAGTTTTCCAGTATTATAAATATTGTATTGTCGACCATCTTGAATCGAGTACTAGGTAATCATAAATATGCTTAATTCAAAAGCTGACGAATGATTGGTTATTGAATTAAAAATTAGAATTGTTTACTGAATTACGATTTTAGGTAGGTATGTTATTGTGGGTGTTTTTGAAAAACGACGAAATTCTCAGATATTCGTTTACAAAACAAAAAAACAGATTCATTCATTCGACATTCGATGCGGGTGCTAAATTTGTATAGTTTCGAAACTTTTGAATACGGAACCGAAAATCGATAAAACATGAAAGTGGGAAAACTTAGACTTTTTTTTTGAAAATGCACCACGTCTTTTGATTCGTCATCATATGTCAATGAATCGTTGTGGAACTTCGATTTGAAGACATTTATTTCTTATTTTAGCTATCACAAACCAATAATTAACAATTACCTAAGTATCATCTCCCTAGACATCGTATTATTGTACCTATTAATATACATTTTTAATCAATATGTAGGTAAATATCAATTACCTATGACAATAACGCCAAAGAAGTATAACTTCTACTGCGCCTACGTGAGTAGGTACACTCCTCCATTTTTTTCATAGAAATGTAATCTCGTTGAAACTATACTGATTTCTCAAAGTTTCATGCAAGGTTACTAACAAATCGTAAAATATTCAGACATGATAGGTACTTACCGTAAACTCATTTTACGAATGTATGGATTGATGATGTCAACAGCATGAGAGATTCCTTAATATGTACATTATTTAAGTACAAAAAGTAATAGATAGACGAGATTTGTATGTTGGTGATACTGGTGATATAATCGGTGTCAACTTTGTAATGTTTCTAATAATGATTTTCGTTAAGGATAATTTGCATATATAATTTGTATTCTTCATTCATCGTTTCTTGATTTAGACGCGCGGTTTAGTACCTACCTATCTATTGGTAATGTGGTCTGATACTACTAGTTTCGAAAAACAATTTTAGACACCGCCACACTCGAATATGTAGGTAATAATTATAGACGAGTTCTACTTTACCGGCAGCAGACAATGCGCGAGCGTGCTTCGCGACCGATTAGTTCTTTCAATATTTGCACTTAGATTTATTAAATACAATATTATCTCCTTGTAAACGTCCCATCGGGCATTGTGAGGTTGGGTTAATTCAGCTGAAAATGGTCCAAGACGCGTGCCGGACACGTGTCGCGGTTACCCCGTGTGATGGGCGGCGGCGGCGAGCAGGACCGGTTTCTATTTGTCGTAGTTTATATAATTGCATAAATAAATATATTTCATTTCTGAATTTGTTTGTGTTTAAATGTTTTATAATAATAAATTCATTTTTATATTTTCATTTTTAAATTATATAATAACTAACTGCTGCCCGTAAAATATGACGGAACATTGGTTCACGTCTTTGCTAAGTCCTAGTATATATTTATAGTATCTTTTTGACTGCCCACGGAGAGGCGGCCGTAGCAACATGCGTTGAGCGGCCGGTTCGGGCTTGCTGGCCCGGGGTTCAAGCCCTCCCGGGCCGTTTAATTTCGTTTTTTAGCTGTGAATTCGAATGAAATTACAGACGTTACACGAAGTTACGGAGCAGACAGACAGACAGACGGACGGACCTACGGACAGATTATTATTTTTTGATGGCAAGTTTATTGGTAAACTGGTCAGTAATGTGTATTTATTATACAGGGAACCTTAGTTATTTTAATTTAATGATGAATAAGGTGGGTGGACCATGGAAAGCCACGCTCTTTGTAAGGCCAATTATTAAAATGTAGTTATTTCCATGCGATGACAAATTCCTTCTACTCACACTAACACCCATCGAACTCAAGGACACAGACCCGGCGGCGGTCGCGAGTCGGTGGCGCCGCTATTTTTACGTTAAAATTATAATACGCGCTCACAGCAAAACGTAAGTTTTCAAGAAAATAAACTATTATTTTCTTTAATTTTTTTTACGGTGCATTGGTTTAAATAGATTTGCTATGGGTACTAAAGAAAAAATATTACTTTATTTCAATTTTAGTTAAAATGTCGGTAGTGTTCCTAAGAAAGCCAAAGGTTCCTTGTAAGGCCGGTTAGTTGCCAAGTTGTAATTTGTAATTTTTATTTCATTATAAAGGTTATTGGCAACTTATTTATATCGATATAATACTCATTAAAATTATTTTAAAAACATTTTCACGAATACATTCTAAGTTTTACGATTGTGTTCGAGTAATGTTCGTTGAGTATTTTTATGTCAATTTAATATTGGTAAGTGTTAAATACTTCATTTTAATGAAATACCTTTTTATTTAGCTAAAGTATAAGCAGATATTTTGATTGTCACAATGTTAGCTTATAAGTGATTTATTATATCGCCTTGTATGGAGCCTGGATCATTGCAAGGCCGTTTGAAAGAGTTTAATAAAACTTAAATTTAATAAATAATCATTAACTCTGCAATAAAAAAAGTTTTATAACTTACATAATAAAACAAAGTATAACTTATTAATTTGCTTGTTTAATTTATCCAGTAAACAAAGGAATAATAACCGTTTAATTGTTATGATGGCCTTCCATTGTCCACCCACCTTATATTAAAATAATCAAGTGCGAAAGTGGTTTGTAAATAAATAAACATTACAATATATGGTTATAAATATAAGTTGTATCAAACATGTAAAATAAGTTACATAAATAACGTATATACTTTTAAAAAAATGATGGATGTGATTGTTTTTGGGTACAATCGATGAACGTTGCATTGTGTAAAATGATCACTGAAGTCAGTCAAGACAGGTTGTAAGTCCTGTGGACGCCCAATAACTTTCATTACATGATTTCCCATATAAATAGCCTCGACTCTGTATACCTAAGTATAATTTATTTAAATTAAATTAATATTGTTTTGTACCTATGTATAAATTACTATGGTTATTTTGTTAACCTACTCTAGAATAAGGTGGCACTGTAGGTAAAGTTTCCTCACTTAGTTAATTTCCTCTTTTTAAAATTCCATTTAAATTTCTTAAGTGTTTTTTATTAGAAAATTTTACCATCGTTCGTGTAGGTACCTATAAACACTTATAATATTGCTTAAAAACTCTTATAAAAAATAGATATCTCATAAAATAAATAACTTTGGATATTAAGACATTGTTGCTTGAACATTTTCGACTTATAATTAAGGGAGGAATCTTAACGTATGTATTTGTTATAATGTTAAGTATTGTGGACTAGCTCTGTTAGGTACCTACAATAGCAGTATTGAAACAGCTCGACTTTATATTAATCAATGTGTAATGTAGGTACCTGCCCAGTTCACTGTTTTTTTAAAAATAAATTATTGTCCAAACGTAAACTTAATCAAAAATTAAAAGATTAAGTTTATATTTATTTAAGAGTTATTATTTATTACCTTAAGCCGGCCCCGCATTTTCTTCTAGTGTTACCACAGACAATTCGTGCCGTCCACGAGGCAGTCTTTATTTTTGTAATTCCTTTTCTGTTTGCAATTGATATCTAGTAATGCGCTACATCTGTGGCGATACCGGCGATTGCTATCTGCTCCAACGGGCGATGCTCTTCCCCCCTCCGAAGGTATCGATTACAATTTTAATTTGTAACTTCCACATCTGTTTGTACGTAGTAGGTAGGCACTTATGAAACCGCAAGTACCTACTTTAGTTTGTATGATAATGTACCAAGGCCCAATGTATGTAGGTACCTACAATTACTTCTCTTAAATATTACTAGAAATGTTTTTGAAAGAGCAAATTTTTCAAATAGGTAAGTATTTTTATTTATTTATTATGATCAATGCCCCAGTGGGCTTTTACAGTATTATATGAGGTGCAAGAATTTTATACTAACCTAACATAAAACACGTTTCACAATCAAAATTTATAAATCAACGAAGCAATAAAAATGAAACATATTTTGAAGAGATAGGTAGGTACCTACAGTTTATTAAGTACATTGTTTTTCTAGTCTATTAAAACTATAAATAAATAAATAAATTTTACTGGCGTCTCCAAATCTATCGTCATAAATCTCCAAAAAGATACTACTACTCTTGTGCTTGGAAAGGAAAAATTAGCCAGGTATTCTTCTTGTGATTATCCAATTACCGAAAGTCAGCTATCCCATTGCAGGCTCCATCACCAGGGCTGATGTTGGTCCCTGCAAAGAGATTCGAAATGTCGACCAGAAAGATCGTAAAACGCGGAATATTACCCCAGAAAACACAACGAGAAGATTCTGAACGGCCGTGAAAATCTAAGAAAACTGCTAGCGATGTTGTCGGCATTCACTTATTATTACATCGACATCCAAATCAATCTTTTAAGATTACAATGTCTCATTTGCTGCTGTTAATACATTACTTTGAAGTAATTTGAAATATGCAACCTCTGCATCTGGAGACAAAGCTTCCCTCTGCCCGAACCGCTGATGTAGGTACCTACTTACTCAAGCCCGAATTCAGAGTCAATACGTAGATGATTTGAAGGTTAAGGTAGGCCTTAAAAGTGTCATTTTGTACTGAAAATTACGCTTTTAAGGCATACCTTAACCTTTAAATCACGTGATCGACGCGACGCCTCCTGCGCAACGATATACACATACCTACGTGCGTCAAGCCAGTGTGGGTATATGCAGGGTGTTTAATAGCTAGTAGTAAAAACTTCGGGGGTGTCTTCTTCATGCAACTTTGAGTAGAAAATATTCTCACGCTTTGGGTGAAACATCGATAGTTGCGAAGATAAGCGACATCAAAGTTTCCTTTTTTTTACAGTATTTTAAACTTATTTACAGTACAAGTTGGACTATCACTACAGTAACTTATGGGGAATACCATAAATTTATCCACTTCGATACAATTCAAATAAAATTATTAAAACCTTGTAAAAATTGTATTGAAACAGTATTGAAAAGAAAAATGCAAACTTTGATATCGCTCTTCTCCGTAACTGTAGACATTTTATCCAGAGTGCCAAAGATATTTCCTGTTCAAAATTGAACGAAGAAGACTCCCCCGAAGTTTTTTCTACTAGATACGAGACACCTGTATATCATGTCTGTAGTATGAACTAACTCAATAAAATACAAAATTATATTCTAGTAGGTGTAATCCCTCTAGCAGTTCTTTATCTGCCTGCCGGGCATACATAAACGAACATAGATATTTTAAATTTGTGACTTTTTAATTTATAAAACGTAAGTTTGACGTTTATAGGTAGGTAGGTATCTACTGAAAAAAATGTAATGGCAACGAGCACGACGTAAAAGTTTTGTAATTTTTTTCCAAGATTAAGTATATTTTCCATGTAATATTTCCGTATAATTTCCATAAACTATTTTCCAAGATAAAGTATTCTAGAACAACATTTTTGGGGGTGTCACGAGTGAGAAGGATTTTTATTATTTTGATGTTTACACATCAAAAATAATAAAAATCCTTCACAGTGACGTAATTAAAAAAAAATGACTCTCGATGCTCTCTAACAATCTGCAAAATTAACCCCAAGGAAAATAGTCACCAAATCACTAAATTATGTTTTATTGGCGGTTCATTGTTTGGATTAGGTTAGGTAATATTTTTTTATCCGGAATAATCCGAAATAATCAATGCCGGAAAAAATCTTGTCCGGAAATATCAGTCCGAAAAAAGATCGTGTCCGGGAAAATTCTGTACGGAAAAATCACCGAACATTTTTATTATATTGTATGCACTTGTAATACTTAACTTTTAGATATTCGTTTTAATCCCATCCCAATTATAATCATTTCGTTGTCTGTCCGCCTATCCATCCGTTCGTCGGTGTCTATCCCCGTAACTTCGTGTTACGTCCGTAACTTCTTTATGGTAATTTTTTTTTCTTCTTTATAGTATTTTTTTTAAAATAAATAAATAAATACTTATACCTTAGAAACCGACATGTAAAAGTATCGTCATTTTTTATGGATTACAGCTAGTACAAAATAAAACAAAACAAATATCAAATATGGATAAATTGAGTAAAAATAGTTTTCTTCTCAGTGTTAGTGTTACTGCTCGATAGATTCTGTGTTTCTACGTAAAAACCCTTTGAGGGGATTATCAGCTCGGAAAACGCCTCATCGTATCAAACGGAAAACGACTGTCGGGGTCATCAAATTCGTCATCATTGATGACGTTGAATTAGGAAATGGATCTTCAATGCACGAAAAGTTCGCGATGTATCACAACCCTGGTCTTTGACTACGAAGAGTCAAACATTTTCAATTTGGAGTTGATAATGCAGTAATATTGAAAAATATTTAGTCGAAAATGTCCACCCTGAAAGTCCATTCCAAATATTGGTGAAAGAATTTTTGAAATCGGATGAGTAATTTCGGAGATTTCATCCTACATCCAGACGTACAAACTTTACCTCTATGTATATTAGTATAGATAATATTTAAAATACAAATTATAAGGCTCAATAAGAAAAAGTAACCCATAAAAACCAAGTGTTTACTATACTCCCTTTCTTTGTAAAATATAACAATAATTAAAGACGAATTGAAACATAACATAACACTAAACTTACAGAAATTTAATATATTTCTAAAATGTCGGATGTTTTGAGATGTCAAGAATTTGATAGATTCAATTATCATCAATATCGTACCTTATGAATTTCCAGCGTCAAATGATTTAGTCAGAATCAGATTTGAGTAATGTAGAATTCTTCAAAACTAAGCAGAAATCTAAAAGAAATAAATTATTATTTGATTTTTTCCCAAAAAACCCAATTTTGCTGTGTCATCTGTGAACCAATTGTTTTGTAAATTTTCGAAATTCGTAGTGATGTACCTATTATACCGACGGAGTAATTCAAATTTAGAAAATATTCCGCGACGTTATCGGGCCGCCGCAGGGCGCCGTTGCTAATCAAACTTTTCTAATGATTCCAATTTAAAAAATCAATAAAATTTCTAAAAATCCGAAATTATACTATAATTATTAATTTTTTTAACGAAAATTTGATAGATCTTCTTGATCGTCGCCACGAGTCTGCTTGCCAAGTTTCATCTCGATTGGATCACGGGAAAAGGGTCAAAAATCGATCCAAAGTTTTTGTTGACGGCAAGCAAGCAGACGCCACGAGTTAATATAAAGGGAGTAAAAATATAAAGGTTTACTACTTCACACATTCTTTGATTTCTTTATGAAAATTGAGACTTGAATCCAATTATCTCAGAATGGCATTTTTTGACATTTCATAGGGGTGAGATACGTTCCTCGACTTACCCCAGGCGCTGGGCGTCCTGGACAAAGAAAAGCATGCACATTAGCTCGCATTTCCCCTTCATCTGCCCGCCGTTTAGGTAAGCAACCGTAGCGCACATTAGCTTATTCATTAAATTATTGATTGAATACCTTGTAAGGATTCAAAAGACCAGTACATTTTCTTGTGCGGCTTCCGACATCGACGTTCATTGACAAATGAAATTAGGTAAGTAGTATAACAAGTGACTGTTCACAGGGCCGGACGGCGGCGGCCAAGCGGTTAACTTTGTAAAAATAATGCTTATCGAAGTTGTAATTCAATATGCGCGTTAGGGGTGAGATTTTAGTACGCAACGAAATGCGCGCCCATAATACGACGGAAGTTTTCACACCATGAAGTTAGCAATGTATATTTCATATTTTGACTAAATTCACTCGTAAAAGAACCACCGCAAGTACGGAGAGTGAGGTGGGACTCACCACAAACCAAGGGACGTTTTTTAGTTCTTTCGAGTTTTTTCCAGAACTTGATAAAAAAGGGACCAAATTGTCGAATTATAGATACAGTAGCCGGCAAACATCTTGAAATTTTACGGCATAGTGGGGGGAAGTTTGCGCATGTACCATTCCACCAAAGAGACCCAAATTTTGACTTCTGCGCATTCCCCCACTACGCCAAAGAATTTCAAGAAGTTTGCCGGCAACTGTACCAAAGGAGCACCAAAAATGGTATTGTAACACGCCCATGATAGCGGCAGTTACAATCATCTGAAAAAATATTATAATTAAAAAATAATTACAAAAAACGAAATGGCGGCTGATAAACATATGTTTAGGTTTTAATGATTTTTTTGTTATTTAGAAGATAAAAAAGACAAAATATTATTGCAAATAAAATAAGCCTTGATTCAATCAAATAGGTTGATTAGTTTTTGAATTATCGTGGGTGTTGTTTTGAAAAAAAGAGATATTTCAGGAAACGCGTTTAAAGTTTCATGTACCTATGATTTTCACATTGATATAATTTTTAAAAATCGTACTTACCTACCTACCGTCAATCTGCGATTCCTGTACGCGTGTATGCCATAAAACTGCACTGGTATCATGGTATCCAGAACTGCAGGCATTGTCATTGTAATGTCCACGACAATAGGTAATACTTGACATCATAATGAGAAATAGCTAGTGAAATGTTTGAACAATTCTTTCTTGGCCTTAAATAGTAGCTATTATAGAATGAAAAAAATGCAAAAAAAGTTTTTTTTATTCCTTTCATGAGAGCCTTAACCGGTCGTATGCTAAACCGCAGATCTGAGCGAAAACTTTTGTATCCTCAGTGTGCCAAACCGCAGATCTGCGCTCCCTAGACAGGTATGCGAATTCGGCCTATCTTACCTGCGTTTATGAGTTTTTAAAGCTTATCATTGGGTTGTATATCAAGTTTTTGAATGAATGAACGAGTTCTATTTGTCAAGTAACCTCATTTGCCGCGAAAACCGGACAAAAAATCATTCCAAATGTAGTCTTCGAACCGCGCATTAATTGTGTTATTTATCAGTTCAAAAGGGTGTTTTTTTAATTAAAAAAGTGTTAAAATTAAGTATTTTTATATTTTTTGATATATTTAAAACGAAAATATTGAAATACAATATCTTTAGTGTTATTGCTTTCCATTCGATAAACATGTGCATTTCAGACAGTAGGTAAATTTCGTTATTTATTTTCATAATTAATGAATAAATAATTATTGTAAAGTAATAACTGAAGTCTGTATATTGAGAAACCAGAAACTGCAACCCTTTATTGATTATTACATGAATATAACCATCACAAAAAAGTGTCTAAAAAACAGCAATTGTGCACGAAATTGCGCGGCAGACAGGGTACATTCCGCGTTACGTACGGCCGGCACACGAGCGGTTAAATTATGAATAAAACCGGCCCTGCCTTGATGTCGAGTCTAGGCAGTGATGGAAATGGAGGATCACCGGGTAACTTCGCCCCCTAGCATTGGACTAGAATCAAAAAATATTTCCACTGACTGTAATCATTGCTGGAACTAATGAAAGTTTTAAAATTGTCCCAAATACATTTTACAAGTGAAAACTCAAAGGTGTACCTACTTATAGAGTCGTTGTACCTACTTATAGACAAGTGAAAACTCAAAGGTGTACCTACTTATAGAGTCGCAATTGTGAGGGGCTCCTTTTTCCAGAGACTGAATAATTGGAAGTAAAACCAAACAGATAGAGGGCGCTGATTTTTTCAATTGATTAGGTAGGTAAGTTGTTGCATGCCAACAGACTCACCGGCCACCCTACAGTACTGCGCCTGATGGCACACCAGGGTGAAAATACAAATAACAGAGTAAATAGAAGTAAAAGTAAAAGCAACAGAGAAAGCGAAAATAAAAAAAGGAACGAATTATAAACATAAGGCCCGTGGGCATCCACAAAAGACGTGACACGATCAGATTAGGTAAATATTGGAGGACATCCCTGATAAAAACTTCAACAACCGAAGAGCGTGCATGAGAAGATGTATGAAAGTTGACCAGACGAGTGTGCGGTGCTAGGACAAAAGAAAGTAGCATTCTATCCTCTCTGCCTTGACTGCGTGACGGTTATTAATGTCTAAGCCAATATAAAGCCTAAACACACTGTTTTGCTCCAAAAATACCAGCAAATCCGATTGTCCCTGCCTGCCACCGGATCGTCGTTCACATTTTGTTGTGATATCAAGACAGTACTTACTTCCGATGGCTGTTTTTAGTTTACCAACCATTTCAGTATAAAAAAAAAAAATTTAGGAATTATTTTTTTTTTAGTTTTTTTCCGTCCTTTTTCCAATTTTGAACTAATTCTATGTACATAATTTGAGATGTGCCTAAGTTATTATATTCTGTTAAATTATGTTCTGTTAACAGATGTGCCTTGAAACCATTAAAGTTACCAGTTGGTTACCCTTACCTAGATTGATAGAGGATCTATACTTTCATGACATCAGTATGTGATATTGTGTAATATTCACAATGGACTGTTGCGACTGCAGTTATATTAAAATTAAAAAAGAATATTGCTCCATAATCTAGCAAAACACAAAAATCTCATTACCAGCAGTGACATCTATATATTGTTTCATGGGAATGATAAATTTCAACCATAGATGGTTATAGTGTAAGTTTATATTGAATAAAATGAAGTAGGGACAATGATACCATAATATTAGGGACACGATATTGAATAGAAAGTATCAATACTGTACTCATGAGTAAAATTGGAAAAAAGTATCGTACTCATAAAAGTATCGAAACAAAATTATCGATAATCCAAAGTATCGAGTACATCGGGAAAATATCGAAATATCATAGGAAAATATATCGAAGACCAAAAAAAATATATCGAAAAAATCAATATCAATTTCAAAAATGTAGCTTTTGGCGACCAAAAAAAAAAAGTCACCAGGAAAAAAAATATACCGATACTTTTCGATATGCAAAAAAATATCACTGGAAAAAACATTCCCAAATTTTTAATTTTTGAAAGTTTCGATACTTGCCAAAAAGTACTCATTGAGTAAAAGTATCGAGTACAAAAGTATAAGTATCGAAAGAAAAGTACTCGATATCACAAAGTATCGATACTTTTTTCGTGTCCCTACATAATATACACAACTTTCTAAATTTGACAGATTTGGTGTTTGATCATTGGTGGAATCGTGGACGTTACATGGCATAATATGATCACTTGAGTCAGCCAATGTCATGTTGTAAGCCCTGTAAATGCCCAAATACTTACATATAAATAGCTACTTTTTTTTATAAAAATATGTTTGCCTTCTGGGGACGGAAATCCAGTACTGTATTCTTGAAAAAATTGTAATAATAATTTTTCAGAATATGCTAATCATATTATAGAAAATAACCACACATTCAACAATACAAAGATACACATCTTACATAAACAGACATACGGCATAAAACAAAATAATTTAGAAACACTTGAAATTCATAAAAACCTAAACACAACAAATAACATAATCAATAATAAAGTACAACCCTTCACATCACCCCTTCTTACAATATACCCAATCTCCCACCACCCAGATACCCCTCCACTTCTACTGAATCCACAACTCATACATCAAACAACCACTCCCATATATCTGTCTTAACTCACCTTAAGAAGGAAACGAAGGTTTCCGAAACATGTATGTAGTGTTATTCTCAAATATACAATAGTGGAAAAAACAAAGTTTAGTGTTTTTATTTTACTCATATATGGTGTTATCGGATGGGCAGGTTGTTATAAGAAAAACATAAACTCAGTAAAAATATCACAAAGGATTATCATTAAAGTAATACTGAAAAAAAATCTACATTTCCAACAAAAGATCTCTTTAAATTGTTTCCAGTACCAAACGTAGATGATATTTTCAAGCAAGTTTCCATATTACAAATATGTAAAGAAAAAACCTTACAGAAAACCAGGAATATTTCAAACTTATGAGAAATGGAAACCAATTCATAATGCCTAAATGTAAAACAACCCAAATGCAGCATCACTATATTTATAAAGCCATTAATTACAATAATAAGTTACCTATCGAGATACGATGCATCAGTAATCTCTCAGAGCAAATCAAAAAAATAAAAATTTTCTTAAAATCAAACTTAAATTCATAAATCATTTAAACTTATAGCTTTTTTAAAAATAACTCCTAAACTTTCATTATCAATTTACCTTTTTACTGTATTAATAAATAACTTTATACACTATGTACCTATATATTATAACAAGGAATAAAAACTGTGGCTCCCTCATCAGACTCAAGAGCTTCTCTTCACTGATGAGGATGAGGTCTACATGACTACTAAGTGTTTAAAAAAAAAGTTTAATCTGATATGTTATATATATGAACTATATTTGTACCATAAATTAAATAAATAAAAATAAATAAATAAATTATAATTTGTTTAAAATGGATTTCCACAAAGTTAAAGCCGAAACATTCAATTATGTACTTTATAATAATACTCTTCAGTGGTAAGATCATATCTGAAGTTCAAATGAGAAAGAGATCAAAATCTGCTTGTTTCAATACATTTCTGTGAACACATTAATTTTTACATGTCATAAAAAAAAAATTTCACTGAGATGTCATAGCAGCTCTAATAGCCACATAAAATTAAAAAAAAAACTGCCCTTGCATATGAGCACATATTTTAGATACGGCACCATGTACATACATCATGAAACGGAAATGCTTACATACTAATGGTACACACAGTAGGTATGTCTGATGAAATGGAAAACAACCATACAGTAAGTACTAGAACTCCACCGAGGCTGAAGGGAATTCTGTTTAAAACTCAAGTCTTGAATTTTTCTGCAGAATCGGTAGAATAATTTTAATATGTAGTAACTTAGGAGGTATGAATCACTGAGTCATCAATTTTTATGGTTAACTTTAGCTGATGAGTAAACTTGGTGATAAGAAAAAAAAATTATCCTACTGACCATCCTCTGTTGGCATTCGCATTATTGGAAGTGATGATGGAAACCAATGGTATTTGTCTTTCTATCGAGATTTCATTGGAAAATGCTCAATTACTTAACTTGTGTCACTGATGCTATTTCCAGTTTGTGGTAGCAAAGTACAATGAAGTCAAGAAATTAGTATGGTGCGTGGAGGATCTCCATATGCCTTTAAACAGTAGATAGAACTTCTTGAATTTGAAATTCAAGGGACCCAAAAAAAACATTTTGAATTACGCGGAACCCCATTAATTCGAATTCAAGGTGCAAAAAAAAACATTTATCCTGTGTAAAACATCTGTATTTCTGCATACTTCAAGAAATAATTTTGAAAACGTAATATTTATGATGCTAATACAAACGTAGCGATTTTTATTACTATACTCAATATTCACATATTTTTTATTGTTCTCAATTACGAAAAAATCAATTTACTTTTTATTTCGTAAATTTAAAAAAAATTCGAATTATGTGACCTAAAATGTATTGATTTATGACGCAAGGGGCCAAAAATTATTTTGAAGTACAGATTATCGGGATTGATCTATGAAATCATTTCAGGATTTAAAAAAAACTAACCTATAAAAACCAAGTTTTTACAATACTCCCTTTCTCATTTTCAGGTTTCGCGTCTACCATATGCGTTGAAATATCCATACAACTTGTATGAAAAAAACATTAAAAATTTTAAAAATCCAAAATTACACTATAATTATTAATTTTTTTTAATGAAAATTTGATAGATCTTCTTGATCGTCGCCATGAGTCTGCTTGCAATGTTTCAGCTCGATTGAATCACGGGAAAAGGGTTAAAAATCAATCCAAAGTTTTTTCGACAGCAAGCCGGCGAGCAAGCAAGCAGACGCCACGAGTTAAAAGAAAGGAAGTAAAAATGGCAAATTCCGAATTAACAAGGATTTTATTGTATTTCTCCAGAAGAATAATTTAATTTTATTTTTTTTAAATAGAGATGCGAACACGGAGTACCTATCACATCAATATTCTTACTATTTTCAAACTAAGTTAAACGCTTGTGCTATGAAAATAGGACTAACTTGCTGATCTGGAGTGAGACTCGAACCCGCGACCTTTGAATCACGAGGCGAGAGTCCTAACCATAAGACCAACAAGCTACTCAATCTAATATAATATAAAATAGAAATAATAAAAAAAAACATAAGAATCATTTAATTCATAACAACAGCAATTGTAAAATAAGCAGAGCAAAAGCATAAAACAAAACTAAAAGTTCCACTGCTAAGAATTATGGTGAATTTAGAGCTTTTTCCTGCTGAGTACAACATTCAAATTCAATTTACAGTGAAATGAAGTAGAATTTGAACCTTATGGTCGAATTCATACATTGTAAAATCTCGATTGCAGTTAAAATCATTCAGAGACGGTTTTGGGAAATAAATATTCATATTGTTGTAATATATAATTTTAATTCTACTTATTATAAAACAATAATTTCATAGACTATCGGCCTTCTTCTATGAATAATTTTTTTATAAAGAATGTGGTCACCAACATAAAAATTCAACATAAACAGAATTTAAAAAGCTATAAAAGGTGCCAAGTAAAAGTACATACATAGCAACTTTCTATCCTATTTTGTAAAACGATGCGAGGGTCACAATAAACAATACAGTAAGTTTAGATGTAAAAGATTTTAATATTTCATTTTTGAAAAAAATTACAATAACATTACATGAAACAGAAATAGGGTCAATAATTGGATTTAGCCCTGTTTTGTCTGGATAAAGCACCTTCTTCCTGTGTTTATGATTACTTCAAATTACACACTAATATGGGGGATTCAGCACATTTTAAACTTTGTCTATTTGACAATTTTGCAATGCCCCTAAAATACTACCCAACAACATAAATACCTCACATAAAAGGGACTTAGCACCTTCTTTCCTCGAACCTTTCATTTCATTGTATGTGTTTGTACACAAAATATATCTGCAGTTCAGTATGTATTAGTCTATCTACATGCATGAAGATTTAAATTGGTTTTTCCTGTATGAACATTTGATCTCAAGCCCTCACTATCCAGGCTGGTGACTAAATAAATATTCAAATTAAAATCTACTCTAGAAATAATTGTCAATTACATTATACTAACGCTTGCCTTTGGCACCAAAGGTCAAGATTTGGACCTGTTAATGGTAATGCCACCAACGCCATATAAATTGCAAAATTGTTGTGGATCACTTCAAAAATGTAAAACTTTTTTTAACATTACTTTATAAATACACAATAAGGAGCAAATGTAGACCAGTTTGCAGTAGTCAAAATAATTAATAAAGGGTCGGTGAAATGGTTTGGGCCTGGAACAAGCATTGAAGGCAACAGGAACACAGGACATCTACAAAACATTGGGTAGAAGTGATATTGATTGTTGAAACTTTTAAAAGCCCAGTTTTAAGTCAATCAAAAAATGAGAATGCATATGAAAGAAAAGAGGCAAAAATGCCAGATGTGTATATGTGTGCAAAGATGGAAGTCAAGAGACAGAAGGCATTCCATCTTCTAACTAAGTGGGGAAACAGTGTTATGGTTAATTAGTTAAATATATTCATAGGTACAAATTTTGAAGGTAAATGATATATTGAAAAAAAAAACAATTTACTTACAAAGATAATATATTACAATATTTATTTAATAAAACAATTAGCATTTGCAACTTAATACACATGGACCATACCATATATAAATGTCCAGAATAATATGTACGTGAATAATGCTCCCAAAAATCCATTCGTAAGCAGACTTCTTCTGGAAATGAAGAATTTTTGCCAGTTGCTGCCGGCCTTCAAAAGCAGCAGTGCCCATAAACTGACCACAGAAAACAAATAGAATCCAAATCCGTAGAACCCTGTGAGTCCAAGCAGTCCTGGAATATAAACATTACAAAATGATTTAAGAAACACGAGACAAGAAATGTGTATCATAAATGCTTATATTTTTGGTGCTTTTATGACTAACCCGCTGTTCCACCAGACAAAGCGGCCATGGAGGTTCGGCAATATTCAACGACAGCAGCATTATTTCTCAAACCCATTTCGCTGTAGGCGAATATCTCTCCTGGTTTGGAATCCTTGCCCCTGCTACCGACCGCCATTTTTGCCTTTTTGACTAAATAGAAATGTCAAATGACAAAATGACATGATAAGCCATTTGTTTTGGTATTTTACTGCCATCTTGCGCATACTTAGGAAAGAACATATTCATGTAGGTAAAGAAGGGATTATTAATTTTCAAATTTTGTAAAAACATTGAGAAATAAAGGATAATTAATTAACCGGTATATTAATATAATAATCAATGTGAAATAAATTGTATGTTTTATGAGTTCATTTAGAATAATTGCTAGTAGTAAATATACAATGAGTGAAAAGTGTTCATATAACCTCATTTTTAAATTAAAATGTGAGAAAAATAAAACACATGTTTCAAAACAAATACCAATGAAATTGTTGTAGTAACTTCTATATCCTTCGTAGTTATCATAGATGATTAGAAAAATAATTTGATACGTAGTAATTATGTGATTAAAGAATTATTCTGACATAAGAAAAAGTTGGCGGGAAAGATGAATAACGGAATGTCGGTAAAACAGCTCCGTGAATGCCGATGGCCGATGGTCCGTTTGTTCGTGCTTGTGTCAATGAACGTTTGAACTTAATTTTGTTTAATGTTACGAATTGACAGTGCTTATCTTCATTTGTGATACAGTTTTTCAAAAAACTATCAATAAAACGCAGGTAAGTTTCGTTACTGCGTACATTTCTAATTATATCATCACTAAAATCTCGCTCGAAAAAATTTGCTCCCATGGCGTGCAGTACGTACAGTGAGTGAGTGTGATTTCGTAGAAAGTTTTTAGCAATTTTGATCGTTGATACGAAAATTGCGAGGATTTTTTGCGTAAAATCTATATCCATTGTTATCGAGGAGTCTAAAAAAATACTGTGTTTATTTTTAACTCTTCCCCGAGATGAAATAATGCAGTTCTTTAGTTCCTATTTTAGTGTCCTATGCCATAATAGCTGTCTTCTTGGTCTCCCATTTTGTTCGTCAGGCATTTTACGCGCATTGTGCATTGAATCTTGTAGATAAACGGGTGCGGCCGGCTTATATTTACCATATATTGCTCTAGCTGTGGTTATTTATGTTATTAAATATGAAAATGACCGAAATTTTCGATCATTTTTGTTTCAATTTTCTGAAAGAACATGTTGCTTTTAATTTCACTAATATGTTTTTATTTCTCAACAGAACCTTGTTTTCCGCATTTAATCATCATTCGGATAGAGACACATTGAAAAATGATATATAAAACATCAAAAGATTGTTTAAAACGATAAAACAATTTTCTGTATATTGTAAGAGCAAACTTAAAAAAGGTATTAGTTTTTAAAACCTAGCATGATTTGACATTAGCATCAATTATGGCTACAGAAAGTTTAATTACATTGGGTAATGAGGATACTTCACTGTTATCCGAAAGCCCCAAGTTATTTTCTGACTCGTCTGATGAAATTGATGCTCTTGATGACTCTACATCCAACATAATCACACCCCCGCTTCTGGACGATGACAAGAAAGACGAAGAAAGCGTCATTACCAGTGTGAAACGTAAATGCATAAAAAAATCTCAGTTAGAGAGGGAATTGGAAACAAACTTGACACCAAAAGCTACTTTGTATGAGAGGTCGACTTCGGAAGGTCCGAGTCCCCCAAACACAAGTCGCTACGGAAGAGCTAGAAAACAAAAAACTAATGTGGATTTCTACCCTACTGATATTGCATTTCAAATTAATTCTAAGGCATCAAAATCCCCCTTAAAATCGCCTTTGAAATCCCCCAAAAAACAATCACCAACCATGTCGCCCACTAAAATTAACAGGACACCTTCAAAACTACAGTCAACTCCGTTGAAACATACTTCACCCCAACCGAACGAAGTCTTCACCTCAGATAAACTTAATAATTCTTCATTTAGCAATGATGATTCTCCGATTGTTGAGACAAAGATAATTCATACACCGTGGAATGAAAATCCATCAAAGGTTCCCATGAAAGTCTACGTCAGAAAAGATCTTATTCAGAGAAAGCGAGAGGAAAAGGAAGAAACTGGAAGTCTAATGATGAACATTTTTTCACCTATCAAATTACAGCAAACACATTTTCTGTCCGACTCCAAACCTACAAGCCCAGTGAAAAAATCTGACACGTCATTAGAAAAACAAAAGAAATCCAGACAATTGGCAATCAAAAAGGAGAAATCCCCAAAAGACAAGCAAAAGCCCGATAAAGTGAAACTTAAAAAACAGAGTGGTGATTTTATTAAACTAAATATTTCTGACGACGACATGTCTTCTAAAGTGGTAGTTCATGATTCGGTCACGGCACCGAGTGTTCCAGTGAATAATTTAAGTGTTTTAGAAGATGAGGCTAGTTCCAGTTGGAAATTAGGCGATTTGGCCTGGGCTAGAGTCGGTTCACATCCATTCTGGCCCTGTCTCATCACCAGAGATCCTGTTTGCTCCAGATTTGTTAAAAAGAAAAGTAAGTTTATTTTATTTAATGATTCTCTGAAAAAAATCTCAATCTTACAGTTGTATTATATCAATGAGCTCTACATGATGTGCTTTATCTGCAAATCCGTTACTTTGCTTATCTTAGGAGAGAGCTTAGAAGATTTTTTCATCATATTTTTTTTATTAATGAACCTTTTATCTGAAATTCTAAAATACACATTCCGCCATAATCTGAAAATAGCAATATTGGGATCTTAAAATTGTTATCCCAACACTTAATAGATGAGAATAAAAATAAAAAGTAAACGAGACGTAGGTATACGTCGTACTCAAATAAAGAGTTTTGTATATTTTCACATATCTCTCAAAGTAAATACCTTTATTTGCGATGTTCGATGTCTGCATCTGTCTTTAGAAAAGGAATTAATTTCTCCAGTGTCTTCTTATCCAAACGGTCTGGTCTGACAAAGCTTCAAATAGATTACTGAAGTACCTATCTCAAGCGTAACCTCACAATTCTCATGTTTCGACTAAAATTACATGAAATAAGTACTAATGCTGTATTTAAAGCTTATGGAAAAAATATTACTTATTAATTTTTTCTCCCACAACGTCCTCACATTTATATTTTGACGTTTGACGGCTAACTGTCATGTAATTTTTTCTCCCTCTCTCTGTCAAGTAGAAACTGAAAAAAACAAACACCGATGTATACCTACGTCTCGTTTATTTTTAATTTTTATTCTCGTCTATTTAAGTGTTGGGATAACAATCTTAAGTTCCCGATATTGCTATTTTCAGAATATGGCTGATTATTTTATTAAGCTTTGGAATAAGCAACACAATTTTAGAATTTCAGATAAAGAGGGAATAATCCAAGAATATGGTCCCGTTGTTCATACAATGAAAATAAGTATTTCACTATATAATTTAATGTCCTCTTAATTTAATCTAAATAAAATAATCGTAATCTAAATTAAACAAACCAAACCTAATAACCTAACCTAACCAAATCTAATTACCTAACCTAACCTTATACAATGCCTATGAATTGTCAAAATATGCAGTGCATTTTTCGAAACTTTTAAGTGTAATATCTTATTTAATACTTACTTTTTAAACGTAAATTATCTTTCATTTTGTTATTAGCACATTCAATAATATAGTGAAATAATCATTTTCGTTGTATATGCAATGGGACCATTATCTTGGATTTAGCCGCAGATAGAGTCAGATAGAGTGCACGTAGGGCACGTCTATATGTGGGGTTAAGAATATGCTTACATTCAGGTGTGAGTGTGCCAAAATTTATAAATTAATCTTTGAAATTAAGATATATGGAAACTTTAATATAATTAATGTATTGTTTTATCTTAAATACTTCTGGTTCTATCGCTCTTTATAAATTTATTTATTGTAATTCCGAGAGTGGCGACATTTTACTATCTGCTTTGGTGTTATCACAAATAATTTTATATGCACACAATACGACAAGCGGTAATGAATGTTGAAGGTGATTGTCAAAACTTCATAGTTGCAATGAAAAATTGAGGTAATATTAAAATTTCACCGTGAGCAGGAGGCCGGCGTGCGCTGTCAGTACATTGATGCATGAGTGGTATGTAAACATGTTTTTTGAGAAAAAAGCGAAATTAAATGTTTATTGATACTATGATACATTAAAATCTGTAAAACATGATATTATTTGGGATAGGAATGTAATGAGATATATATTTTGTGGAAATCTATATTATAATTGCGCTAGATCTGCGATACAGTATTGTGTGGTTTTCCATAGCCAGCTTAAAAATTAAAAAAAAAACAAAGTGTGTGTTTTTTTAAAGAAACAAGCTGTTCAGATTATGTATTTTAAAATACATTTCGATATTATTTAATGTGTAGAAATAATATGTATATATATATACACCTTATTTGAGTCGTATATTTCCAGACACCGCTAACTCCAAACCAAAGCAATTTACATCAGTTCAAGTAATTTATACCTTATTGTGTGAGATATTATTACCTACACTGTTAGTTTTTCTAGAAAGTTTGTTTACATTTATAACAAACTTTCTAGAAAAACTAACACTGTAGGTAATGACATCTCACACAATAAGGTATAAATTAATTGACCTGCTGTAAATCTTTTTGGTATGGAGTTAGCGGTGTCTGGAAATATACGACTCATTTAACACTCGAGTCAATTTAAAGCGATATACATTGATTTTCAAGTCAATTTCATTTTTTCTGCTGACAATTAATTTTTTTACATTAACTTTTTGGGTAGAACATATATTTTGTTTGAAATGTGTCAAAATTGATAGCATTCACGGCGAAAGATCATCATTTATATTATGATTGATAGCTAATAGCAGATATTAATAGCCGTGCAGTGGCCACTATCGGCCGCATAGCGGTCAGTACAGTCGTTAGCCAATTGCAGACACCACATTTCATCTTTTCATCAACTGATTGCTCGTGATACACATTTTCATGTATAATTAATTCAAGATATATTATAGATGTCTCGTAGAGATAAAATTATATTTTTTGTGGGAAATTAGGTATGAAAGTCTTTGGGTATTCATAGGGCTTACGACCTATTGCAGGGCTGGATTAATTGACCACTTTATACAATGTAACGTTACCATTTTCACCCAGGATAGAATACCACATCTATCAAATTTTTGGAAGTTGTATATATATATTTAAATTTTACAACTCATTTCATATGCAAGTTCTAATTATCTTTAGTGTGACCGGTATCCAAAGCTTTTTCATTCCCCCTTAATTAACTACAGATGTCACTAATGAGATATCTATTTTTGATCGGATTTTTTTTAAAGCAATATTTTTTATATGTGTAATGAGATTCTTCCGAGTTATTACTATTACAATAGAATATGCCTGAAAAATCATTTAAATTTTTTAAACTCCTTTTTAGACCAGTTTTTTTACATTCAGAATATTTTGAGTCTGTCCAAATTTTTCAGAACACAGTACTGGATTTTCTGGATTTTGGGACAAAATCCAGTACTGTGTTATAATTATTTCTTTTAGGTTTCTAATTTATTTATTCTACATGTGTATCTTTGTCCTCATTTGAAGTCCTCATTATTATTTTTATTTATTAAAGCCAAATATAAAATGCATATTGCATGCAAATATGGATAAACAGACGGGACTTACCTTGCGATACTTTGAAGGCTTATACTAGATGCAGGAGGGACAGGCTTTGATATAGTTAGTCCTAATATTATATATAGTCCTAATATTATTTATCCAGACCAACAAGTTAGTCCCATTGTTTATAGTACAGAGGCGTTTGGCTTAATTTATTTATTCATAACTGAATTAATTTTTAGAATATGATGTGAACTCATCTCCATTCTTTAAAAAACAAAAAACGTAGAACTTTGTTCCAAATATTGAAGTTTCGGCTTCAAAAGTTGAACCTCAAGAAAGTCACCAATGTTAAACTTTGTAATTTTTTTACATTGTAAGTTGCAGACCACTGGTGTAGCAAGTTACAAAGAGATCCGTTGTCAAAGGAGGCAAATTTCTTCATTATCTTGAATGTGTAACATAAGAAATTGACAAAAACAAACAAATTCAAACACTAAATATACAATGCACATAAATGCACATGTAAAATATACTTGTTACTAGAGCGTGCCGAAGACATCTGTAATTGGGGTAATGGGCAGTCTTCATTTATAATGTTTTATTATTACAGTATCATGTACCTATTATCCTGTTAGTGTCTCTAATAAAAAAAAATTAAAAAAATATTCTAAGCTTAGAAATAATGCATATTATTTTTACTTATACATCGGTTATTTAGACTTAGTGTTATATGCACTTAACAAAATTATTGGTTAAGTGATTACGTTGCCTTAAGGGCCGGTTGTATCAACTTGGATTATAGTGATCTTTGCCAAAACCCATTGATTTTTACGAAAACGGGTTGTGATAGGTTTGAATCAAAATTGAAATTTTAAATTCATGATGTGCAAATGGCGCATTTAATCAAAAAAAATTTATATGCCTCGCTGTAGATAATATATTATTAGTAAGATGTGTCCAAAATTTGAACAAAATCGGCCCAACTGTTGAGATATCTCCACCAATCTGAAAAATATACGACTCATTTAACACTCGAGTCAATTTAAAGCGATATACATTGATTTTCAAGAAAAACAAAAGGATAATAGAGTAGCTTGTTAGTCTTGTGGTTAGGACTCTCGCCTCATGATCCAAAGGTCGCAGGTTCGAACCTCACTCCAGACCAGCAAGTTAGTCCTATTTTCATAGGACAAGCGTTTAACTTGGTTTGAAAATAGTAAGAATATTTATGTGACACATATTCCATGTTCGCATCTCTATTTAAAAAAAATCATTTAAAAATTTACCTACCACTCTAGCTTTAAATTGCTATAATTCAGCCAATTTTTGAAAATTTTGAATGAGTGATGACTCTTATAATTATTTTTAGAACATGTTTCAAGTAACATTTTTTTTTCATTTACGGTGGTATTCGCTTTACAGTTTCAGTCTAAAACATATCGCACCGTTTAAGTGATGCATGACGGTACCACTGTTTAAAACCTGATTGATACACATCGTATAAAAGTATTATTTCGAATATTCACCCATCCACAACCTATGAGGACGCGTTTATCAGTTGAACCAGTAATCCAACTAGTATTTCAATTACTTCTAAATTATTGAATGTGTCATATTTTGTATTACGGCAGCTTGTAATGTTCCCATTCTTGCGTACCTAATTATTCAGACATTATCAGTGAAGTGGCGATTCTGAATTCAAATAGAAATTTAGTCAACCTTGAGCAATGTCACTTGATTCACACCAGAAGTAGTGCTCAAAAGGAGTCCAAATTGATATTGCAAATTTATCTAAATATGATATAGTAAGTTTAGTTTGATAATTTTGTTAGCAGCTTATCTTGGTGGATAATTACAAAAATAGTTATTTTTATTAAAGTACATACATTTATGTTACCCCGACTTAAGTACGTTCAGAATTGTGTATTTTTATTTGATTTGATTTTGATGAATTTTACGAAGCTATCTACTTCAAAATAATTTATGACCTATTTTTTTTTGTTTATTTTTTTATTGTTTTATAAGATGATTATATAATGAAAGTAAATTTAAATTATTACTTAATTAAGGTAAATCATAGAAGTCTCACAGAGACAAAACTATTTATATGGGAAACGTGTATGGAAGTCAATGAGTAGCTTATGACCTGTATGAGCTGGCTTAACTGACCACTTTACATAATGTAACATTCATCAATTTCACCATAAGAACACCCACACATTATCAATTTTTTGAAAGTTGTATCTAAATATCTAAATCAGTTTCTTTCATATATTCAAATGGACTATACGAGAGACATCTATAGTCCTTCCCATGGCAAAGTATACATAGATTGGTGTTTATACCCGTTAACACCAACACAACGAATCAATGAGCGCCGTACGCACGGCTTACATATACTAATTCAATTTTTAATTTTTTTTTATTATATTTATGCATATTTTCTAATGTTATAGATCGTGCCAAGCCTTACACAGCTTGTCAGCATGTTTCTTTTCCATTTTCTTGCATAAGTACTTACATTACATATTTAGTTATAGATATAATTTACATAAGATAAAATATATATAAACGATAATAATATTATATGAACATAACAAAACTTAAAAATCAACTTAGTATTGAGACTTGGTAACCAATCAAAATAATAAAAAAACATGAATATCAATATGAATCAATAAAAAATCATGGAACAACTCAAAATAAAAATAAAAAAGCATTGAAGCCAACAATATGAGGCACTGTGATTTGCCTAAATTTCCAGAGTCAAGTTATTTTGTAGGCATCTCCTTATTTCCCTTCCTCTCCTTGTAGGTTGGGTGATATTCTTGATGCGCTCCTGTATTTTATTGAAGAGTCGTGGTGCTGTGTTCTCTGTTGTTCTTGCTCCGTAGAAGTTGTTCAGTGTTTTCACACTGAGTTGCCTGTTTATGATTTGCCGAGTTCTATGGCTATGATTTACTAGTTCCTTTTCCTCTTCATAGTGCTTCATGATTATTTTATATTGGTATATTTGTTTAACAGGGAAGACTTCGCAGTATTTAAATAGTATATTATCATTTTTTCTGCTTTGGGCTCTTATTTCTGGGGGTGTAAATGGAAGGAGGTCTATAATGTTATGTTTAGTTTTAAAATATTGTAAATATTTTCGATATGTTTAAATAACAATACATCAACAAGCACTGCCCAACTGATGCGGCCATCCTAAAAGTTTTTTTCCAGTACCCCTTAATAATAAAAACTAACAATCAAATATTTATATCACAGAATGCAGTTCCTTTATCTACCCGCCTACTGTGCAATTGTAAAATTGTTAATTATTTTATCCTTATAAAGGTAATCATCAAAAATGAGTACAATTTTCTTTCACTTAAAATGTACCAATCATTAAAATAATTTTATTTTGGGCGTGGGGTTGGTGGATAAATTTACTCAGAAGCTAACAATTTGTTGCAATCTTATTTCGGGTGACGAATTTTTATTGCAGAATGCCAATTTTTGTACTTAATCTGCGATTTTACTATGTAATATAATTTTTCTAGCCGTGGGCAGATCACCGATACCAGTGGAAGTATTACATGTGACATTCTTTGCTGACTGCGGAAGGCGGAGCTGGCTTTTCGCCAACTTTCTTATGAAGTTTGAGGGTCTTGACCACTTCAACAAGACAAAAGAAGAGTTTACACCAGAGGTGATTTAATTAAATACTTAGTATGCTATATGGTGCTCTGTATCGGATATTACTATTTTTTAGATTCATTATCATTATACCTATATTCTAACTCAAACCAAATTGTTGTCTTTTATTTATATGTTTAAGAAATAGAAAAATTTTTGTTCCACAAAATTGACTTTTGTTGAAAGTAGATTCACATTAATTTCAAAGGTGATATTTTTTTCAGATGAAGAAAAAAGAGGCTAAATTTTGTGCCGCGTTTAATATCTCTGAAAGCAAGAAATCTAAATGGTTTTCGGGAGTCACAGAAGCGGAGATGCTTTTACGGAGACCGCCTGAAACTAGGGAGCAATTTTTTATCACCATGTTTTTATCGTCTACTGTCACCACTAAAAAAATTGTTGACAAACCCAAAAAAGAAAAGAAACCAAAAGAGAAGAAAGAAAAGAATCCGGAACTGTCCTTGAGTGAGTCCTTATTTGATAGTCTGTTTGGTGTCAAGACTGAAGAAGAAGACATTGATAAAAAAGAAGAAAATCCCAAGAAAGCAGTCCAGGAAAGTGCTGATATTATAGAATTAGTGGATGATTGTATAAACAGTATTGCGGAGAAAAGCGGAATTGTTAAAATTAAAACTCAGTCTCATATGGATCGGTGGCTGCTTAAGGCCAAACAACCAGCAAAGAAAGAAATCGCAGTTTCTTCAAATGATAGCGACACCGCTGCATCGAATATTCATGATTTAAAAACACCTTCAAAATCAAATTCTGACAGAAATAGTATAACCAAGGTCAGATCTTCAAAAATTTCAGCTGAAGAAGTCCCGAATAACAATGAGGAACGTAAAACACGATCTTCTAAAACCCCAGTAAGTACATCGCCAACTCATGACAAGGAATTTAAATCGAAAGCATCAAAAATATCTTCAGAAGCAATACCAGCTGAGAATAATGAGGAATGTCGCACACCAAAAATGTTTGTTTCACGTTTGTCTTTGAAAAGTATAGAAAGTCAAGACAGTGTTGAATCTCGTATACCATTGAAAAAACGAAAATTATCTCCTGAGATTCTAACACCCAAGAAATCTCCTGAGATTCTAACACCCAAGAAATCTCCAGAGATTCTAACACCCAAGAAGGGCACAAGCGAAAACAACTTAAACGCTTCGGATACTGTTGCCACGCAAGATGCCGACGAGTCTTTAAAAATAAAAGGTGAAAATTCTCCAGATAACAAGCACAATGATATGTCTTCTGACGAAAAGGATATTTCTAAAACTGACGAAACATCTTTAGGAAGTAGAGAGTGTGGAGACAAAGATGAAAATAAACCTAACGATGTTCCCGACTCGACAGAAAATACATCTCGAATAGCATCATTGCGAAAAAGAAAATCAAATGTTGCCCCATGTCCGCCAGAAGTAAAGAGCCGTGATTTATCACCGCAAGACAGTGACCCGGAAGAGTCGCAACTTAACGAAATTAAAAAATCTTCATCAGTGAGTAAAGCTACTTCCAAATATGACGATCCAGAGTTTCAGGAGTTTTTGGAATTCAAAAGAGATGCCTTGTTGGATGAAAATCCTGATCTCACTGAAGAGTACGTGATGACCTACCTCTATAAGGCTTGGCAATATGGGGAGAGTCAAAAAAGTGATGAAATGAAAAAGATTGACGATTATTGTTTAGTCAAAGGAATGGCTGATGACGTGGCTTCACCTGAGCTGAAAAAACAACGCAAAAGAAACAAAGAGGTGACTGAAGATACATCATCTAGCCCTTCCATTGTTAGAGAGAAATCTTCAAGAAAGAAGTTATTAAAAACTAATTTGGTCGAGGAAGATTCTGATTTCTCAGATATTGAAGACATTATTAAGAAAAATACAATATCTAAATTGAAACCAAACGAAATTATCGATGCCAGCGAATCAGAAATTGCGGATAACAAAGTTAAATCTGAAGTAAGTAAACCTGTTACCGACCTCGGGAAACAGACACAGAATGATACGAAGTTGGTGAAAAAGACAAAACAAGAAAGTAAGACTAGTTCTCCAAAGTCAGAAAAGGAGGAGGACCAAGATGAAAAGGAAAACGGACCGAGTGATTATTTCATGTCGACTCTCTCAGTTTCCAAGCCCAGCATCTTTAAAGGATTGTTCAAAGAAAAGGTTTGCGAAATATGTGAGAAGCCTAGCAGTTTGGTGAAATGTAAAGGGCCTTGCGGTGGGATGTACCATTTAGTTTGTGTTAAAAAACAGTTGGAGCCCTCTTCTTCCGACGACTCGGAACTGAAACGCACCAAGAAGAGAAAGAAAAGAGGTCGAAAATCATATCAGTCTAGAAAGAAAAATGACGAGTCTAAAACAGAATGTGACAACGATGTCAGTAAAGTCATGTCCGATTGTGAAAGCGGGGACGAAAGTCAAATAGATGACTCAGTTTCTGAATCTTTTCAAAATGGTGAGAAATCAGAATCCGGTATAGTTATAGAACCACATTTGAACGGAGAATTTGAAATATCTCCGTCGAAAAGAAGATCCAGAGGTGTGCCAAAAGAATCTGTTAAAAAATCACCAAGCAAGAGGGAAATCAAAACTGATTCGCCTTTGCATATTGTAACAAACGCCGAAGATTTCGAGTCCCAACTGGAAAAAAAGATGCAGGAATTGATGGAGACCAGCATCTCCCAAGATCTAGATCTATCTTCGGCATCTTCTACCGATGGAGATGCAGATTGGGATAACGTCAAAGCTGGAGAATGCGTTATTGTTGATGTATCAGAAAGAAAACACAAAAATGTGATAGCATCTGTTATAGATATCCTTTCTTCGGCCGAACCACAATTGCCCGACATGTTCAAATGTAACGACTGTCAGCGATACGACGTCCCCCCCTGCTTTGTGTGCAGATCTGTCACATGCTCAAAGACAAACTCGGAAGAGCGTCAAAAATGCAGCGTGCCACATTGCAACAAGTTCTACCACTTGGCGTGTTTACGCATATGGCCCCAGACCAAGTATAGCACTGGCGGGCCTTCCAAGCATCAGAAAAAGTCGCAGCCACACGTGGAAGCTGTCAGCTGTCCCAGACACGTGTGCCACACGTGTGTTTCCGACGATCCGAGGGGTTGCAGGACGAGATTTTCAGGAGATAAGCTTGCCCGGTGTGTCAAATGTCCCGCAACATATCACTCGTTTACGCAGTGCATTCCGGCTGGATCCAGAGTTATAACGGCCTCGCAGATTGTATGTCCGAGACACTGCGATTCAAAGTGAGTTCCGTTTTGTCTATTTCTTATATCTACCTGTCCTAAATAAAGCATTTCACCTTACAAATATCTAATTTTTTTATAATATTCTTAAACATTCTATTCTTATTCAATATGTATATAAAAGAAATGCTGGCACATATATCAAATACAGAACATAGGAGTGGTCGTCAACGTTATTGACCACTCCTAGAACATAGGAGTGGTCAATAACGTTGTGTAAATTTTAGTTATCAAAATATCTTTTATATTATTAAGTCATCAGGCCATTGATAGGTTTTAGAGTTTTGAATAATGCTTGTTTTTTTTATATTTATTTATTAAATCCCAAAAGAAACTATACAAAATATAATATATATTACGTACATTATAAGTATATTAAATCCTATAAAGGTATTATCTATATATTTTTTTATAAAAATATAAATCATTGAAAATTTAAATGAATTACGTATAAAAGTATGGCAGCAAAATAAGTTCAGTAACTAACATCTAAAATTTGTGCCAATCATTGTAGTCGCCTGCTATAGTAGCTGTCCATATTAGGCAGGCACCGCAATTTTTCCATCACGTCTCTTCCGTTGCGGTACGCTGCTACATTTCTTTCCATACAATATGCTCTTATCAAACACACTGCGTGGACGATCGGTTGATCCGTTTGCTTTGCCGATTTGACGCGACTGAAGAGACGCTCCGGAAGATCCGCGCAGTGTGGCACCAGCCTTAAGAATAATTTTTAATAGATAGGATCAAATGTCAAAAGCACATGATTTTTCTGTGAAATAACAAGTAATAAAAAAATAATAAGTCACCTAGATTCTAGATGCTTAATTCCACGCACTCAAGTCATAAATTACACTCATAAATATTCAATTACAGATGTCTGTTCTTTCCTTTACCAAATGTATGTTTAATATTGCTTGGACATTGTCTTATGAAGTCATCAAGGGCGCCCAGTTCTCTGGATATTTGTTCAGTTCTTTTTATTGTAATTTGGCGAATTCTTCTCAAAGATAAGCAGTTAAAATTTATGCATCGGCGTTAGATGACTCAAAATATATAATTGTGTTCAAAATTCAAGTCTATTACAGATTATACTAAAATTAGTGACTGTTTTATATGAAATGATTTTAAAATGTATTTGATAGTGAATTTGTTTTTAGATTAATACTTTATAATTTATTATATTATTTAATATGTACTTTAGATTAATACTTTAGTTAAATCATAGTGGAAAATACAAAATGCATGTTTATAAAAATCATTTTTATAAGTTCACAAACAATTTTCAATTTGAATAATGGTGCAGGACTAAACCGTTATTGTATAAAGTGCCCTTGAGATGATTTTTTTTTTTATAAAAATGGTACTATGTATATATTTGTGTAGATTATAGTCTTTGGATAATAGAATTACCGCACATTAAAATCGAAATCTTGAGAACCACCAATGTGATTGCAATAAGCGTACCTTGTTGGTCTTTTGGTTAGGGCTCTCGCGTCGTGATCCAAAGGTCGCGGGTTCAAACTTCACTCCAGACTAGCAAGTTAGTCCTATTTTCATAGCACAAGCGTTTAGCTTAGTTTGAAAATAGTAAGAATATTGATGTGACACGTATTCCGTGTTCGCATCTCTATTTAAAAAAAAAACTTTTGTAATAATAACTCTTTAATATATATTTTGTATAAATTGTCTATTTTGATATTTCTAGCATTGATGTAATTGAATGATTTCAGATTGAGTAAAATACCCTACCACGTGAATACGTCGTGGTGCTTCATTTGTGCCAAGGGTGGCTCCCTCATCTGTTGTGAGACTTGTCCCACTTCATTCCACGCCGAGTGCCTCAAAATATCACCGCCTGAAGGTAACATTTTGTTTTAACAGACTTGTCGACGAATTTATGTCTTATGCATGTTATATATGTGAAATAATTATATATCTAGGACTACATATAAATTAAATAATTAAATATCTAGGACTTAGGGCCGGTTGTTTCAAGTTGGATTAAAGTAAGCGTTCTTTTAAAGCACAGTTTTTTACGTTCTCCACCAATCAGACGATCCGTTTTCGTAAAAATCTATGCTTTGATCGAACTTGAAACAACCGGGCCTTAATATGAATAATAACTAAATATAAATAATAAAAGAATTTTACCTTCCATTAAAATTCCTATTTTGTTTCCCTCGACGCCTGGAATCCATTATGAGAGAACAGCCTGCTGTTTCGGCACTTATACACGCGTTCCTACCCCCTCTGATTCCCTGTTTGCGACAATTTATTCCCGCTGGTATCCCTGTTTCCGGTTACGTCGGCGCAACGGTTTTTCTTTCATATGACTCATAATGCACCAGGTAGGGATTACCTGGATTCCAGGCGTCGAGGGAAACAAAATAGGAATTTTAATGGAAGGTAAAATTCTTTTATTTTGTGTTCCGTCTCGACGCCTGGAATCCATTATGAGAGATCTGTTTGTTATCACCTGGTGACCTAGTGGTTCGACGTTATATGTGACTGCCTATATTGGCGTAAAGAGAGGCGCTAATGAGCTCTGGGGGCATTGTTGCTTGGGCTTATCTACTATCTCTCTTTGGTAGAATTTTCGGAAGGTGATTTCACTCTGCCAGTTTCCCCTTGACAAGATCTCCTCTATCGGGTAGTTTTCCAGCCAATTCAACGAAGCCACAGCAGAACGAACACTTCCTGGCGTTGCTTCCACTCCAGCCTCTCTTAGGATTGACTTGATCCAACCACCTATTATTGTCCGTGAAGCTGGCTTTACTTCACCTGCTGTCGTCACAAATAGTTCTTTCATGTCCGGCTTTCGTCTCGGCTGTGAGAGTGAGACCAGCTTTCGGATCCAAAACAAGGGGTTGATGTTCCTTTCATCCGATGCGCTCAACCTCCATCCCGATTGTTTGTGTCTTGCCGTGTCAGTCTTCGCTCCAAAGGCTGGCCATAGCGTGATGGAGTCTCCTTTGTCGATCAATCGGTCCGGGGTGACTCTGAGAAGTGTCAGATCTTGGACTCTTCGCCCAGATGCCATGATGAGTAGTATGGCCGTCCTCCTTGACACGTCATACAGGCTGTTCCTTGGCGGGTTTTCACGTAGCCACTCCACCACTACTCGGGGGTTCCAGATCGGGGGTCTCTCAGTGCATCCACCAGAAACCGAGATGGCTTTAAGGACGTGCCTGACGAGGAAGTTCGAGCTAATCTTATCTGCATCAAGAGCTGGGCCACAGAAGGATACGATTGCCGATTTGTGGACCAATATTGTTCGAGGGGCTAGCCCTTCGTGGATGAACAGGTTGGCCAGATATCTTGCCACTGTTGCAGGGGGAGGGTTATGAGGTTGGACAGAATGCGTGGTACACCATCGCTGCCACCTATCCCAGGCCGGCTTGTAGGTGTTCAGCGTTGAGCCTCTCCAGCCAGATCTGAACAGCTGCTGTTCCTCCTGGCTCCAATCCGCTATAGCCTGTTCCCACCCACTGCTATTCTCCAAACTTCCAGTTGGAGGTCCGACACCCTCGGTGGGGGAAACCCTGTCGACGTATCGATCAGGACGCTCTTCAGATCTCTTACGCTTATTGGCCCTCCCTTTGCTCGTTGTTTGAGATCGGCCCTCCAGAATGTCTTCTCCCATCTTGGCACAACTAGGAGAAAGGTGCCTCTTGCCAGGTTCAAGTGCGCCAGTACTCTTGGGACGAGATTCGGCGGCGGAAATACCCAGGCCAGCTCGTAATCCCAATGCTGACTGAATGCGTTGAGATAGGAGGCCGAGCAATCGGTTGAGTCTAGCGACACGTAGTTTGGCACCACATGGGCGGTGGCCGATGCGAAGAGGTCGATCTGAGGACGTCCCCATATTCGGAATATTTCCTCTGTCGCTGGTTCCAGGAGGTGCCATTCCGGGAGTGGTGTCCCCCGAGAGAGTCGGTCCGCAATCCCGTTGTATCTCCCTGGAATGTACTGCGCTGTCAGAGATATTTCCTGCTGGTCGATAAACTCTAGGAGGTCTCGAGTTATCTTCAGAAGGCCCAATGATCTTGTCCCCCCCTCCTTGTTGATGTAAGTCACTACTGTCTTGTTGTCTGTCTGCAGTAGGGTCTTCGTTCCTCTTAGGCCCGGTTGTTTCAAGTTCGATCAAAGTAAGCGGTCGATAAAAGCATAGATTTTTACGAAAACGGATCGTCTGATTGGTGGAGAACGTAAAATTTCAGTTTAAACTCTACGCTTACTTTGATCGAATTTGAAACAACCGGGCCTTAGCAGGTAAGCGTGATCCCTGATCACTGCGTAAACAGCGAAGGCTTCTTTCTGGTTGGAATGCCACCGCATCTGCTCTGGGGACCACTGGCCTGATATCGTCTTGTCGTCCACCTGGCCGCCCCAACCTGCGTCCGCTGCGTCTGTAGTCAGGAAGTGGGAGAAGGGGGCTTCGTGTATTGGGCAGGACTCCCCTACGGCCTCCAACCACCACTCTAGGTCTTGCCGAACCGCGGCAGGAAGCTCCACTTGTCTGGATGGCTCGTGCCTCTGCAGCTGGCGGCTGAATCTCTGCAGTCTTCGGCAATGCAAATGACTCCGAGGGGTGGCGAAGTTTGCGAAGTTGAGTCTCCCCAAGAGGCCTAGAACCTGCTTGGGGGAGCAACTGCCGGCCTCGATCGGGCGGCGCAGTACTTGGCGAAGGCCAGAGCACTTGCGGTCCGAGAGGGATTTCTGGTTGGCTTCCCAAGAGGCCTAGAACCTGCTTGGGGGAGCAACTGCCGGCCTCGATCGGGCGGCGCAGTACTTGGCGAAGGCCAGAGCACTTGCGGTCCGAGAGGGATTTCTGGTTGGCTTCGGTGTCCCAAGTTATGCCCAGAAACTCCAGCTTTTGGGTAGGTATAAGGACACACTTGTCGCGGTTGATGCACCAACCCAGATGCTGGAACAGATTGACCGTCTCTACTGCCTGGGTCGCTAGCAGGTCCCTTGACTGATTGGCCAGAAGGAAGTCGTCCAGGTAGACTACGGTCCTTATTCCTCTCTTCCGCAAGAGTCCCGCTAGCCAGTTTGACAGCGTTGCGAACATTCTCGGGGCTGATGACAGGCCAAAGGGCAGGCAGGTCATCTGGAAAAGTTCCCCTTGGTAGTACAGTCTCAGAAACTTTCGGTGCGATTCCGCTACTGGTAGGTGAAAGTATGCCTGGGTTAGGTCGATTTTCACCAACCAATCTTTGGGCTGGAGGAAGTCTGGGACCCGAAAGTGGTTGAACAGCTTGAAGGGTTTCGCCTCCACAAAGGCATTCAACGCCTTCAGGTTGAATATCGGCCTTAGGGAGTTGTCCGACTTCGGAGTTAGAAACAGATTTGAGATGAAGCTCGGAGAATGATCTGCTCTTTCCAGCACGCCTGACATCTTCAGGGCCTGAATGTGACTCGACATGTCTCGAGACTCCTTCGTGCTGAAGCTGCTCAACAGCTGCCTGGTGGGGAAGACAAACGGAGGTTTGGCCACAAAGGGGATTCTCGCGCCCTTGAGGATTCTCAGCACTATAGGTGGTGCCCCGAACTCCTTCCACGTGCTTTGGAACCTCCTCAAGCGTCCTCCCCAGAACTGGTTGTTCAGCCTCGCGTCATCTTCTACCTCTGCGGCTACGGTCACCAGCGGGTTTTCGGCCGTGGTCTGCCTTCCGGTTAGGTCTCCTGTTCGGGTTCCCTGAGCCTCGGCTCCGGCAGAAAGGGCTTACGGGACTGGAGGTATCCCTGGTTCGGAGCTCGACGAGAAGTTGACGGCTGGGGCTGAGATGTTGACGGTTGGGCCAGGTTTCGGGTTGCGGGCGAGACCATCACCTTCTCCTGGCCCCCCGTTCTTTAGGATATACGCCGATAGCTCTTCCCTATTGAACAAGTATTCCGAGCTTGGAGGGATTTTGGCCGCACCTTCTCGCACGAAAGGGTCTTTGAAGCCCTCCAATATGGCCTTTTGCCGGTTCAGTATACACTCTGCCCGTCTGCCGCACACAATCTGCAGGATGTCGTCCGAAACCTTATTGTACGGAGCATCGCTGGTGAACATCGACTGAATCCGCTCGAAGAGAGCCGAAGCGGAAGGATTAGAAAATTAAAAATACGGCGCGTTATCGATCCTTCTCAAGTCGTCGTTCACCGACAATTCCACAAACGTGGGAGTCGCCGCGTAGGTTCTCTGCGTTTCTGCATAGCGAACGCCTGACCACTCGTCGGAATCGAAGTGTTGCAACTTCGAGATCTGTTCGATCCGCTTCGTGTTCCGGAAAAAATGTGGAACGCTTCACGATTTTGCGTGTCATCCTTGCGCAGGGGCCATGCTAATCTTCTCTGTATCGTTCCATTTTAGTATATGTACTGCCGAAGCGAGTACCGTTGGCGGCGTTTGATGATAAAATGGCCGCGCCGCCTGCTAACAAGGCCTCCGTCAGAGCAGTCACCTGTTTTAGCAGGTGGTCTACACGCGGGTCGTATGCTACGCGGCGTCTCTTTCGACTCGGTTCTTCGAAAGAAGATCCGTCATTCGAGGATACCGGCGAAGGAGCTTGCTCGTCCGCCATCTTGTTAACACATCGTTTGACGAAATTCACGGGATTTACACTAAAATATCAACGTCCTGTCGCACTATGTTAAAAATTTGTATAGTCTAATGTTTGTTAACCTAGGGATCAAAAATTAAGGGGGTAGGTTGCAATAGAAACACAAAAAAAACACAACAAAAGTTGGCGTGTCTAAACGCATGCAAATGGCGCGAAACAACGACGTCATATGAAAGAAAAACCGTTGCGCCGGCGAAACCGGAAACAGGGATACCAGCGGGAATAAATTGTCGCAAACAGGGAATCAGAGGGGGGAGGAACGCGTG
>JADDOH010024292.1:0-14341 GCA_016648135.1 Agrypnia vestita
TCAGAGGGGGTAGGAACGCGTGTCTAGTGGCGAAACAGCAGGCTGTTCTCTCATAATGGATTCCAGGCGTCGAGACAGAACACAAAATAATCTTTATGTTATAGACACCCTAAAAATATATTTTGGTCATGTATATCATCAAATATAAATAGTTTGATATTAAAAATAATACTCGAACACCGAAATTTGTACATCAAAATAACGTAACAATTATAATCCTTATGATCTTGCGCTAAATATTTTTCGCTTCCTAATAATAATTCTGGTAATCATCAATTAATAAATTTGTGTTTACTTGGAAATTACTTTTAATGATTAATATGGGTCGATCCGCACTATCAGGCTGCTCCCGGTTCGATCTCGCTCAAGTAATATTTCATGTCACACTGAGCTTGCCCAACGTAAATTGGCATGCGACGACTTTGGAACTAAAACCTGCCCCGTCCACACCCGGCGGTAACCCCTCGCCCTGTCATTCAGTTCAATCTCGTACTTGCACATGAGCTGTGACATCTTGATTTTCAATTTCCACTGAATTATGTATGTCCAAAACAGACTTGCAACATCTTGCAGGTGGTACAACAACAATTGCCAATGTAGTTCTAAAGTTTTGCGAAGCTGAAAAAGCAAATAATCAACCAATATTACCATTTGACAGGACTCCAAATAGAGCGGCCGCCATTACTGGTCCTCCGTGTGGCTCCGACACTCTGTATATTATGTGTTGTGTAATAAATTTACACCCTGGCGACTTCTGTTTCACGACAGGGACGCCTTCCCTCGCACGCCAATTTATACTGGTGGCACTATAGTGGGCCAGTTTGGATCGCGCCTCACCTTTTTTGATTAATTTTCTCTAATCCGAGTTTCAAGTCGGACATTTATTATATAATTATTCATGTAAATTATTTTAATTAAGTCCAATTAGTTAAAAATATATTTTTTTAATTCCGTTTCATTTTTCTACCAAAGAATTACCTGTTATAGCTTATTTTCTTTCATATATAATGCTCGTCGATTTGTCTCTTTTTTCGGTAATGCGTTGCGCTTTGGCATGATGAGGGCTAAATAAATAAAATATTTTATACAAAAATGCGAGCGTAATATTTCAAGAATAAGTAACCTGACATACTAAAAGCACCCACAAACTTATTTGAGCATAAATATGTAAAGTTAGTAGATTAACAGACAAGCAAGCACTTCAGTCGAATAACTAACACTCTGCGTGCAGACATAAATAAGTTCATTCATACACTTCCTCCGCTGCCCCCTACATAGTTTTGCTAGTCACAACGTGAGACAAATCATCAACCAACTATTTTTTTATTTGTGCCGCTATGCAGGCGGGAATATTGGTAGATGTTGAGGCCATTAAACCGGCCTTTGGGATACATATATGTATCGATTTCTTAGGCCGGTTTATAGACTTATGGGGTTCAATGGGTTAATGCACAAATTAACTTAAAATTTAATTGATGTTATGCACTCAAGATTACAACATAAATGATAGAAGATAAACTGACGTTTGGGTATTCACACTAGAGGTACAAGCCAGGACATGTTCAATCACGCTCCAGTCAAATATTCTTCGATACTATACCGTGACGGAATGTGATTGGACCGGGACCAGAGCGGGATTGGAGAATTGCTATAGGCACATTGTGTAAAGGCAAAATATTAATACTTTGTTGGAGCAAGAGCAAACTAAGATCGAACCGTGAGCAGACCGATAGTGTGGATCAAGCCTAAGTGTATATAGTATAATAATAATAATAAATATAATCCATTCTTCCGGAATTCTGAAGAATACATACGGAAGAAAGGCTCTCATTGCATGTTACTAGAAGAGACGAAGTTGGGCTGGAGAATTTGATGGATCACTGGCAATATACAAGCAAATAGAACGAGAGCAAGACTGGGAAGTGATCAAAGCCTAGCTACACGTTGCTCTAAACAATTACTGGAATCGTGACCAATGGAGGCAAGCAGTTCAAGCTAAAGAAGCAGTTTAAAGGATTACGATGCTCTGTCATGAGCTCAATAACTAGGGAGAGAGAATGAGTTTTAACCGTGTAAAAAAAGTCACATTTATCTAGGGATAGGTGTATTTATTAATACATGGTTAAAATGAAAATGATAATGTAAATAGTGTACCTAAGATTATCCATTAATGCTGACTGCTGCAAATGTAAAGATTGTACTATTCTAATAAATTATATATACAACATATTATTTATTAAAGATTATAGTATTTTAATGTGAAGAAAAGAAAGTGATTTAATCCCGTTATACGGATATATAAAACTCATAAGCAAAAGAGATTGAAGAGTGAGAATAAAAGTAATGAAAAGCACTAAGTGAATAAGTCACTATTTACAAGAAATCTCTTTGGATTTTTATTCAAGTAGTGTCCAGCGAGATTACACTTTTTGGTTTCCCAAGTCCTTTTACCACGACACGCTGTATGAAAAGTAGAGACGTTATCTAGAAATTTTTTGTTATTCATTATTACTTCAGTAGAATTAATGTCTTCATTTGGTTCATCCAGAAAATTGTCGGTTAATGTTTCATCTGTAATGAATTCTTTTTTTCGTCCACCAATTCCTTGGTCGCCTAAATAATATGTAATGGTTTTTATGAGATGCCATTTTGAATTTTGTTCGAGATTATTTATTTTAGCGTTCGGTTCTTGAGAGAGAGAAAAATTAGTATCAGAAATATTTTCCAATTTTGAATCTTGCGAAATTGTTTGATGTTCATCTTTATGCTGCTGTTCTAGAGGGAGAGAATTGTGGTCATTGGAAATATCATTATGAATAACACTATCAGGTTCGATAAAAAATGGTTCAATTGGTGTCATTTCGAAATCTTGCGCATTTTTCTGTAAAACCTGGAAAATTAAATATAATCTTTTATCATCTAAACTTCACAGGATGTAGGGTGAATTAAGTTTAGTTGATTGCGTTTATATATTATGATATATTAATATATAAGTATATATGTAAAGGTTAATTAAAGTTTTGAGGAATTTTTAAACATTTCAAAAAAAAAACAGGATACAAATACATAATTTGTTATTGAATTAATGCCATTTTAAGTAATTTCAAACATATCTATAAACCCCTTACAAGACAGTAAAATAAACTAAGTAAACTTTACAAAAAATAATGTTTTAAATTGATTAATTTAATTATTTTAATGATTTATTTGAACTCACAAATGTATAAAAAAATTACCTGTTTGCTGAACCAGCTTCAACAATTCAAAATATACTGCACCCGTAGTTCATTCATTTATAATGTTGAAAATCCTTCAAGCCAGGTGATGAATATAATGATTTGTGCATTAAAACTGTCTCAAAGTAAGGGATTAGATCTTTCAAATAATAATACATTGGTTTTCATTAGAAAATTAAGAATAGCTATATTCAAACGAAAGTCAAACGTTAGTACAAAAACCAAATGGAACATTTTTTGAAAAAAAATGCACCACTTTCAGGAGTTGGATAGGAAAACACAACATTACAATTTTTAAAACCTTTAATTAACTTTTACATACATAATACAATTCGACAAATTTAATGAACTTGTTACCTAGTTACAAAATGATTAAAGATATTAAATATTTGAGGGTATATATTTTTCCACTTAACCATTATTCCCCTTCTAATAATAATGTGATTCCCTAGTTAATTTTTCGAACTCCCCCTCCCCCTTCCAAATTTTTTCTTTAACCATTTCCCAATGTCAATCTATATATAACTATAGTACAGTAAAACCCCGTTAATTCGAACCCCGAAAATTAGAAATTTGCAGTAATTCGAGATTTTTCAAACCATCAATTCCCAAAATATTAATTTCCTAGTAGATTAACCCCGATAATTCGAAAATACTGGTAATTCGTAATTCAAAATAACTTTTGGCCCCTTGCCTCATGAATCAATAAGTTTTAGTTCACGTAATTTGAAATTTGATAAAATTGAGAAAATATTTTGATTTTTTTCGCAAGTGAGAACCACAAATATGTCAATATCGGGTACTTCAACACTAAAAATGTAGCGATCTTAGTACGTATTAGCAAAATAAATATTGGATTTTCGAAATGATTTCTTGAAATATGCAAAAATACTGACATTTTTCATAGAATGAATGACTTTTTTCACGAGTTTTATGATTTTTGGCAAATTTTGTAATCCCATTGCAATATTTTTTTTGTTCCTTGAATTTCAAATTAAAAATGTTTTTTTGGGTCCCTTCAATTTAAAATTAACAAGTATCTGTATTATTACAATTAACTGTATACAAGTTATACTGAAGAAACTTGTTGACATTTTATCTATTAAAGTTACAAAAACAAAATAATCTTTGATTTTATTAAATTAAATTATATACTGTTTTAAACTTTTTTTTTAAACATTGTGTGTTCCAAACTGTGCATTTTAAAAGCATCTTTTTTACACAAAGAAGACTTATCAGGAACATATTGGAATCTATAATAGATTCTAGGTATTGAAGAATAGCCATTCTATTGTTTTCTAATTTTCACCAAAACATGACAATTGCATGACCTAACTGGCAGGTGGAAATAAACTACCAACATGAGAAAATGTAAACTGTGTCCAAAGAAAAATTATATACCCAAAGATTTCACAACTAGGATTTTTATTTTTGATATTCCTAGTGGTTTGATGTTGAAGGACAGATGGTGAATTTTGTTAGAAAAAACATTTTAATATTTTAACTCTTTTTCATAGTGTTGAAGAGAATGGTGAATGTGCTTTTTAATGAATGGTAAATGATACCCAAAAAATCTAATTAAATGAAAAAAATATTGTAATGTTAAATTATTATTGACGAATATAAATAAGTCAATAATAATCTAAGTAAAGATGTGACTATAATGTGTTAAGGATTAGAACAACTAAAATGTGAGAAAATACTAGAAATATTTGGATTGGAAAAACAACAGTCAAGATCTCATTAAATTTAGGTACCCTTATACCTACATACATTTTTTAAATATTCTTGTCAACTGATAATAATCCAAAATGTACTATTTTGTAAATTTCATAATTTCTTAATAAAAAAACTTTCATATTGTTTATCATCTGACACCTGACTATTTTTAAGGATCGAATGTGTATTTTGACAGGCTTGTGGGAAAAGGTTTGCCATTCATGCCCAAGGACTTAAATAAGAATACACAAAAATAAAATTAAAATAACACATCATCTTAAAAATATGTATAGCCAAATGATTACTCCTCCAAATGGATCCTCCAAATCTGTGAAGTATGAATTACTCAAGACTATAGGCACATACATAATAAATATGTAACAAATAGAAGAGAAATTTTAAGAATGCTGATACAAGGTAATAAAGAAGGTGCTCGAGATAGATGTACGGAGTCTACCTGTTCATTGACTGCTTTGGTAGTGATGTCGTAGTCAATGTTGTAAGAAATTTGTGATGAAATTTACAATTTATCCTAATTCATTATTTAATTTAGCTTTTCAAATAGGTATTTCTGATATGGGACTGAATTTTGAATTCTTTGTTGAAATTGTGATTACTGAACCTGGGCAGATTTATGGCGCAAGGGCCTGCCTCATGGACTCGAGACATTGTCTTGAGACAATGATAATACATATCACAATACAATGTGAACCACAAACAACACAGATATAGGGACAATGTTTTAGATTACACCATTAATAGTAACAGATCTGAGGCCTAGTGGCCTAGCCCTGGTAAAGACCGGGCATACAGGGAGCCATGAATATGGCTACCAAGTACAATCGGATCGGTTGGCATTTTTGGAGCTAAAACAGAGTTTAGGTCTCTTTTTCTTCTTCTTTTCGCTTGCTCTTGGTTTTACTTCAAACCACAAAAGCAATCTGCTACTGCAATTCACGAAGGATATTCTATAGAATCATGGCTATTGAATTTATTGAAATAATATTGCACATTTTAAGGATCACTTTATTATTATTATCTGTGCGAATTTAAATCATTGCTAAAACTTCTGAATCATTGCTAGAATTTAAAATGAGGGGTGAACATAGAGAAATGTAGTGTCTGTTTTGATGCAGCTACATGATCTGTAAGTATTACCTTTTCTCTGAGAAAAAGTATCATTAAGGCTGTTGTGGTAGGTACCTGTTTTAATGATATCTATAGATATATTGAAATACTGGAATCTATAAGGAACAACTTATCTTTGTAACCACTCTGTGCAACAAGTATTTTTGAGACTTGAATATTTCTTGGAGAGCTCATTGAATATGTCACGGGAGCGAATGCATAATTTTGTTAACTTATTTTTAATTGTATTGCAGATTGTATAAAGCAATGAAATTTCATTGATAATGTTTTCATCTAGCGGACTAGGTTGTCGGTTATGACTATTAATATTGACATTATCATTTTTAAATACGCTCAATGTCACCTTATATGCATGTCTCCAATCATCCTCTTCACTCACGGCCGGGGTGTACTGCTTATGTTCTAAAGATGTAGCTGGTTGGATCTGAAAGAAAAATAAAAATAAAGCAATTAAAAACAAAAATCATGACAGTAAATTGTTAAAAAATGTTGTTTAATTGTTGTAATTAATAACAAATGTTGTAATAAATAACGAATTTATAAATTATTGGAAGGTTAAAGATTGGTATTGATAACTAACTCTAAGGGTGTGCATACATAGAATGAAACTCGTCTCAAAACTCGCATAAAGGTCAAAGCAAAGTTCAGCATTTAGTAAAATGTTATTTATTTGTACTTGTACGCAGAGCAAATGACCAATTAATGCATACCGCCTTATAAATATATTTGAACTTATACATAACATACTACTATTGGAACTTCAGAGGAGCTTCTACTCTGAACAATGACTGGGAGGTGCTATGGAGCAAGTCTGCAACATTTTTAAAGACTTTTTGTGGTGGCTTGGGTGTACGATTTTGTAAAAAAGTATGAGGAAGGCGTAATTGGCTGTATTCTGAAATAAGCAATACTACTATTTCTATATCTATATCAAGAAGCAATACTGTTATTGTATAATATTGTACTACCATTGCATTGCAAATTTTGACGTTTTAAGTTTAACAGGTTTGAAATTAATGAATTCAATCAATCAGAAAGCTCTAAAACATAAACAAACGTTAATTTATTCATGATTATGAATAATGAGTTTTCTATTGATTGAATTTATTAATTTCAAGCTTCAAAATAGCAAACAGCAATATTGCTTATTTCAGAATATGGCAAATATCATAAAATTCTTAGGTCTTAATTAAAGCACCTATTATAGAGTAGATCTTGCATTTTGAAAACAAATGAAACAGAAACTGCTTTGCATCATCTTTATCAAAACCTGATCCCTTGTGAGTGATTGTATTTATCATTTAGCTAACACCTCAGAATTAAATTAGTGAACTAATTCCGTACTCCCATTTTCTTGCTATTTCCCAATGACGATAAATTTTTTTTTTAGAACGTATTCTTTAAAACTCTATTCAAAATGCCCAATACTTGCTGATCTTCTACGCTATATTGGCTAGTGGGACATCAATGTATCGAATAACTATTTTTAATTATTTTATCATTTATGCTAATTCACATTTATTTCATCTGGTGTTTCTCTAAAAATTGTCTTCTGAATACATATTACAGAAGAGAGGAGAAAGTCTGCATCCTTGCCGGACATTGTCAATTAATCTTTCACTTTCTTTCAGTAGAGGTACTATTTCAGAATCTCTGAGAGCAAAGTCTCATCTGTGAACACACACCTTAATAATATTGAAGGCTTCGAGACATTTTAATTATTAGGTCCTTACATATGAAATTGGCGTTTTGCCGTACTGGCAAATTTGATCTCAAATATCTTCTCTTTGGTTAGGAATTCCAAATCCAAATTTATACAGCTATTTACTCATGTATTTGTGTTTTGAAAATTATAATTCATTTGTTTTTTCCTGAATTGTTTTTTTCTTTGCGTCACTCAGTTTACAAAATGAAAAATTTGAAATATCGCGTTATTTACGAGTACGAGTTCCACCGTGGCACCAGTGCTGCAGAAACGGCTCGAAGGATTAATGATGTGTATGGCGACGGTGCCGCAAAAGAAAACACAGTGCGTTTTTGGTTCCAACGTTTTCGTTCTGGAAATTTCGACCTGCAGAACAAGCCCCGGGGACGGCCGGAGACCAAAGTTGATAATGAAGAATTGAAGGCTATTGTGGAAGCGGATCCATCGCAAACCACATTCGAGTTAGCTGCAGGCTGCGGTGTTAGTGATAAAACTGTTTTAATCCACTTGAAGCCAATTGGTAAGGTGAAAAAGCTTGAAAGGTGGGTACCTCACGAATTGAGTGAAGCAAATCAACAAACGCGCGTTGACTGCTGCGTTGCATTACTCAACCGGCACAATAATGAAGGGATTTTAAATCGAATCATTACCTGTGATGAAAATTGGATCCTGTACGATAATCGAAAGCGCTCATCGCAATGGCTGAACCCTGCCGAACCAGCCAAACCATGCCCCAAGCGAAAATTGACTCCAAAAAAGTTACTTGTGAGCGTTAGGTGGACTAGTGCTGGTGTCGTTCACTACAGCTGTCTTAAATCTGGCCAGACGATTACGGCAGATGTCTATTGTCAGCAACTGCAAACCATGATGGAAAAGCTAGCTGCTAAACAACCGAGGCTGGTTAATCGCTCTAGGCCACTGCTGCTTCATGATAACGCTAGACCACACACTGCACAACAGACGGCTACCAAATTAGAGGAGCTTCAATTGGAATGTCTAAGACATCCACCGTACTCTCCGGACCTTGCCCCAACAGATTACCATTTTTTTCGAAATTTGGATAACTTCTTGCAAAGGAAAAAATTCAACTCCGATGGGGCAGTCCAAACCGCCTTCAAAGATTTTATTGATTCCCGTCCGAATGGTTTTTTTAGTAAAGGGATCGATGAACTACCTATGAGATGGCAAAAGTGCATAGATAGCAATGGTACATACTTTGATTAAATAAATATATTATAATAAAAAAAAATCGGCTTTATGTTCCTCCCATACTAAACGCCAATTTCATATGTAAGGACCTAATATAATTCCAAATATGTAGGTACCTATATAGAAAATTTTAGAATTGAAAATTATTTAAAGAGTTATTTTTGGAACTAAATATAAGTACCTACTAACATGCCTTACCTATAAACTCATTCACCTGGCATAATTCCTTATAACAAATTAATACAAAATTGTTTTTATACTGTATAAATCATATTTCATGTTTTGTAGTTGCATCGAATTGAAACAAGCATTTAATATATTGCCATAGGGAAAATTGAAAACACTTTTATTTTTATAATTTAAAGCAAAGTGGTGGATATGTTATCGTATAAGTATATAATTCAACTAACAACGATTATGTACGTTTCTGATAAGCAATGGAAAACTCAAGTGGCTTAAAAATATTGGTGCAAATCACTTTATATATTTGCTTATAAAAATGATGTTGGCATTTCATCACACGGCACTTTTCTTTAGTTTTAGAAATGAAATAACTCAAGTTTTATGCACATTAATATTGTAGTTATGTGCGTTGGACATGCAGATATCTCAATCAAAAATATTAACGTTTCCATGTGTAGGTATCAGTAAAAACAGATACATATATATTTATTAATTTCATTTAAAATTAACTTTATCGATAACATATCTATCACACATACCATTTAGGGAGAGAATTTACCCTTTGTCATCTATTATTGCTTAAAAAATTTGTAATTCATATTCATATTTATTTCTGTAAGACAACCATCTTTGCTTTAAATGACTTTTCTTGCTTTCCCATTTGTGCATGTAATATTTTTCTGATTTGAAAAAAAAAACTAATTTCTTATACAGTATTATTTGATTATTTTTCAATGACATGCTCTTTAGTTGGTCAATTCATTAATTGAATAAAAAAAATTCATTCAATCAAATATTTTTAACATTCACTCCAATTCCATTCACTTCATCAAGGTATTCAAATTGATCAAGGTATTCATAAAAAACTCAGCTAGCATCAACATAGTTATTTTTAGGACTTTTATCCTCAAAGTCTGTCTTTTAAATTGCATTGTTTATCTCTCATAAATATTTTCATAAACCATCCTTTTATTGACAGAGATAATATTTTAGAATAAAACTAAAAATAATAATTATTAAATAATTAAACAACTTTGTATTGACCACTTGGAGTAAACTTTACGTCTACCAGTTTCGGTACCTCTGTATCTTAGTCAGGATGAACTCTTATTAACTATTCATTACTTATTCTAGCAAATAAATCGATTTTTGAATGGGGGCGTGGCTACAGTTATGGTGGGGGTTTAACAACAATGCAATTTAAAATCAAAACACCTGTTTTCGTAAAAATCTATGCTTTTTGCTTAACTCTTACTCTAACTTCTGATCAAACAACAGGCCCTAAGTAATGTATAGTTAGTATGCGTCCGTCCTGACGAAGATACTGTGGTATTGAAACCGGTAGACGTTACTCCAAGTGGTCATTATAAAGTTATTTAATTAATTAATAATTTGTCCACCCACAAAGTTAACGCTATAAACATCAAAAATATAAAAATAATAATTGTTGTTTGCATTTAAACACCTGTATGAAATAACTGTCGAAATCGAAATGTGCTTATTGATAATCAGCAAGTGATTCAAGGTTAACATTTGTTACACATTTATATGGAGATCCATCTTCATTGACATAACAAATTGGTACATTTTTCTGTCCTTGTGCCTGCAGTCTTATTTGCCGAAGAGCTTTGATACAAAAATCGGTGTACATATTTTTAGGTATATGGCAGAATCTGTATAGTTTAACCATTGATAAAATAGACTTATTACTAGAATATCTTTGGCTCATATCTGAGATCTGTTCAAGCTTGTCAGGACTTAATGTTCCATCCGAGTCTTCTTTTTGTTTTCTTTCAATTGAAATAATTTCGGGTTTATTCTTATTCAATTCATCAAAATCCAAAGAACTTACAACTTCGCTCAATTCTGAATCTTCCATTTTGACAGGAACAATCTGTAGCAAAAATAAACACAAAATTCTCATAATATCAACAGAATAATCATTAAGTTTTAAAGAAATAGTAAATATATATGGCGTCCTGCTCCATATTTGTAACTCTTCCTACTGGTGATGCACACTTGGTTTGTTTTTCAATCATGCATTTTAAACCAAAGAGAGAAATAAATAGCTATAGGTATGGATATTACTTCGCATAAATTCGGCTTTTGAAATTAAATTTTATTAAATGCAGGTGCCATAAAAACTTAAACGATACCAATAAATTAAGTTTGTCAGATATATTTATATTTTTAACTTGTTTTAATCACAATTGTCAAGAACTGTATCTTCACATTGTACTTGAATATATCTTTGTAGGACTTTAACAAGCTGTTAAAAATTTATCTCCATGAAATAAAATACTTTAAAATTATTAAATGAGCTTCAAACAGTAATAATATGTATTATTATTATTATATTTTCATAAAATCTAATTCACAAGTTTCAAACTTATCAGTAAAAAATTATTCATTTATCTAAAAATATGTTTGGATCTAATGTTATAAAAATTGTGTAATTTGGGGGGGTGTAATATATAATAATGTAACGGTAATCGAAATAACACCATCTTAATATAAAATTCAGCTAGGTTTTAAATACTAACTAACTAACTAATTAAACATCATATCGTTTCCCAGAGTGATAGGCAGAGAGGATAGAAAGCCACACTTTTTCATCTTGGCACACCACTTTTGCTTCGTCCACGTTCATATATCTTCTCATGCACGCTTTTCGGTGGTTGAAGCTTCTAAGAGGGCCATCCTCCAATATTTGATTTATCTGGTCATGTCAGGTTTTCTGCTGTCTTCAACACTCACCTCATAAATTTTTATTTTTACATTTAATCACTATCAAAATAACTTAAATTTCACAAGACTGGCAATCTCGTAAGGATTTTTTGACATTTATCGCAAACAGAAACTTACATTCAAATAGGCTATACATATTAGTAAATAAATCAGAATTAAGTATTAATCTGTAGAATATAAAAAAAGGATTGAAATGTGAACAGTAATAAAATACTATACGTTCAGGGTGTCATAGCTAATAGTAAAAACTTTACAGGTGAGTTCCTGCCTTGATAATAAGTCGAAAATGTTCAAACAACCATGACTTATATCAATAGTTATGAAGATATGCAATATCAAGGTTTGCATTTTTTTTTCTATATTTCTGAATTATTTTTTGCAAAAAGTTGAACTATCCTATCATAATAGTAATTTATATAGATTATAAAAAAATTCATTCGCTTCAATAAAACTTATAAAAAATGACAAAAACCTTGTAAAAAAATTATATTTTAAATTTTTGCAAAATTTTTATCATTTTATTTTTCATAGTCGATATGCTGTAATAATAGTAAAAATGCAAACGTTGATATTCCATGTCTTCATAACTATCGATATTAGGTCATGGTTGCTTCAACATTTTCAACTAATAATCAAGGCAGGAATCCACCTGTAAAGTTTTTGCTTCTAGCTATGAGACACCTTGTATAAACGTTATATTAACATTTATTTTCTAGAATATCTATTTACACCCAGCTTACTTCAACATATAAACTGTACACTACTGATGTTAAAAATGTAAGGGGATTCTTTTGATTACAATTGATAATATTATGTCTACGAGTATATGATCAATCAGTTAGGGAACTATAAAAACAGGAACTCATTAAATATTTCACAATCAGCAATTAATAACAAAATATGATTGTAAAATAAATTTATTTTATGTCAAGTAAACTTTATGTCAAAAAAGTTGATGTTATCAAAAACAGAAATCATTATCTTTATTTACGTGGGAGGAAAAAGGATACATACCAAAAATGTTACACATAGAACAAAGAATGGAGCACTAAGAAATAAAAACCCCATTATGAGTGCTTACAAATGTCAACCAAAACGTAACTATAATTAAATAACCAGTTTTGTTCTGAAATTAGGTTCTTTTATGGAGTGTTGTAAACAATTTATTGCTCTTCGATTTGCCACCACAAATTGAATGAAGTGAATGCAAGCAATATATTTTTATTTGCTATAAAATATAAGAAATCATACGTTCAAGGATGTATCACAGAGAGGTACGTACAAAATATGCCTCGGTATTTGTATGTGCAGTATTCACTCTCTTACTTTAACATATGAAATGCTATTTCTATCAACAGATTCTTCCTTGATTCGTGAGACAGCAACCCAAAAATTAAACAAATATTTTAATTTTTCAATTTTTTCATAACATTGCCATGGACAATGTTTTATGAACGAGTTTGCAAAACTAGAGGCCAAATTCACACCTTTGTGGATAATTTATGCAATTGAGTTTTCCACAATTTGCTTTTTAATTAAATTAGTTAATAAGGACTTTGCAAAACACTTAATAGTATATGACCATACATTGAAAATTAATATCTACAGGTTTTTACATATTAGTTATAAGATCCCACAAAAAATAATTTAGAAATACTTGAAATAAGGAAAAATGTTAAAATACATATAATAAACACTGGGACTAAATTTGTGGACAACCCACTATTGAATTTTTTCCACTTAAGATTCCATCCCCTTCAGATGACATTCCATAATTAACACCTCCGACCTCCCCCCACCTCTCATCATCCCCTCATCCTGCTCTTCACCGTAACACACTTGCATGATTTAACTTTTTTAATTTTTAGTACACAAACAATCCTGATAAAGAGAACATTCTTCTCGAAACATGTAGATTGCATAATCTAATAAAGTGATAAAAACAAAGTGATTTGTGTTTTATTTTAATGATAATGTCACCACAAAGTTCAAGCCTTCTTTCAGAAGAAAAAATATTCTTCAAACAATTAGTTAATAAGTATTGTTACAAAAATTTAAACCTCGTTGCTCTAGAACTCATATGGCAAAACAGCTATTTATCCAGTTATGAGTCTAGATAAAGTTTCATGATTTACTTAAAATACAACCAGTGAGTAATATGTAGTACAAATTTTCTATTTAAAAAAAATATTTTTTGGTGAATTAGGGTGCCAATTAATTAACAAAAAGAGAAGACCAAAGAGAAAATTTAAGAGATTGAAAGGATAATTTGGGCAAAAATTTTCCCAATTTTACCCTGAAATGTAAACTAATCTCAGTTTTATTCCAATATCACACTATAATGATTTGTTATTGATTTATTTTACTATCGATAACTTGTAAAAGGATTGTT
>JADDOH010024294.1:0-16089 GCA_016648135.1 Agrypnia vestita
TGCAGTTGCTCACAGGCGAGGGTTGGGGAGCCTAGGAAACTCCCCTTCCCCACTCGCATATTTTTGGCTTGACAGGTGGCCCGGGACCATCATTACAGTAGCTTCAGTATATATACCGTAGTTTAACTTAGTTTAACCTGGAGGAGTTGGAATTCGGGGGGCAAACTGGCTCTGAGCCCGGACGCCAGACACTGACGCGAGGGATGGTGCGGTACTTTGCACAGAAGAGGCCCAACATGAAAAGGCGCATCCAGGCTCAGGTCAACGTATCCGGAACTCGTGTCGGGAGAAGGAAGATGGGATCAGTCACCGATGAGCCTTTGGGTATGGAGGGGCCGAATTTAAAGCAACCACATTTTCCGCGTACACATACATTTACACATACCTTCTACAACCCCCTTATCCATTAGAACCCAACGTACCACTAGAACGAGACATAGGGCCAGATACAGGTGACGGAACTTAGGCCGGCTAGTAAATAAACGTAACCATGTAATTGATGTAAAAATAATGCAGAGTAAATATAAAAGATCGTAAGGAATAAGCACAGCGAGATAACAGCGGAAGATAAAAATATTAATCAGCGAGGGCGTCGAAGACGGAATCATCCATAGGAGAGGCTACGAAGGACTCGAGGGCCTTCAGGGGATCTATGTACTCTATATGTGCATGCGCATGTGATAACGGCACGTCACTAACCTTTCCAGTGGATGGCGGTCGATCCCATACAGGTAGGACAATGGGGGATCGAGCGGAGAGGGCATGGAAGCAGAGGATCGCGCACTCTGGAAGCGCAGCTACACCAGATGCAGTGGTTTCAGTCCGTAGGAATGATAGGTAAATAATATAGGGCCACGGAACATAGTATGTTTAGCAATTGCACCGTAGGGCTTAATTGACGTGCTAGGTAGTTTTGTTTGCGTTTTCCATGAACATTCACGAACTTCATACCCCAGTATTTAATTTAAGTTTAGCTTGCGATAGGGTTACCACAAAACCAATTCATCCCCTATAGTTCGAAACAAAAAATTACACAACGTGAACTGGGGAGGTCTTGAATAAAGCGAGGGTGTTTGGAAATACTACGTTAAAAACCGTAGAGCCTTCATCCGACGTAGATAGATAGCTTGTTTGCCTCTAACAAGGCGTAAACTCAGTTAGGAGTAGGATCGAGCTGAAAGGCGAAGAAGAGGAGACATCACAGGCTTGTGGCAAAAGGTTTCTCGCAGAAACCCTGTATTGACTATACAGATACCTTTTCACCAGTAGTGCGACATTCTACCCTAAGATTATTGTTTGCCCTTTCTGTAAAAATAAGAATGAGTATTACTCATCTAGATGTAAGTACTGCATTTCTGAATGGATATCTAAAAGAAAAGATATATATGTCATTACCTGAAGGTTTTGTAAACAAAAGTGGGGGAAAGGTGTTAAAATTAAAAAAGGCCATTTATGGGTTAAAGCAATCTTCCCTAGCATGGTATGAAAGAGTAAAGGAGGTTTTAAGTAAATTAGATTTTAAAAATAGTCAATATGAACCATGTTTGTTTACAAAAATTAAGGGTGAAACTAAAATAATAGTAGCATTATATGTCGATGATTTTCTAATATTTTCAAACAGTGAGACTGAAACTAATGATTTATAAAATGTATTAGGTTCAGAATTTAAGTTGAAGGACCTAGGGCCTGTAAGACAATATCTAGGCATGAGAATTAATTTAGATAAAAATAAAAATGTTATTACTGTAGATCAACAACAATATATTGAACAGTTAATTTCTAAATTTCACATGTCTGATTGTAAAACACAATGTACTCCAATTGAGGCTAAATTAAATTTAGACAAATCAACTGATAAATGTTTACCTAATGTACCTTACCAAAAATTAATTAGAAGTTTAATGTACCTAGCTGTGTTAACGAGGCCAGACATTGCTTACTCTGTAAGTTATCTTAGCCAGTTCAATAATTGTTATAGTCATACACATTGGAATTATGCAAAACGTGTGTTGAGATATTTACAATGTACTAAAAATTATTGTTTAAGATATAGTAATAATAATAGTAATCTACAAGGATTTGTGGACAGTAATTGGGCAAGTGACGCCTTGGACAGGAAATCCTATACTGGTTTTTGCTTTATGCTGTCAGGATCAGCTATATCTTGGCAAAGTAGAAAACAGAAAACAGTCTCGTTGTCTAGGACAGAGGCAGAATACACTGCTTTGTCCGAAGCTTCTAGAGAAGCTGTTTACTTGAGAAATTTAATGCATGAAATTACTGATACACTTTATGTAATTGACTTGTATTGCGATAACCAAAGTGCAATAAGTTAGCTTTAAGTAGTCAGAGTCATAATAGGTCAAAACATATAGATGTGCGTTGTCATTATATTCGAGATGTTGTAAAGTACAAATTTGTTAAAATTAAATATATACCTAGTGAGGAAATGCCTGCGGACATTTTAACAAAAGGCCTATGTTACTTGAAACATTCCAAATTTGTGAATTTACTTGGCATCGCATCTATTTAATATATATTTAGTTTATTTTGATAAGTGGGGGTGTCAAGATATTAATATCAAAATTATTTAATTTGTTATAACTACCTACTAGTGAATGTATGTGTAACACCTTTAAATGAAATAAAGGTCAGTCTGTTGCGAACTACCCACGTGTTTCAACAATAAGCTTATTTTTTTTTCATATACTTTAATTTTACTGTCCTGAAACGACGAGAATGGCAAAAATATATTCACCAAAGATGGCTGCTCAGGGGCTTGTCAGTACATTATACGCATTACCCTTGTTCAGAAAATTGAACATGTTCGTTCGTTAATTTTATGGGAATATTATTTTCCATAGAAGACTTACTTACAATGGTACTTTCTGTATAATGAAGTACCTCGTTATAAATTAAATTTTAATGTTTTCTATTATCAATCAGGCGTATATTTGATGGAGCTTGAGAACTTGTTATTATAACTTATAGGAAATAAAAAAATATTGACGAATACCTGAAAATATTTTATTATAACTTTGAATAATACACAATTCAAGATTGAGAAAGCTTCAAACTTTCTATTATCAAATTTTTTACACTTAATTTTTAAAATCCATAATTTCATTTATACATACTTGTTGGTGGCCTTAATGATCCAATTTTCATGCACACATTTCTATGTAAAAAAAAACGTATATTTTTATATGTATATTCTGAGAACACAACTACTGAGAGATAATTATTAATTAAGATAAATTATATATGTCTCGCAGAAACGAAGTTATGACGTATATTCGAATGTTTAAAAGAAGCTGATTTAGGATAAGAAGTGAACATTGTATCGTGTAAAATGATCAGTTAAGCCAGCTTGCATAGGTAATAATCCCTGAGCCACCCTGTAAAGGGTTCCAAACATGTTTCCCATATAAATCACTTCATTTCGACGAGACTTTTATAATTTATCTTTATTTTTATATCTTACACCTTATATGTTAAATAACACCTGTAATAAATTTGGTGGCCCACATAGAATAGTGGGCATGACACTAACTTCTCGTACTGAAGATTTCGCGTTCAACTTTAGGTGAAGTCAAAATACATATATCTTAATTAATCTGTGGTGGGGTTCAAAATGAATTTATTCCTGAAGTAAAAAGGAATAATATACGTGTTATTAATTTTCCACCTATCATGTTTATATAAATGCTTTTTGATCTAATCGCTTTCATGTATTTTGATAATAAGATTGTTGGTATTTTTTTTCATTTTCATATATTTTTAAAACGGGGGTTCGAGGCTCGATCCAGGAGAGAATTTTGTTAGCCTGATTTTTATAGAATTTGTGTTAATATTGGTTTGAAAATAGTAAGAATATTTATGTGAAAGACTTACTTGCATACTAACGATCACGCCGTTTCTCCGTGGGGTTAGGCAGAGAGGATAGAGCGCAATACTCTGTCCTGATCTACAACTCTTGCTTCCTCCACGTTCATACATCTTCGAATGCAAGCTCGACGTTTATTGAGGCTTCTAACGGGACCATCTTCTAGTATCTGGTTAATCTGGTCACGCCACGTCTTCCGCGGTCGCCCCCTCTTTCTGGCACCGTCAAAAATTGCATTATATACCTTTCTTACCATTCTTTCCTCATTCATTCGCTCAATATGCCCAAAACACCAAAGCGACCCTTTTTTAATTCTATTAATTATGCTAAGATCAGCTTTAGATTCATTCCTAATATCTTTATTCTTTACTCTATCATAAATAGATTTGTTATACATACGTCTAAGGGATCTCATCTTCACTGTATTCAGTCTACTTTCGTTCCTCTTCTGCCAGCTCCAGACTTCACTTCCATACATCAGTGTCGGTACCAGAACTCAATTATGTACCGCTAGTTTTGCTTCGGTAGACATATTTCTATTAGAAATTATTGCATTCAAAGCACCGTTCATCCTTTTCCCCGTAGTCTATATGATAAATATTTCAGTAAATATAAAATATTCAGTCTCAGTGTGAATCGAACCAAAGTATATATCAAATATATTGTACGATATTTCGTTGAGATAAAAAATAAAATAATGAAGTTATGTTGTATCATTTATATTCTACTTCAATGAAGAGACGTGTGCTTGTAAAGCAATTGTAATAATAAAATTCAGAGTGGTAATAATTTGAGTGCATTTTTGATTATATAATTTCGTCGAAATAATTACCTCTCATTTCGCGAAAATAACTCGGAAAAAACATAACCTTTTTCCTATAAATTTCGCATAGCCCATTTTGAAGCTGTCTCAACACACAAATACAGGGAAGAAGAAGTGTGGGAAGACCAAAGCTAAGATGAATGGATGCTGTAAAAGGGGATCTAAGGGCAGTCGGTGCGACAAATCGGAAAAGGCGGGCGATGGACCGGGTGGAAAGGCGAAAAATTGTGGAGGAGGCCAAGGTTCACATCATATTCACAGGGCTGTGGCGCCAATGATGATGATGATGGTTCATTGAAGTTCAGTGGATTTCTACAAATGTCCCTTAATTGTAGGTTTCATTTAAACTGCTATGACTAGTACTACCTTGTATATTTTTCCCAAAAATAAACCCATTGTTGATTAAAGTTGATTGAATAGCTTGTTGGTCTTGTGGTTAGGACACTCGCCTCATGATCCAAAGGTCGCGGGTTCGAACCGCACTCCAGACTAGCAAGTTAGTCCTATTTTCATAGCAAAAGCGTTTAGCTTAGTTTGAAAATAGTGAGAATATTGATGTAAGACGTATTCCGTGTTCGCATCTCTATTTGTTGAGAAAAAATATTTCTGTTTTAAGCAAAACACTGTAAACTATTTATTCAGTACAGTTTCTCGATTCTTCTCTTATATAAAAAGGCGCTTTCGGAACAAGGTTAAATTTTATCCTCGCCCAGCATTGGGTAGTGTTGGTGTCACAATGGTGTTGACAATTTCAGAAATATTTTAATGTTTTTTGTTTGCGAATAATTATGATGACTGCGTGAGATAAAAAAAAAACAACCTTAATTAGACGAGCCCGCTGATGTGTCAGGGCAGGGTCGTGGCAGGTGTTATAAAGGGTGGATGAATCATGTGGGTGTGAAGCGTTATTAAAAAAAAGTCTCAACCAGACACAGGAAAGAGATAAAAAATTCAATTTAATTTACTATTTAAATTCCAACCTTCTTTTAGTGGTCTCATTAGACTTTAAGGCTTATAGGTGTTACCTCAATTTGTTGACTACGATAAATCTTAACTCGATCAAATGGAAATTTTTAAAAATAATAATATTGAAATAATATAGATTTACGTTATATACGAAATGTATTGAACATATTTATGAAGTGTTCTTATTTTATTTTTTAAATTTATATACTTTACAATTGATTTATGCCACTATTTATTTTAAATTCATTAAAAAATTATATGACCCTCTCCAAAAATAGTTTCTATGATTGAGTTGATTGTCCTATGCTTTTGTTTCTTTCTTAACTTTCATATTTATCTTTGATTGTCTATGATTTTGTTTCCTTTTTGATGAGTAATCTATGCCTGAATGTTTTCTTTGTTTCTTTTGTTTCTATGACTTTCCAATTATACTCTATACCTGTAATCAGTCTCCAGTATACCTTGTATCCTCCTGAAGAAGGGACCGGTGGTCCCGAAACACGCAGTGTTTTAAAATAAAATTAGTGATTTAAACAAAGTGAATTGTTTTAATTTTTAATAATAAAAAATGTTACCACAAAGTGAATTTGCATTTATTGAAGATAGTTGATTGATATTGAAGATAGAAGTAATACAGCTTTATTTAAGACTAAGCCCAATATCCCAATTACAATTCTTTTACCTACTCCAGCAACATGCGTATGTATATTTATTGTATAAAGCAAGTGTGATCATGTAATAATATGTAAATAAATTTGATGAGATTATTTTATTTTTTGGAAAGATAAGAGAATGACATAAAATTATTTTGGTTACGTATGTAATGTCTTTTTATAAACTATTTTTCATAAATAATGATAGATGGACTCATTTTCGAACTTCCTGTGTTGTCTTTATTAGCTTTAAAGGTATGTATCAAGTTGAATACTAGTGATTGTCAAACCGTTAATTTAATCGGTTACATATGGTACAGTTAGTTATTCGTGATTTGTATCTGATTGTATCGATGATTAGTAACTGAGATATAACTAATGATCGCATGTCGATTTGATAAAAATATGTTACCAATCATCGATACAATCAGATACAAATCTCATATAACGTTTAGTGTGTCAGCGGTTAAAGTATCATCATTACAGAATACGTATACGATTCTCAAAATTCAGAGTATGCATTATATTGGATTACGTAACTTGAGTCTTATAATTTACATGTTTATTTTATTTAATATTTTTTTTAGACATTGTCATATTTTTTTACAATAAAAACATAACATTCTTAAAATATACAACCGTTTGCCGCTTTTTATCTGAAAGAATTTCGCAAGACGATCTAAGGTCGTAATGTCTTTTTGATTGCCTCTTGCATAAATACTTCTTTACAAATTATGGTATAAAAATACGTCGTACAGACACATAGATTTTCGCCTGTATTGAAACATTAATTCCATTAAAAAATCGTATATAACATGTTATCAATGCGAGGTTAAAAAATAAGAAAAAATAAATTTATTATTTATATAATACCTGTAATTTTCATGTATACAAAATACTTATTTGCACAAGCTGTAGTACGTAAAAAATATATTATTTTAGAAAGCTATTACATACATTAGATTATTCACTTTTAATTAAATTAAACGTGAAAAACCAGAATATTTTTAATATGTTCAAATTTTTCAGGAAGACAATACTAGATTTTAGATAGACAGAGATTATTAATCTAGATGTATTGATGTCTCATAGAGTCGAAGCTTTTTTGAAAAAAAAAGTCAGGCAGGCCTGACCTATAAAAACCCGGTGAATATTAATAGGGATTATGGTCTTAAATTAAAATCCCCGTGGTATCCGGCGTTGCAGAATCAATTGAAACGGTGGCTCCGCACAGACAATTATCCGGCAGTAGATGGAACAGTGACGTTACGCTACAAAAACTCTTGACAATACCTGTCTCCGACACGGTATCACCACACAATACATTTATACACACACACTGCTTTCGACACGGTATTGCAAGCCAGTGCACAAACTAACACAGACTAGGACACACCCTGATTTCGGTACAGTATTGTAAGTCAGTACTTAACCTTAATATCAACACATATTTATCACATCAGCTCTGATGATGACTCTCCAATGGAATCCGAAACGTCGGCCAGGGAGGTGGGATATACACGGCAGAATTTCCCAGAAAACTGTACATGGAAAAAACTATATTTATATTGGAAAAAAGGTATGAAAGTCTTTTGGGTGTACATAGGGCTATCGACCTATCGTACAGCTTAAGTGATATTTTTACGCAATGTAACAATCACCAATTCCACCCATTATAGACTACCACTTCTATCATATTTTTTAAAGTTTTATACATCTTAAACTTTGCACACCTTGTTCTGTATGTTAGTTGTATTTTTATTACCGCCCTCTGTGATTTGAATATTTGTCATTCCTGAGCATTCCCATAAAATGTCCAACTGGGTATTCCCATAAAGTAGTATAGATTTTATGGGAATGCCCAGAAAATACCGCACAAAAGATCCTTAAAGCTCGAGAAAATTTAAAAACTACTGTTAAATTTTAATTAATCATATCCATTATTAACAGCTGGATTAGATATTCCTAGTATGTAATTTGGGTAATTTTAAAAAGGCATATTAGTTCATTTAACCTTGAATGCTTGTAAAAATATGTAAACTAAAAGTAACTGATCAAAGTACGCATTAATGTACGTATATATAAAGATTTATGTACCTATCATTACATATGTAATCTCTTATTTCGTTACAATTTTAATACAAGTGGTAAACTTTCATTATATTTTATATGATAATTTATAAATTTAAATTAATTTTCGCTAAAAGCGCTAATTAATATTCAATAAATGCTTAGTCGTGCGTTAAATTTATGTGCAAAGTTCACATTAGCTTAGGGCGATAAATGTGAAAGGATATTAATATAATTAATTGTGTTTGACTATATTAACTATATTATACCTTTGTTACGTAGTTTCGAATAATTTCATTGTAAATTTCTATTACATGTACCTTTTAGGCCATTCGGGATTTAAACCCAGAACTTTTTCTTATCGGGAGAATGCGTAACCAATTTCTCTTTGTTTACAACTCATATGTTTTACATCCAATAAAAAAATATCATATTGTCAGTGGTCGTGGCTTTTGAAAACAAATGAAAACACTGGAATTTTAGTAACGATTTATTAATTAGTGATTAATTATTTTATCAAATTGACAAAGTCACTTACCACGAATAAAATTAATACACTATTCTTGAATTCATACTATTTCACAATCTATCACTCGACTACGAACTCTTTATTATAGCTGGGTAATACTTCTCTAGAACATTACTTTTAATTCTCGCAAGTAAAAATCGCTATTTTTACGGATGTTGTGTGTTACGAAATATATGCTTTAATCGAATTTGAAGCGTGATGAAATGAAGGTTGCGTGTTTGTGTGAAGATCAATGCCCATCTGTCGAAACGATCGAACATTTATGCATGGTCGCTGAAGGCATGCTACGTGAATCAAATACACTGTAAATGTATGTGAAAAGCTAAGGTAGGAGAAGATATATGATAACAAAGAAGTACCTATAATTTATACTGTCGATTTATTAAAGAACAAGTTGTACAATAGTGAATGACGGAGTAAAATGAGTACGTGGCGTAGGTTACGGTGGTCGGCGAAAGAATAATTGTGAAAGAAGAATCAGCGCTCTATCGGCCGGTACTTTGCCGATTGCATCGGGTTTCTTATCGGTGACTCGCCTCGAGCGCGATTGGTCCATTGTCACGCTCGAGGGACTAGAGTCCGGGCAGGCCCAGATCATCCCCTTCACACTTATTTAAATCGTTAGGTACTCCGCTCGATTATTTCGCTTAATATCTGTCGTTTCGAATATCTCACCACACTTCGAATATCTGGCCACTTCAGCAGTTATTCCGTGGCTTATGTTGCACCGATAGAAATTTCAAAACAATGACTGCGCAGCGCGATGCTCCTTGTATTTATACCTGTATTTTTAATTCTTGAGATCAATATTTTATTTTACAGATGCTTGTAGACGTTTCCCGAATGTTATGGATAATACCTGGGTATGGAAGTGTGTTCTAGAAAGCCCTAGAGACTTCGATCTTATCGTTGTCATTGACATACTACGAGAGTTTCTGTACGCAATCTTTTTCACTATCTCATTACAATATTTTTATTTGCAATGAATCCCAAAAACTCAAAGTAATATATGATATATTCTGTATTGCGCCAGAATTTGTAATCCGTTTTTACCAAATTACCTTTGGTATAGGTACAATACTTTTTCCGATAAATAATTTTTTGTTTAAATTTATTGATTTAAGAGGATATTTTTTTTTTCTTTATCAACGAACAATGTTCAAATGTTTTTCATTAAAAAGGTGAATAAATTAATCGTTTAATCTTCTCATAGTTTGTCATTCGAATATAAACGAAATTGAATACGGATAGATCATGGATAAGAAGTCACGTGTTGTCTGCTGGCATTCAACATTTGTTTTTTGTTGTTGCATTCATTATTCGCCCTGTTTAGAAAGTGCTTGCAAACTGCATACGCCGTGGCGCAGGCACTATTCACTATCTAAGTATTGCTCGATAATTGAAACGCTATGTTTAGTGATCAGATCTATCAGTTTCTACCGCACTATACTGAACAGCATCCCAAAATATGCAATCATTTTCTAGACAACCAATGCTGCCTCGATTTTTTGATCGCCATGTGCGCAACAAAAGTTATGTGCAATTTTAAGGTCTAAAGGTCTGGTTTTAAACAAGTAAGTAAATGAAATATTAAATAGTTCTCACTTTTTGTATCACTAGAATGTTCGCGCCCGAAAATGATATTTTCAAAGATAAGATGGCGAAAACTGCGTTATTTCTGTGCTACAACTGAAAACAATATTCACCCAGGGAATAAATTATCGTCGTTTGGATTCAAACTTGGCTTACGTTTACGAAGATACCGAAGAAATTCTGCGAAAGTAATATCAGTCTTCCAACCGTCGCATTCGCTATATTAATTTGTTTATAAAAAAGAGTTAAAATTTAAAATAATTATTATCATGCACATTATTACGTATGTTAAAGTGATGAGGAAGAATATCATATATACATTAAACAGAATATTGCTTAATACTCTACTTTAAAAATTTATAAGTATCATTTTATATGTATATATATATATATATATATTTATATATTATATAAAAACATATAGTTATTACGAGCGGTGACATTTATGTAGGTATACCATGTCATAGTATTTACAAATTTTTCACTATAGGTTGCTTTATTAGAGTTTTTTCGAATATTTGAAATAAGACAGATAAAGAACATATTCACAAATTTTAAAATTTTTATAATGTGTGGATGTTCTTACTGTAGAATTGGTAAACATTACATATCTATCATACGCGAAAGTGATCACTTAAGCCGGCTTAAAACAGGTAATAACTATAACTACCTTACAAAGGATTTCATACATGTATCTTTTATAAATAGCTACATCTCTGTGAGAAATTACGTAATTTATGTTTTATTGTATATTGCTTACGGTTCTGGAACACAAATGACAACTATGATCAAAAATATGAAATCAACTGTGCAGGCTTTTATGGGAACAATAAAACTGATGATAAAAAAATGAGATACAATGGAAAATATTAAAAAATACAACTGAAAAGGAAAAAAGAAAACGGTAACATTGCCCAGTAATAACGTTTTTTCATCAGTCAAATGTTTTCCAAAAATTCTAGATTGTTTTATTTTTCAAATTTACCCCGAGACACACACAACATAAAGAGGGAACGAGAATAAAACCTTCGGGATATCAATAATTAATTGCGTTTTTCACCAGAGAGAAAGGGGCTCAAGTATTTTGCAGAATTAAATCGCACATCACGTGCACTCTGCATTGCATCGCTACAGGCAGCCCAGGAATTGTCTGGATATTGAATAGGAACAGGTCTGGATATTGAATAAAAATTAATAGATGCACGTTTTCCATCAGCTCTCTGCAATTTTTCATTGCGCTTTGCATACGGAAAATATTCATGATTCTTGAACGATTTTTCATGCTATCATTTCTGGAACACCGTGAGGGATCGAATAGTTGTGTGTGAGAGGAACGAAAAAATATTTGAAATATTAATTAATTCAAATTTAACACAGTGGAATAAAATGCGCCCCACATTTGGTAACGATGGGTTTAAACGAAATCTGTACAGAATTAAAAAATACAGTGATACGATCCTACAAGAAAATGTTGGAAAAATATATTGTTACGGAATAGTGGCTATAGGGGGCAAATAAATTCATTAGTTTTATTTATTACATAAAATCGTTTGATCAGAGCACTGTTTTTAAATTCATTCTTAATTTTTCTAGAATATTTCCCAAACTACTGCACTACTTTCGTAATTCATAATAATTATACCTCCTGAATAACTTGTCCCTCATATTCTGTTGCACCCTATGTAAATCGCGCAGGTTCGAACTAGAAAAATTCTCGCTTGTCGGTAGGTACTTTCTTCATTTACTATCGCTGAAATCACATTCTATTGATTCAGGTTCTAGGGTCAGCACAAGAATGTGTCCTACATACAAAATGTATTGTATGTAGGACACATTATTGTGATAATCCACATTATTCTAATCCACATTATTCTAAAGAACTCCGGATTTCTTATACGGTGTTCAACATGCAAATTTATTTCAAATAAAGAAAGAGAATCAATAGCTCCACTGATAATCTTGTGTAGCACAAAACAATCGAATGTTTTCCGTCGGGATTTGTGCATTTTGAAAAAGTCAGTGACCATAAATTACGAGAGTACCTTGTAAGTTAATTAAGTGTTCCACAGATTTGTGTGGATTTAGCCCCCATTGAATTCGTGTCCAGTGACTTACGTTATATTTAATAACTTTGATCTCTGATGAATTTGAAAAGGGTGTGTGATGTGTCACTGACATAGAGGGCATCCTAATCAAATCGAGCAGACTGTATTTAATGTCGAAATGATGTTCAATTAATATTATAAAGCATTTTATTGTATTTCAATATAAATCGTTCTCCTGGTCACGGTAAGCACTGTGATGATCCTGCGTGATAGTGGGGTCCTCGTCACATGACGGTATTTTCTAGAGATGTTTTCTGTTATATGAAAAATATTATACAGTCGTAAAATAGTTGATGCGAGTTGAATTTTATTATCATCAGGTATATTATTTCATTTCGATCTCCTGGTCGCGGCTACCAACTGTGATGACCCAACTAGATAGAGGGGTCTTCCTACGTATTAACGATGAATTTTGTATTAATAATTTATTTAAAATGTCGATGCTTACTCGTCGCGAGTTGAAATTTAATTTTAGCTATTATATTCAATTAATTTGCCCACTCCTGGCCGCGGCTAACAATGTGATGAATCCTATGGGGTGACCCGTCAAAAATACGTCATGGAAAATAATATAAAATAATATAAATTTCATTGCAATGAATAAAGTCATTTGCCGTATGATGTTAGCGAAAATAGTTGTATGGCGCGGGTGGCAACGGCTGAGGTCGACAGATACGCTGTAACTATAAAAGGATCGCGGAATAAAATATTATACCTTCTTGAAATATAAAATAATGTATTCTATACAATATTAATGCTCTGCCAGTGCTAACTATACATTTAACTAAAATATTTATTATTAACTGAAAATAATTATTCTGTGAAAATTGCGTTTTTGAATGCAAAATTAACTAAAAATATTAACTAAAATATTTCTAACATCTTGGGTTCGCATACTATATTGAAAATACCTAATGCCCTTTGCATTTACTAAGTATATTACCTAAATAGCCACAGCTATACCATCCTGTCCGTCAGGGACTAAACATAAAACATAGTTATATTTCTAAAAGTGCTACCTCTTACGCGACAAAAATACCTATTGCAGTCGGGCTATGAATATGAACTATTTCCGCCTCATAATGGCGCCTGGAACCAATACTAAAAACCTCACTAGAAATAATAAATGCGACTAAATCTCGATAAATACAATATATACTATTCGTAATACGTCGTTGAATTGGCACATGATTCGTCTAATGGATGAAGGACCCCGTTGTGTATCGTAATAACTTCAAATTCTTTTATAGGAGCAGTGTGGAAACAATTGCATAATATTACGTAATAAAAACATCTAACGAACCTAATAATCTATACATTTATGTTACAATAAAATACGTTCACCAGAAGAATTCGTGTATTAGAAATAAAACATTTCCGTTTGGGGACAAACCAGTAGAATTGTTCGAACGTTGCAAAGGGAAAAATTCACACATATTAAATAACACTGAAATTAATAATTATAAACACTTTGTATTAGCAAATTCTTACCTTGAATGGTTTCGTCCTAGACGTGCATGAACCTGTTCATATTAATTCCGTGAGAAAATAATACATATATTTGCTATTTACGAAATACGACATTTTTGAAGCGAAACTTCTTTATAAATAAGTAGATAAGGTCTCGGGGATGGTTTGTTCGAAAGGATTCTACAACAGCCCGTGAGTTTATATGAAATAATAGTTTCTTTGAATGCTAAATTTTGGTTTTTTAAACCCTCAGCATCTCTGCTGAGAGGGGTTGAGGCTCCGCGCCCGCCTAAACCCGGTGGCCGACTTCCTAAGTGACTAAACGACCCCCCTTGTTCCTCCGGAACTTACTGCATCCCGAGACTCTATCTCTTCTTTACGAGATGTGATCCTGTGACGCCTCTCTTTTAGGCTTATAATTGAGAAGGCCGTACTCTTTTGGTACGAGTTTCTGATGATGTGTGTTGTCTTGAGGCGCCTTTCTTTTAGGCCGGTGTTTGAAGAATCATGTACTCTTTTGGTACGAATTGATGACGACATTAGCCTCCTTTGCGGGCATAGTCAGCGATGTTACAAATTATTGTGCAATCTCATTATGCCTTTTCAGAATGGCGTCCCACGATTCTGCATCTTGCAACATTTACTTTGGACAAATGTTAGAGTGTTAGTAACATATTTATAATATCCCAGCTATTCCATATGAGTGAATGATTTTTATATTTATTCTGGCCCTGTCTTTCTTACAGAGGACGAAATAGAAGTTAACGTTTTCTATCAAGGTTTTACAGCATTCAGGCATAAAAATCCTTCCAAAGTCAGAGAATTCACGACGTTGGTTCACGCCGTTTTTGAGCAGGATGAGGCGCGAAGGTCGAGTCTAGTGGCCACTCCGATCAACAAGGGAGGTCCCGCTTTTAAGAGTACCTCACAGGGGCTTGCGCGGATTCCAGGCTTATGACAAGAGCATCATCCACAACCTCACCTAGCTCAACGTTCATAAACCAGAAAACTCCAATTTCAGTTAGATCTCCCCATTCTGTCCTTTACTCGTCGTTCTGAAGCTACTTGTTAAACCGGATATACCGAGGTACTCAAATCATAAAGACTTAGCTGAAGACCGGATTGCGCAATACTTATGCAACACAATTATTATAAAGCTACTAAGCGTTTCTTATAGAATTACGTGTATTCAATTATTAGTAAAAATAGTATGAAAATCCCCATACTTTAAAATATATTCGTTCGGAAGAATTTCTCGTACGATTTGGATTGATATCTGGTTATGCAATACATAACGTGTCGACAATTATTATGAATCTATTAAGCACTGCTTATAGGGCTCCGTAAAATCAATTGTTAATACAAATGGTATGAAAATCCCCATGCATCAAAATATATTCGTTTGGGAGATATTCCCGTACGAATTGAGCCAAGATCACACAAGAAATCGTGATATTAATTATACATTATTGCTCCGATTTTAAATCTTCCCCAAATAAATACATTTCAATAGTGAAAATAATTAATCGATAGATAATATAAATGTGTTCCTTAGCTGTTACACAGTGGCGGTATGATCCTCTCTGGTACTGATGAATGGTAGATTCCTCCATACGTCCGAGCAGCAACTCCGTCCGCAAATGCTGTTCTCCAAATGAAGTCTCTGGCAGTAGTCTCTCGGGCAGCGCTTCCGCTGGCAGGTCTGGTCTCGAACTGAAGGGGGTGAGTATATCGTGTTTGCTCCTTTTATAGTCTCGATTGCACCATATCTCCGAAATCCACGCTAGTGCAGTGACTCTTCCTATGCGCGATGACTTCACCGGCGGCGCTCGCCATTGGCCGGATTCAGTCATCAGGACGGTCGCCTCCGGCTCAACCCGTCGAAGGCAAAGCGCGCCTGTGATTGGTCCGTTTCGTTAAAATAACAGTAAAGCACCCGCTACACGCGAGACTTGCTGTTCCGATTCATAAATAATAACGGCTCGTTCGCACCT
>JADDOH010024295.1:0-226724 GCA_016648135.1 Agrypnia vestita
GACATGAAGCATACAAACACACCATTGTAACGGTCTCTCCAAATACTCCTCTAAATATTGAATCACGCCACCCTTCCAATCGGTGTTAGTTGCAGTTCCGTCACATTCAACGCAAATCACGTCATCTTAATTCCAACCTCGACCCTCTACTTTGTCTACTACTACTACTAGTTGTGATCGAAATAAGAATTCCCTTTGCAGTGCCACGTTTTTCAGTATTGTGTGTCCCAAATAAATTGATCCAGGTTGTGCTAAAATTGAGATGTGGTCTTCTAAAATTTCTTTGCGATGGTCTTTTCATCCATAAAAGTAAAAATAAGTTTATATCTATACCTCCTATATATTTTGAAGTTTCCGGGCTTTAGATACATCTCTGTAGATCTTATAACCTTAACTGTAATCTTAACCAGAGTTAAATCTTCGGTAGAAACCAAGCCGACGTCAGCCAAAACCGCAGAAGCAACAGCAGCAGCAGATCGCGTCGATAAACCATATCTATCACAGACTTTAGTAACTGTTAGCAATGGCAATGTATTCCAATTCGCCGTTTAAGTTGATGGTGTCTCTGTCGAGGGCGTGTTTGACGGGGATGCCTCTGTTATCGGAATCTCTGAATCTTCATCACAATTTTCTGAGACACAATCGGTTTCTTGAGTAGAACACGATTTTTTGTTACCCTTATTGACTCTTCAATTTACCTCTGCTGTCGTTTCATTAATCTAGCCGTTTCTTTTTTATCAAAACCGCTTATAATCATTTTCCTATCATTTATTTGATCCAATAAAAACTTCTCTCATTGATGTGAACTTTCTTCGGTTTTAAACACGAAAGAGATTCAAATGAAGTGCATTTACAAGTAGAAACGTCAAAAAGTATCTCAGATGACTTTAAAAAACATTTCAGTTTATTTTCAAAACTATCATTTTGTTTGCTTTTGGGGTATCTTTTCTAATTGAGATACTTTTCGAAATTGGATTTCACTAATTAACTCGTTCCTTAGTTACAATTCGAATCGAAGTTTTGGTCCACATATTGTTGATCTATTAGGAAACAATCACATATATATCTAATTTGGATGGATCATTAATTTCATACTTCATTTATATTTCAATTTCAGGTCGTTCTTGACAAATAAAATAAATTAAATGACGTCCCTCATAGTTGGTAGCTGCTGATTGTCAAGTTCCTTGTGTGGTCCAAACATAGCATAAGTAGTCTGACTACGCCTCGAACTTCTTATTTAAAAATTACGAATCCGTTTTTAACACTGTAGTCGGGGCTGCCCACAACTGCAACAATCGCAATGGTACTTTTATGGCATAAAAGTTATTTTACCTACGAAGAAAACACTCGCGAGTCAAGTCAAGAAAGTCCTCAAAAACAAGTTCAAACTTGAGGGTATTTGCAGGTTGAAACCTAACAAATTCGAAATCGCTGGTAACGTGTTGTTACATGAAAATCGAAACGTCATGTATGATTTACATCTAAATAGAACAAAAAGTAAATATTTTTTTGTATTTAGTTCAGGAGCCAAAATTGAGGATAGCGAAATATCTTCATAAAAATGACAATTTTTCAAAACTTTGTAGATCGGTAGAAGCCTAAAGATATAGTTGTATTTTATTTTTAAAATTATTTTGGTAATATACGCTTAATTACGCAAGTTTTGTAAGGTCTTGTGTTAAGGTGAGCCAAAAATTTTACGTCAAATGACCGCGTCATTGTCCCCGAAACATGAGCGTAGTTGTTGATGCGACATGCCGCTCGGAATGTTTCGCGATTTGTCCCCTAGTGAAAACATGGCTTCAGTTTGTTTCCGGCCGTTCCGGCGTCATGCCGCGAGTGCTGGGTGCGACACCGCAACAGATGACAGCTGACAGATGTGACACGCGAACACAATTGAATGCCGTCTGCCATTTTGAATAAAATATTTGACATATTATGCAATGTCATGCAAAAACCGTAGTTGAAAAAGGTGATCCTTCTAAAGTATAGTATTATAACGTGTATTTGAATATATACATATAATATATTTATATAAAATCTTTAACGCGTGCAATGTCATATAAAACAACGCTTAAGCAGGAAATAAAAATAAACGCACAAAAGAGCTTTAAAAAATAGTATCCTATAATCGTATAAAAATATGCTTTTCAAACATGCGAATAGTACAATTCGAAAATCGTAGTTACAACTGAAGACTCATGCGGTATACCGCAACGTGTAAGGGATCTACGGGTAAGCCCATACACGTTGCGGTACGGTGTGCGACATACCGATCTGCGATATGCGGTGTACCTCTACGATGCACCGGAGTGTGTATGGCCGCCTTTAGGTACGCGTGTATAAATAAGTACATCCCGTCTATTTTTTGCTTGGATAACAGTTTTGTTATCCAAGCATAAAACTCCTGAAAGTAGAGGGGATTATGTTATATTTTATATGTAAATCTACTGACAATTATCCAAAACGATTATGTCACCTATGACTCTCAGTCTCATAGTATTCAGGTTCAGATACACATGCTTATTTTGAGCATGCTCATTTAGCATGCTCAAAATTAGCATGCCCTAACAACTGTACACACTTGCTCATTATTAGCATGCTCATAAATGAGCATGATCAAAGCTAACAATCAAACACATGCTTATTAATGGCATGCTCTTGTCATAGAATTGAGAGGAGAAAATTGAAACTTTGCACACTGAAATAGAAAATTGTGAAAATTGTGAAAAAAAAATTGTGACAAAAAAAAGGTGAACCAATAAATCAAAACAGTTTCCGAGTTTCCATCCGCACTTTTTTGATTTTAGTTTTTATAATTTTTATTGTAAGATTTGAATCATTCATGTCTTTTAATAAAGTTTCATTAACATAATTTCTTGTTATATTATTTGTACGTAGTGGTGACCGAGTATTCCACAGACATTCGTGATTCCTATAATAAGTCACGAAAAAAAATATTTTGTCATCTCCCCAACGCACCATATTTGTTTCATCTGTCGCGGACTGAGAAGATCGCATTGATAATCGATACTAGCCGCGAATAACATTGGCATGTTCATAAGCAAGCGTGTTCACTCATGCTCAAAAGATACCCCATCTCGTGGTAAAAAACATCAGCACGCTCATAAATCAACCGCCGGTCGATTTATGAGCGTGTTCATTACTAGCAATGTGCGTACAGACATGCCACTAAACAGCAATGGATTAAAAAATTCAATACTGCGCATGCTCACGTGCCACTAATAAGCATGTGTATCAGTACCTTTAAGCAATCAAATGGTTGCTCAAATGCGAGTAGAATTGATATTTTCTCTAGATTTAAGAATACGTCGCGGAGAGAGTTCTCGGATGGAACTTTTGCATCCGAGAAATTTCTCCGCATCTCCGAGTCAAAAATAACTGAAATAATGTATAAAATAATCGGTGAATTACAATCTAACCATTATTTATGACATTTTAGACATTTTAAAATAAATTTAAACCAGTTTAGACTCACCGCAACGGGCGGCACCTAGCATCGCCAGAAGACAGACGATCTGCAGGCAGATCCCGGCAGACAGCATCCTCGCGCACATCCCAACAAGCAAACCACGGACACAATGTCGAAGGGATTTTTAAAATCCCTCGTAGCGTTATTCGCCGGGGAGCACAATGAATGCTCTCGCGACCACTCGCGCGAGGAAGAGATGATATCTCCGCTATTTGGGAAAGCAACATGGTATCGTCGGCACTTATCGCCAATTATTTTTGGAAGGTCGTGCCACCGAACAGACATACAAAACAGATGACATCACGATAGGCTCCGTGCCAATTAGAAAAGATCATTAATTAATAATATGGAAATGTATCTACATATTCGTTAGACTAAGGAATATTTTAAGTAGAAAAATTATTAAAAATGTGCATATATATATATTTCTAATAAATATTACGGGACTCGTTTCCTTACAAAAATGAAAAATATTAATAATATATATATTTATTAATTAGTACATACAAGTAAAGAAAATGTATGTGCATTTCTTTAATATTAAATTTTGCCACACTGTGAGCTTTAATTAAAGAATTTTGTAATTTGATAATGAAATATTTTAAAATTTTAATTTGCCCTGAAAGGTTATTGATGCAGCGTATCTCGATAGGTAGATTACTGTAGTACCTACACAGCATGTTACCAATTTCACTATCCCAGCGACTTAACAAGTCGTCAATATTTGATAGTTATATGTTTCTCTTTGAATTATTAATTCACTTATTTATATTATTCCATTTTTATTCGGGAAGTAATCGACTGTTTACGAGAATATCAAACGAAGCTTTGACGTCTTCTCGCTAGTCGATTTCCGAACAATGGAAGTATTCTTTGCTAAACTGAAAATAGAGTATATATGTATATATATTATTAAACATATTTTTAATTTATTTAAGGAAACGAGTCCCGTAATATTTAATACGAAATAAATAAATGAAATAAAGAGAAATACACAAATATCAAATAATAAAACTGAAAAATTAAATGCTGGAACCTGGATTCGAACCACGGACCTCTGTGTTTCGCGCACAGCGTGATACGCAATAGTAATGATACGATGTGGATGAGTGGAGAATTACCTACAAAATAAATAGTATTAAATTAAATCAACACTATTAGAATCGTGAGCATTTGCACGCGCGTATAATAAATTAATAAGATCAATAATTGAACAGGATGGAATGATGTCCATCATTTATATTATAACATTGCCTTAACAACCGATTTATACGATATGTCATCGTCGGGTAACAATCACATGCCCGCAGTTAAAGGAAATGTCTTTGAAATAAAAGCTAATAAATAATTATCCTGAGAGATATTAATCACATATCATCACCGAATGAGGGCGAAATCATCTTAATTTGAGGAAATCTTCGGGAGCTAGGAGGATGATGATGGGCGTGGCGGATCTGGATGTACGACGGACGAGAAGGATGCGGTCTCAAGGACTAGGGTTTGCGCGAACACTCCCTGAAACTTTTTGACGACTTCTCCGCGGATAGCGCCGTCTCACGCAGCTACACATCAAGATCATTGTCTCGTTTAAATCTTCGACCTAGACTAGTTAATTGATTTATGCTTTAGAAACGCTCACTAATTAGATTTAGCTTAGGGTTAGTGGCCAATTCTCGATAATGAACATCTGTAATAAGCGTAGGTTCAGATAGTCCGTAGTAGGTAACCTATAGGAAGTTAGATGAATTTACTTTGTAAAACTTTTATAATAAATCATGTATGAAGACTAATCTCTTTCAGTTCTTTGTGAAGTCCATCTAAGGAAGCCCAATAATATCCCATGTAATTACTATCCGTTACCCTTGATCGAGTCGAGCCACATGCCCTATGTCTCTTGGCATCGGCAGCTGGTGGAGGTGGAGGTAGAACTACAGTTGAGTGGCTGCAAACTAATCGGAACTGAGATCTCTTCTAGACCTTCCCGTATGAATACCACTCGTACAGAAGTTCCGTCTCAATATATTGGAAGGTAATCTTTTGGTAGCGAAGCTGACCAAATCTGTAATATATTAGAAATCTGGCTCCTGGCGCATTAAAGTGGATTATTGAGAGTAGCACCCGAAGTCAGATATACAATACCTCCCTCACCGACTAGTCAGAGTTTGCATGAGACGCAGGGTTAGGTTATCGTGGAATCCATCAGAATGTTATGCATAGTGACTTAATAGCTTGATTGTTTTACATACTAATTAACCTTAATGAGATTTCTAGGCTGGATCTTGGATTTACCCGGGGAACTGAAAACAGGTTTAATTATTTACACAGTTTATTATGAATAACACGTCGTACAATTAAAATTCATAAAGTCCTGACTAGTTCTATATCTACCTGCTTGTTAAATATTTTGAAACTCGGCCGCTAACTAATTCTATACTAAACTAACATGTATGATATTCAATAGCAACATTTAGAAAAACCTAACACAAATGAGATTACCAGATTAACATTACAATTTTTTTTAGTACGGATGCACAAATCAGGACGACACATCGAAGAGAGAAATTGAACGCCACGTGACTCGTAATTTGTGATTTTTTTCTTCATTGCTTGCGACGATTTACCGGCATTCTCCTGGACCACATTCACGGAGATGCCAGCTGTACGCGCCGCTGGATCCCGCATCGGCCATCTCGTCCCTGCGTTCGCTCTCCGACTCAGCTACCTCCTCGCGTTATTTTTAGTTTTAATTTTCGGTTTTTAGTTCATTTTCACTTGATATTAAACTTTCGTTTGATATTAAAGTTAGTGGACAAAACATATCAGCTCGAGAATTATTAACACCGAATTCATCCACAGCAGTATTTAGTCGGGGAACAATTTAAATCTTGATGTACTTTTTTTTGATTTATAAGATGATGACTGCAGTTTATTAGGTTATATTAAATTAGATTATGTGACGGATTTAACTCTCCGCATGCGGGAAGGTGTTAGTTAAAATATATTAGAATGTATAATATCAGAGATATTTATTAGCTTTATCTCGCAAGTTATATCGCGGATGACAAATTAAATATTCACATTGGAATAAAAGGACTTGTTAGAAATAATATAATTACTAAATGATCTATTTTAGACGACGTTATACGGAGTTTGAATGTATCGAGGAGTTCTACGGTTTTGAGGGTCCTGAAATAAAATAATTAACAATAATTAGTATGATACCTTTAGCTTCGGCTGATTCAGTAATGGATGCACTCTTTCTTATAATTTACCGGGTGGAATTCTTCCATGGATCCCGGACCCTCGAGTATAGTCGTGTTTGGAGGCAGTACTGTATGCAGAAAAGAGATTGGAATTTCGTTTGCAGGGCAATTTATAGCCTTCTCGCGGCGGCGCAACATCGTAGTGATGTGCATCCCATTTTTATTTATGGTAATTGAATATTTATTTATTTTTATTTTAATTACACCGGTCGGTGCGAAATAATTTCGTGACAATATATATATCTGACCCCCTCGTCATCGTCAGCTAGTCCTGTCTGAGATGAATGGGACAACCTTACTCGTAAAGCTACTCTCAGGATCTTCCAGCAGCGCGAAGGGTCTCCGGGAAGCACCATGTCACACTCACCAACAATAGATGCCAAAGATACAACATAATAATGAAACATGGGGCATTGCATGGAGAAACACTAGTGTTACAGAAATTGGCATGGGTTTATTTAACAATCTAACCGCTCATATCTATGACAGTGGATAACCACACAAACATGGCAGCGCATCTATCACCACGGTTTAAATTTACTTGTACTAGAAAACAGATCGTTTCTGGATTATTCCACGCAGACGCGGCCGTGTTCTAATATTTTTAAATTAACCTCTAAATTGAAATTTGCTCAAATACGGTGTCGCGCCTCGCACGTGAAATAACCCAGCGGAAATCATTCACATAAATTAATCTTGAAAAATAAAGAACTAAATCTAGCACGAACACTAAATAAAATGTCACAACAGCATAACGCAATATGAGATTGTCTACGGATAATCACCGATGTTTTAAAAAGTTTCTACTTTCTGGGGGCTTCATAACCTCCCATATTTAGCAGCGACGTCTCGCAGACAACGGAGTGACTTGCACGAGGATTATGAAATTTTAGGATACCAGATTTGATTGTTTGCCATCCGCAACGCGTCTCGTTGGGATTTCGTGGCCTCATGCAGAGGCTGGCCAGATGTACCGCATCCGGAACTGGATAGCTCCCTCTTGGGTCCGGGGAACAATCTCGTACCGATGCATCAGGCCCCGATGCAGATGATGGCCGGATTGCATCCCTGCATCAGCTTGTCCCGCCTCTAGTCGGGATTCCGCACGACACCGCGCGCGCCAACGTGCCTTCGAGCAGATTCACGGCCCGTGTAAGAAAGACCCTCAAAAGAGGGTCACATGTTTAATTCCCGGCCGCTAATATGAAAGTGCCGCCATCTTGGCCCGCCGCGTTCGCCGTGAAGTCTGCGAGCGTACGATGTGAAGTTATTCGCGCTTTACCTTAAACCTTTTTGTACACCATAAACAGAGGTATCTACCCGTATTTCATGATTTTATCGGTACAATATTACTCTATGTAATGGAAAATTTTATTTTATTATTTGCTCCACGAATGGAGTGTGACGAATATGAATTATCATGTCACAATATATATATAAATGAATTTTTGATAATTAGTATCTGAAAAAAGTCATAACATTGATTCAAAATGCAAGTGAGTAATAAAGAATAATTATCCGAATAAATATTTCCGTATTTAGCTTTTTTAAATTTTGAGGTTAATTTCTGTTGCTGCTTAATTGATATTTTTAATTATGAGATGTCAAATATTACACATCATATGCGACCACTGTAAGGCTCGTTCGTTTTTTAATTTTTATTTATTTATTTATTATTGTTAAATGATCCATGACTACGGACCGTCATACACATATTCGCGGACTGCCAGGGGTCCGCGGACCACGGGTGAAGTCACACTGAGATAAAACAAATCTTGATAATTTTGAATGCAAACGATTTTTTAAAAATGTCAAAGTTGTGTTATCCCTTTATTTACGACTGCTGAACTGATGAACGGTTGCCGGTGAAAGTGAACAGTTCGTTCCCGGGCGATCCATCCCTATAGGAGAGCTCTCAGCTCTCCCAGTGTGTGTCCAGGAGCAAGAGAGAGCGCGTGTCCCGGCTCCGCCTGTACCGGTCGAAGTCGAACCCCGCGCGTAACTAGCGAGTTCAGTGAGCACAACATTTTCGGGACCACCGAAAGTGGCAAATAGTTTTTGTGGGTGGATTGAAATTCTGTAATATTCGACATTTTGTTTAAACTCGATTTTTTTTTGTCGTAGTTGGTTACAAAGCTATTAACCAACTTTATTGTGAAGTTACAAAATCTCAATATTTTTATGATTAAACCACGTAGAAAGATATATAAATATGTACATGGTGTAATAGATCTAGTCTGTGAAACGTTACACTGGCTAGTCTATAAAATACTTCAATATTTTATGAAATATATTGAATATTTAAAATTCATTCGCTTTAATACAAGTAAAATGAAAACATAAAAGCCTTAAAATTTCTGCAGATTTCTACTAATTTTATTTGACTTAAAATGAAGCGAATGAATTTTTAATATTTGATTTAAGTTACTGAAATTATATTTTAATGTTCAACGTAGTTAATAAAAATGAACTTTGTTTTCACCACCTATGTATTGAAAAATATCAACATGTTTTAGAGCTCATGGCCCCTTCGTCAGAATACAATTGTATACTTACAAATTAAAAATCAAAAATCTAATTATTATCAAAAGTATAGTTTACGTTGCATGAATGGGCCATGGGTTCTGAAACATGTTGATATTTTTCAGTACGTGAGGGGTGAAAACAACGTTAATTTTTATTAATTATATTAATAATGTCACCACAAAAATATTTTGATCTTTTTGATGAAATAATGTTTAATAGATGATATGTCAGAAATATTTAAAAAATGCTAAGTTTAAAGTACTTATCTCCTTAACTAATGATATTGAGGCATTGTGGCTTGAACATTTTCTAATGATCATTTATGCAGGAATATACCTGTAACGTATTGTGGACTAGTTTTATTGCACCCTGTATTAATTAACACGAAATCGGAATAATCGGTGTGTCTTTTAGAGGTATGAGTTCTAAATTTTTCAAAATAGTTAGCATAGCGATATTGGTTTACTGTGGTTCGTATCTCGGTGGTGACTCGATATTTTTTCTGTATACATTTTTAATTGATTCATATTATTTTTGAATACAAAACTTGAATAAGATTTTAATTTCTGAATAAAGAGACATTCAATTACTCCGACTATGGCAAATTGGTCTAGTGTTAAAGAACAACAATAATAATAATTATATACATACTTTTTAATGTAACCAGGTTGAGTAGGTATGCAAGAGCCGGTCCGCCATACAAGTATATAAGTTACATACAAAATTATACATGTGAAGCAGAAGAAGAAGAGAATAAAATAAAATAAAAAGTGAAAGTAAAAAATAATTTATTATTTTTATGAAGAGATGGTTACGTCTCGAAACCGGTCGACCAAAAATATCAGTAAGCCGTTATATACTAAAATTACTAACATTTTGTTAAAGAATTGTTATTTTTAAAAAAGATAAAGGGTGTTATGAAATATAAATACATATATGTGTTATAAATATAAATTCTACACATATTTACACTTGGACTTATGACTCACTCAACTTTCACTAACATTACACTTGATACGTTTTAGATATATAATCACTACCTTATGAAAATAAATATCACTGACGAATTAATTAATTAATATAATTGTGTTCTATAACGCCACTCTGGGACAGGCGTAGCCTAGTAGAGTGGCATAATCCACAAATTTAACAAAAAAAATGTGTAATTTATCTTATATTTTATTGTTAAACTAGTATTAAGTACCTTTATTTGTAAACAAGGATTTTTTTGAAATAAATAAATAAATAAATATGTGTAGAGACACTTGTACAGGGTTTTAAATCGGAGGTAAAAGGTCTCATTCCGGACCAGCAAGTTAGTCCTATTTTTTTTTAGAAAATAGTGGAAATATTGATGTAAGCATATTCCGTGCATGCATATATATATTTTTTAATTTTAGATTTTAAAAAAAATTTACGATTATTTTAGGATAGGATTGTCAAATATACCCTCAATAATTATAACAATTTGAATAAATAATAATAATAACAATAAAAATTGAAAAGCGCCAGCCACAAAAAACTCAAACTGAGATAGAAGCACTTTTGTCTAAAAATGGAATAATCAAATCTACACAAAACCTAGAAGGTTCATTACTTCAAAAAAATATAAATAATATATAAATGCCAATTTCTAATAACTGTAAAGTGGATGTAAGTATGGATATTTAGAAATATTAGTGTTTTTTCAACTGTCTGATCGTACTATGTGAATTATGCATTCTGCAGAAAACGGCCAGAGCCACAAAAAACTCAAACTGAAATAAAACCACTGTTGTCCAAAAATGAAATAATCAAATATACACAAAACCAGAAAGATTTTTGCCTCAAAAATTATAAATAATATATAAATGCCAATTTCTAATAACTGTAAAGTGGATTGAAGTGTGCATTTTTAGAAATATTAGTGTTTTTTCAACTGTATTTCTGGATTTTATTATGTCAAATATGCATTCTGCAGAAAACGGCCAGTCACTTATCTGTTATGAATATCTAGTAATTAAATTTACATTTGTATGGGATTTTTATTATCACCATGTGAACATGTATTTTTTAAACTTTATAATAATACTGAATATATAACTAAGTAATATATAGATAATTATTTTTATAATATACATACATATATATATTATCTATTTTATATTCATTTTTTCATTTAACTTTTTTCATCTACCAGAGACTCCGAATAAGTGTGGCTATGCTGTATTTAATGTATATAAAACAACCAGAGCTACCAAAAACTATGTGTATATAAATAATTATGTGTATATAAATAATTATGCTGTATTATTATTTTATATTAAATAGATAAAGTTATTATTAAGAATATCTAGTTAATAAATTTATATTCCTGCGGGATTTTTACAATCACCATAAATTAAATAAAAATAATAATTATTTAAACTTTGTAGTTAACCGACTAAACATCACACCATTTCCCCGAAGTGGTAGGCAGAGAGGATAGAACTCCACACTTTTCTGTCTATTTATTTCATCTTTAGTGGATTTCTTATAATACATAATACCGAGGTTATTTAACAAAATACCGGATGAACAAAAACACGAAAATGGACAAAAAAAATTAAAATTGTTTTATAATGAATTGCAAATATTATACAATAACATGATTGTGTGCAAGGGCGGATCCAGCTTTGGCGCCAGGGGGGGTCACATAGTCGTGGTCAAGTCACAAGAAGTTATAATTTAATTTTGATAATAATAGATACTTACAAGTAAAACGTAGGTATTTTATTAATAAATATAACTACCTACTGTACTTAAAAATACCTACCTACCTATATTTAAATAACAAAATTAATTTTTCTTTTACGTCTTCTCCCGAAACGCGTTATCACTTCATCTACTACAATGGGTACGTTTTTATGGACGTGGAGAAGTGGCAGTCCGGTTAGACGTTCTTCAACCATTGAAGCTCTTAGCCACGATGTGATTCTTCGCAACGTAGAGAAAGATCTTTCCGCTGTCGCTACACTAACAGGTAGTGTAGCCATAATACATAAAAATCTTCTTATATTAGGATACATCTCAATATCGCAATTTAAAATAAGGTCGGAAATCGACTGCGGTATGTCCTGACTCCGCTGCCACTTCACCATCCACAGCGGATATTCGTTTACAACGACAGAAACTGGAGTATTATCTAGTAACAATGTATAATCGGTTGCTAGTTGTTTCACAGTTTTAATGTCTTGATTACTGTATTCGCTTTTTGGCATGAAAACGCTTAGTTGAATCAAATTAAGTATTTGAAGAGGCAGACGATGCTGTAGGTCACTTATTATTGAATCCAGAAGAGGGATGTATATTAGAGTGTCCCGTCGATGTATGAGAAAAAAACATTTTTCAGCTACACAATCACAAGAGGTATCAAAATTTGCGTAATTTTATACAAATTGCGAAAAAGGTAACAAAAAATATAATCGTTTGTCATTTTGAGGGCTCTACCGAGCTTTGAAGTTTTGTAAATTTTACGTTTTTATAGAGTTAAACCGTTTGCCTAAAATAATTTTGAAAAAATCGTGTTTAAAAGGTATTTTAGTATTGAAATTAATGAAACAAAGCACAAGAAAATAAAATAATCAAAATATAGATTATAATCAATGACGAAAACTAAAATTTTTAACTTATTACACTTTGTAAGGCGTCTGTTATATTCTCTAGGACCCGAAGTGCAACCATCTAAGGTCGAGAATAAATGACGAAGGGGTAACTCATTGACATGAAGCATACAAACACTCCATTGTGATGGTCTCTGCAAAAACTCCTCTAAATATTGAATCACGCCACCCTTCCAATCGGTGTTAGTTGCAGTTCCGTCACATTCAACGCCAATCACGTCATCTTAATTTCAACCTCGACCCTCTACTAAAGATGTGATCGAAGTAAGAATTCCCTTTGCAGTGCCACGTCTTTCGGTATTGTGTGTCCCAAATAAATTTATCCAGGCTGTGGTAAAATTGAGATGTGGTCTTCTAAAACTTCTTTGCGATGGACTTTTCGTCCATCAAAGTAAATCCTTTTTATAACAATACCTCCAATATCTTTTGAAGCTTCCGGGCTTTAGATACATCTCTGTAGATCTTATTTTTATCAATAACCAGAGTTAAATCTTCGGTAGAAACCAAGCCGACGTCAGTCAAAACAACCGCAGAAGCAACAGCAGCAGCAGATTGCGTGAATAAACCGTATCTATCACAGCAACTCTCGGCAAAGGCAATGTAGTCCAATTCCCCGTTGAAGTCAATGGTGTCTCTGTCGAGAGCGAGTTTTTCGGGAATGCCTCTGTTATAGGATTCGTTTCTGGGGAAGATTCACGCACTGAATCTTCATCACAATTTGCTGAGACAGAATCGGTTTCTTGAGTAAAACATTCCCCCACTACGCCAAAGAAATTCAAGAAGCTTGCCGGCAACTGTACCTGAAAGGTTGGGTACAAACGCTATTGTGTAGAAAACGGACAAGCGCCGTGGTCGTTTTCTGCTTATTATGTTTTGGCTGATTTTGATTTGTTATAAGTGGCGTGGGCGTTTTCTGCAGATTTTAAAATGTTGTTTTCGGCGATTACTGTGAATTTTTGTATGAAAGCGGCTTGGTTGGTTTTAGTAGAACATAGAATTGACCTTAGTTTTTCCGATGACATCAATATCTCATTTTTTCCAAAATTGTGGCCTGGCGCTTTTCTGCAAAACTACGTTCAATTTGTCGTCGAAATTTTCGATGATGATTATAATATTGCAAGTGTCCTGTTGGTGCACGTAGTGATCTAATAGTCGTAGTGGAATATCGCATGGATGCAGTTTGTCTGTTCATTGAATGAACATAATACGATATGTCCTGTGATTGTGCTCTAATCTAAAACAGTATCGCTACTCGAAGAGAAACGCATTACTCATGTCGGATGATAATATTAGCAATCAAATACCTGCCCACCGATCACAGAAGAATTGAGATTAAAAGATTCTAGAATTTAAGAAAAACGGGTGAGATTTGATTTTTTAAATTGCAGTTTATTCACCATGATTTATTAATTAATTTGAATAAAAGAAAAACAAAACCAAATTTATTAATCAATTAGAAATACGTACAATCAAATCAACGAAAAAATATTTTGGCTGCTAGTGGGACTCGTACCTAAATCTCTAGCTCGACCATTTTTTCTTAAAAATATGTCTATACCTATGTCTACCCTGAAAGTCTATTCAAAATATTGGTGAAAGAGTTTTTGAAATCGGATAAATAGTTTCGGAGATTACCTCCTACATCCAACCTTACAAACGTACAAAGTCACAAACATTACCGCTTTATTCATATATCAGTATAGAATACAAAAACGTTACAGGTGGGTTCCTGCCTTGATAGTGAGTCTAAAATGTTCAACCAAATATTGACGTTCGAGAAAGTGTTGACATATATTACAGAAATATATATTAAATACATATACAAGGTGTGCCAGAGCTGGCAACAGAAGCTTAACCGGTCGATTCCTGCCTATGTTATGAGTCTAAAATTTTGAAGCAACCATGACCATGAACCAATAGTTATGGAGAAATGCAATATCAAAGTTTTTATAATATATATAAAATAATATACAAAAAAAAATATATAATATATATATATATATATATATATAAAGAAACTTACGCATGCATAAATAAGTACATGCCATCTATTTTATGCTTAGATAACAATTTTGCTATCCAATCCAAGAACTCTTGAGAAAAGAGGGGATTTGGTTACATTTTATACTAGCTTTTAGTACTCGGCGTGGCACGGGTTAAGGATTATGTTGAAAAGAAAATAAAAGAAAATAGAATACAGTGTCTCATAACTAATAGCAAAAATATTACAGGTGGGTTCCTGCTTTGATAGTGAGTCGAAAATGTTGGTGCAACCATGACCTCATATCAATAGTTATGGAGATATGCAACATCAAAGTTTGCATTTTTTTCAATATTTCTGACTTTTTTGCGAAAAGTTGAACGATAATTACAATTACTTATATCAATTATGAAAAATTCATTTGCTTCACTACCACCCAAATAAAATGATTAAAACCTTGTGAAAATTATCAATTTTTGCAAGGTTTTTATCATTTTATTCGACTCATATTAAAGCGAATAATTTTTTCATAATTGATATAAGTAACTGTAATGATAGTTGATTTTCTGAAAAAATAAAAATTAGAAATCCTGTATACAACTTTCGAAAACCTGATAATGTATGGGTGTTCTCGTGGAGGAATTGGTGAACGTTGCATAAAGTGATCACTCAAGCCAGTTTACACAGCTCATAAGCCATGAGCCACCCTATAAAGACTTCCATTTTTTTTTTCCCATGAATGCCTTCGTCTCTGTGATACTTCTATAAAGTAAATTAATTGATTTATTGGTACCATTCTTTTTTTGATTCATATAATTTGTTGTAAGTATGCACTTAGCATAGTATTAGCGCAGGTGGTTAATTGTCTGGTTTGTCAGCAATAGTATGCAATGTTTCATTTCCCTTAATGTGGGATGACATTAATTTGCAGCCACTTATTCTATTCTCGTTTATAGACCTGTGGAAATCTCGGCAAGGTTGCCGACAGCATTCAGTTTTAATTAGGTAAATGCAATATTTGATTACGGACCAACGGAAATAATAATTTTTGAATCTATATACTAGCTACAACCCATCAGAAATAACTTACTTTTGGTAGAAAAGCCCCAACCGAATAAGTCTGTAGTAATGCGAGTGATAAATGTATTTTTTGAAAATGCAATTCCATATTTCTGAGAAATCTAACACTAGCTGACTAAAAAGGTCGAGATAAAAGACGTCATAAAAAGAAAAACATTCCAGTAAGCCAATATACAGTTTTGAGTTAATACGTTTTTAATCAATTAATGTATATTATAGATGTCTCACAGAGATGTCAACTGTAGTTTTTTTTTTTTAATGGGAAAGTAGGTATAGAAGGCTTAAGTGATTACTTTACACAATGTAACATTCGCCATTTCCACCCATGATAGAATATACCATGTCTACTAATTTTTGGAAGTTGTATATTTGAATTACATGCCACACTTCATACATGCATTGTAACAACTTTTCGATGCGGCCTGTACAAAGCCATTTTCATTCCCCTATATCCCCACAGATGTCGTTAAAGTCACTAAATGAGAAAATCTACAATTGATTATACGGAATTTTTGAAAGCAATATACTTTCTATAATATACATTAATTGATTAATAATGTCTCTGTGACATGAAATCCAGTACTGTTCTGAAAGATTTGAACAAACTCAAAATATTCTGAATACGTTTTTAGCTATTGGTTAAAAATTTAGTTCTTTTCCAGTAACAAAAATAAATTAGAAAATTTATATTTATCAAATTGAAATACTCTTAATATTATTGAAAGATTTGGCAGATACTTCGTGGTGCAACATTATAATTTAAAAAACATGTTTTACTTTACTTTGTAATACACACACAATATGATAAATTTTAACTATAGTTTCGAGAGGAGCAGTCTGCCTCAAAAAATTTTTTTCTGAGGCTTTTCTGTATTTTAAGGCCAATTGAAATTCTTAACTTTTTTCTGTAACGCTGCATGAAGAACTCTTCACGACTATTTATCTAGCACCCATCTAAGTATAATCATAAAAAAAGATATTCCAGAGTCTTCCAGTTCTAGAAGGTACTACTGGAATGAGCATTATCTCAAGTCGTGTTATTATTGCATTTTTTTTAACGAGGCACTCTCAAAATACTGGGTATAAAATGTACAGTACCACCATAGAGGACTTATTTCGAACTCAACCCAATATCCCAATTAGAAGTGTCTTGGACCTTCCCTAGCAACACGCATACATTTAATGTGCCAATGCAATGCGATCTTGTATAAATTATCACATATCCCGCAGAGCGAATATGCGTACACAGTTCAAGTGGCGAACAAGCTAAAAAAACAAAATTGGTAACAACTATCGAGAGAGTAACACAAAAATTGCAAATTTAAAGACGTGTAATTTAATAAACGACAGATGGCGGGTCGATACCATTGAGATGTGGTATTGGAGTCGCATGTTGCGTATACCATTGACTGAGAGATGCGTAAATGTCTCCATATTACAAGAACTCTAAATCAAGAAAAGACTCAACCACTTGTCTGAGACAAATCTTCAATTTTTTGGACACTTGCTTGAAGAACACAATAAGTGTTTTATAGTGGGCTGCGTCGAGGGTCAAAGAGGAAGAGTGAGATCTAGTTATATTACGGAATTTGCGCACAATTCTTATAATTAATACAAATATTTTTTTGTCCCATCACTCTAGGTTCCTGTACATGAGCGGTATAAAAGCAAAGGCAGCAAAATCTGGAGGTGTTTCTCATATAAGTACAAAAAAAATTGTCAGGTCTGTTCAAGGAAAGTTCTCTGCAATCTATAAAACTTTAATTTTATTGGAATAAGTTTTTAAAAACAGTCACCACCATATTTTTCCTTTCTGTGTTTGCTACCAAATAGTGGCCGTTACTGCTTTTGTTATTTACACAATTGGAATATTACTGTGTTTGCTATGATGCTTCAGTCTAAAATAGACTCTCTCTATAGTATAAAGTGGCCATTCTGTCACGTGACATATCCTTGGGGCTTGATTGTTTCAAGTGGATATTGCTACTTTTGCTATTTAAATTACTTGGATATTGCTGCCTTTGCGATGAATAATGAGTTGGATACATGATTTTGGTAGGGGTGGAGCTATATTTCCTACAAACTCTTGAATTCAGTACATCCTTAATAAAATATCCTAGGAGACTTCATTTAAAATATATATTTTTTTTTTAGTTACTGCTGTCGTCATTTTTGCTTTGAAACTAACTCTTCATTTAATAATCTAAATAGAGCAGATAGGCTGTTGTAAATATTCCTGACTTGTTTGTGACGAGGTCTCAGATAAATGTCGATACGAAGATGTGGGTCTAGAGCGGAGGCATGAGCGGGGCTGAGGAGGTGGCGGCGTGACGCGGCAGGATGGGGGCTGCCGTCGTCACCACCATCATCACCGCGGTGCTGCTGCACCACACCAGCACGGCCGACAGCGGGAAATACATTCTGGGTAACTTTTTTTTTCACCTACCTTTTTTTTTATAAGTTCTATTCAGATACAATTTGTACATGTATAATGTTATTGTTGATATTTATGTTCTTAGTCCTCCTCACTAGGTGTTCCTCTCCTGAGGCGGAATAGTTTACACCTATGTGGTGTATACAATCCCAGACAGCGGACGCTGCAGATCGAAGCCACAACACGCAAGATACCGCGATTCCTTTGTCCACGACAACTATATTTATTTTCTATTTTTAAATTTCTACGTAGTTTTTAATACTCCTTTTAATTTATGTGCATTTCGCCCTCCACCGCAAGTATCTTTCCAAAATATACGTTCTGAGGTAATAGGGTTTCAGATTTTTTTTCGTAATTATAGAACAATCGCATTGACTCGAACACACCTTTTTCACTTGGCACATTGGAGAACATACTACGCCAAAAACTTTATTATTAACCGTGCTCTTTATATCTTAGGGGTAAACTTGCGAGGTGACACATTATAATGCACTTACACACTCGCACATCCCATCTTACTATAGGTCGATTTATATAACCTTGCGATTGAGTCAGTGTGGGTACGGTGCGTAATTTATTTAAACGCCTTATGATATTTCTTTTTAAATTTAATATAAATTTAAAAATAAATATCATAAGACAGATAAAAGGTACAAATAATAATAGTTTAAAGGTAAAATAATAATACAGAAAAATTTACTATCCATTTCCATTTCGTTGAGATGTAAAGAATTGTATCAGCTTTATCCTAGTCACAGTCATATTATCAGCAAAAATGTCAGCCGCCTCTGCATGTTCATTCCCTAATGAGTGTTATCTGGGAATTACAGAGTTTGCTAATGCATTATGTCATTTCCATTATAATAGTCATTTCCATCATGCATGTCATTTCCACTATAATAGAATAATGCACTGTTGACCTCAATGGGCATATAAGTCGATCAGACTAACAATCTGAGGACAATCAATCATGCTGTTTATGATCCTATAAATAATTACTAGGTCTGTCACAGTACGTCTCACAGACAATTTGATAGTTGTAAATAACTAAGGAGATATTCATAATTGATATCTTCCAAGCGTATATTTAATTTGTAATTAATAAATTTAAGATTTTTTTTTGGATTCGTTCAACTGAATGATTAGCATACGAGGCGACCAAATGATCGAGTTATATTCAACCTGAGGTCTGACAAGAGAAGTGTAGAGGACTTTATAAGTGCGCAGGTCTGTTTTGTGCAGTTCTTAAGGAGCCTGTACACATTGGCCGAGGTTGGCCCAAAGTAAGGTTGGCCCAATGTGTACAGGGCTTTTTGGCCGTGCGTAGAGACGTTTGCCAAACTTGGCTTGGTAGTCGGTTTTTCGAGCACACATCAAAAGAAAGAGGCGTGGCTTAAGTTGTCAACTTTTTTTAGGGTTGTCAACTTTTTTTACAAGAAATAAAGTATATTTAAGTCTGAGAAGAATATTAAACAATATTTTAGAAAAATTAACAGTATTTTATTTATTTATGTTTTAAAAACATATTTTTTAGAGCTTCTCACACAACTTATTAATTTACACTCTTTTTAAAAACTTCATACGCCTCACCACAATTATAACAAAAATTAAAATAAATGATGAGCTCATTTTTTATTAAATTAATATTTGCTCTATTTCTATCCTCCCGCCACTTTGCATTCATTACTGAAAAAATTCTTTCAGTAAATGCTGAGGTGGCGGGAAAAGAAAGTAGACATGAGACAATTTTAGTAATATTTTTAAATTCTTCCGAGTTGTTTACTAATAAATGGCTCCACTTTTGGCCAATACTCATTTCAAGTAAATCTTTGTTTTCTGATACTTTTTCATAAATTACTTTGAAATTTGTTAATTCTGAATATAAATCATCCATACTAATATTTCTGTGAGCGTTTCAGTCTGAAACTTATAGTCTTACGAATTTTTATGCTGAAAACAGTATTTTGTATACTTTATTTTTGTTCAATAGTAAAAAGTATAATTTAGTGAAAAACAATACGACAGTATCATATTGTTTTTTAACAGTATAGTTGGCAACCCTAGGCTCAGCCGGCAACGCGCAACGCGCTTCGATCATTGCAAGGTTGGCAGACGCCGACGTTGGCTAATGTGTAATCGCTGTCCGCCATTTTGCAAGTTTGGCCGAGGCCCCCGGTTCCCGGACCGTGTACACATTTGCCGGGATGACCCAATACGACATTGGCCCAATGTGTACAGGGGTTTTTTTGCGCAACTCAGCGAGGTTTGGCCAAACTTGGTTTACATCCATCGGTTGTCGGTCTTTCGAACAAACTTCAAAGAAAGCATGAGTCACTAAGCTATCGTGGAGCAATGAAAAGTTAGTTGTAGGGACAGAAATTAATTATGTGTACAATGAATGAGATTTATAATTCATATAATTTATTTCAACAACTTTATTTAGTCATAACCAAAATTATTACTATTTTTTTTATTTTTTTCGTCAAACCGATTAAAAATAATATATATTAATTATTTTATATTTTAAATATATACGGCTATAAAGGGTTTCACTTTAAAAATTGTAAAACATGGATTAATAATATTTTCAGAAATATTTATTATATTCAACTATCTGTAACCCGTCAAAAATGACAATACTTTTACATGTTTTTCCTAAGGAATAAGTTTTTATTTATTTATATAAAAAAGGAAAGAAAGAAAAAAAATACTACTTACTTACTTACCATCACGCCGTTTCCCCCTTGGGGGTAGGCAGAGAGGATAGAGCGCCATACTCTTCTGTCCTGACGTACAATCTCGCCTCATCCACATTCATACATCTTTGCATGCAAGCTCGCCGGTTGTTGAGGCTTCTGACGGGACCATCTTTCAGTGTCTGGTTAATCTGGTCATGCCACGTATTCTGCGGTCCTGTGTTTCTGGCGCCATCTATATAATATCTTTCTATACATAGCATATATATCTTTCTTACGATTCTTTCCTCATTCATTCTCTCAACATGCCCAAACGATCTGAGCGATCCTTTTTTAATTCTATTATTTATGTTAAGTTTAGCTTTACATTCATTTCTAATATCTGCATTCTTTACTCTATCATAAATGGATTTGCCACACCTATGTCTGACGGATCAGATAAACGGCAATGTTTTTATTAGTATATCTCCATTATTTATATGAAAAATGTACTAAACGGAAAAAAACGAAAATAAAAAATTATGTAAAAATTTCTAGAGAAAAAAAGAAAAAAAAAATACGTTAAAAAAGTTAAATAAATTTACGTAAAAAATTACGTACAAAAGGAAAAAATTACGTAAAAAATGTATCTACTAGCAGAAAATGATTTTATTATTATTGGTATCGGCGAGTTAATAAATACTAGCAGGAAAGCAATCGGCTTCGCCGATTGCTTACGTCAGCCGCTTCGCGGCCAATTGTATCTGGCAAATTTCCACTTTTAATTACGGGTAGTTTAGATATAATGAAGATAAAGTATTTATTCAGTATTTCTATAAAAATGTAATTAAAATTTCAACAAACAAAATATTCTCGACCGTAAAAAGAAATTCGATCCTGCTAGGATTCGAACCTGGAATCTTCAGATCCGCAGTCAGACGCGTTATCCGCTGCGCCACACAACACAACGGGCACCGTGGCAAAATTATTGTATACAAAGTGAAATCAGCGTATTTATAATATAAATATATATATATGTATATACGTATTACAGATAATAATAATATCGAATAGCATACGTAATCCATTGCCAAAAAAAGTGATACAAAAAACACTGTTTTCGGTCGCACGGTGGGAGAAATAGGCGTAAACGATGAAACAGGGCCGTACTCTGTCAAACTGTATTTGTTTAATGAATGTTAATGTTTTATAGAAAAAAAACGGTGTTATTTTTAATGATAAAGTACTGCTGAAATTACTTAATATAATCGTAGATATGGAATTTATTTAAATGTTATATAAATCATTGAATTATAAATAAATAATATGTACCTGTGATATGAAAAAACTTGCTAGCGTTCTGAAACAAGGATTGAACCAAAAATCTGCAGACCAAACGTCATGACCACTAGACTACCTAGTGCATCAAATAAATAAATTATTATGTTAGTATTTACGTAGCTATTTAGTTACGTAAATCGAGACGTTGGCTCTGCCGAGGTTGGGCCAATGTGTACAGGGCCCTTTAAAACAAATCCCAACATTTTGAGATTATTATTAGTTATCAAGTCAATGTGGGGAATGAATGACAATTTAGTGTCAAAAATTACTCCCAGATCACTTATCTCCTAAACTGATACAAGGTTGACATCATTCATTTTGTAGGTGATTTTAATAGGAATCTTTTTTTTTTGTAAATTGGATTGACACTTGGAAATATTTAGATAAAGTTGATTGTTGGTACGCCATTTGAACAGGGAATCCAAATTAGTTTGTAGTATCGTACAATCGGACTTACTTTTCACTGATCTAAATATTTTCAAGTCATCGGCATATATCAGAAATTGTACATCATCAAAAATGTCAGCAATGTCATTTATAAAAAGGATGAACAGGATTGGTCCAAGGTGTGAACCCTGCGAGACTCCACTCAAAGCAATGAATTCTTCTGATAATGAATAGTTAATCTTTACCGAAAAGCTTCTATTGTATAGATAGATAGCTACCTAACCATTGTAATATTTTACCATGAATGCCCAATCTTTGGAGTTTATCCATCAATATAAGATGTGATACTTTGTCAAATGCTTTAGAGAAATCTGTATAGATTTAGTCTACCTGGTTTCCCTTTCCCAGTTCATTGGATATGTAACTTTCATACAGTAATAAATTAGTAGCTGTTGACCTACCTGAGAAAAAACCATGTTGGAAAGGTGATATTACGGGTTTCATTTGGTACATTATCTTATTCAGTAAGAGTTTTTCAAAAAGTTTTGGTATTGATGATTGAATACAAATAGGTCTATAGTTTTAGATATCACTTTTAACACCCTTTTTGAAAATTGGCATCAGAAAGCTACTTTTCCAGACATCAGGATAGTAGCCTGTACTCAAAGATAAGTTAAATAAGAGATATAACGGATAGGAGAGATGATCAACACAATTTATCAGGAATATTGGTAGTATCCTGTCTGGTCCAGCGCTTTTATTGTGATCCAGTTGTACGCGCTATGTTTCGTTGTGTTAAGTTTATGGATACGCCCCTATCGTATTCGTAAACTTAGCACAACGAAAAAATCTTCGTATTACGCACTGTACCCACACTAACTCAACTGCAAGCTTATATGAAAAGACTAAAAGAAAATAAAAGAACCTAACTACCTAAATTACTAGCTTACCTACACATATACCTATTGTTTCCAACAAAATTAGGGTTTCTCGTAATTGGCCGAATTCTTTGTCTGTCTGGCTCTAGCTCTGAAAACCTATTTATGAAAAATATCATAAAAGTAATTCGTAATTAATTCAAAGGTGAGTCTTGAAGTGCAAAGTGAACAAGAACATTCAGTATTATCCATTTTATTAGATCTTAAGAGATTACGCCACTTTGGGAGACTGAAACTTACTTAGACGTTCGATAGACGTTAGAGATATTTTACAAATAGGCGATTTAATATTTTTATTTTTTTAATTACAAAGTGAATAAGGGTAACCTCAGGAGCTGATGATGATGTTGATGGTTGAGAAGCATATAAGAGATCCGGACGTACCAATTGCATAGCTCGGCTGACAGTGGAAAACCACCGGTTCTCGTTTAGATAATTTCGAGTGCTCGCAGTGCGACTCTATGCTCGGCGTTGTCTCTAGTCAGTTACTTAACCCAAAAGGGAGTTTTCTTTTTCTTATACTCTTAAATGTCACGGCCTGTTTGCTCCTTTCCTGTATAATTCTGTGTATCCTTTGTATTTTGTGTTAATATATATTTTGTATATTGTATATGCTTATATATCGTGATAATACTTATTTTATTAAAATATTTGGTGGTTTATGTTTTATTTCTTTTAAATAAAAAAGTGAACTGACGGGAAAATGAGGACAACATTGTCGATGGCAGCAGTGCGGCCCAACGCTGAGTTGCTCGTTGCTTTTAGAATTAATAAATGCCAACCTGGCGGCGAATGAGTAAGACCGATATAAGAGATTTTAAATTCCTAGGTAAGCGGTGGGTCTGCCCTCCCTGAGCGAGAAGGTGACGCGCGGCGCAGAGTCTGACACGCAACGAGAGGTTAGGTATCGGAGTACTCGAGACTATTGCTTGCTTTGTATGAAGCGGATTATATAACAGTCGATTCTTTCGTCGTCTGGTAAAACGCCTTATCAGCGAGTCAGTTTCTTGAAGTAAGTGATCGCGTCAGCGATTGTCAATGTTTTCCACGTAATGCGATTATGATTATGTTGCCACGTGCGACCTTGTAATTGTGGATGATGGCTGCAATAAATAGCTTAATATGTAGGTTAGTAAACGTATTATTAAAATAATTCTGATATTTAATCACATCCTTGTAAAAATTACCCAATTTAAGGCTCCCAGCGTGGTAAAATCCCTTAAGTGAAACTAGCAGCACCACGCTATGTCGAGCTGTCTCGTGACTAAAGTACGGTTGCCGAGCAGAAGAAAATTTAATTCATTGACCCAACGCTACGCATCCTTGTCGCTTGTGCACAATTAAGCCGTGTATTCACCAGGGGACAAATCGCGAAACATTCCGCTCGGCATGTCGCATCAACATCTACGCTCATGTTTCGGGGACAATGACGCGGTCATTTGACGTGTACACACCGGGACTCACATATGTTGTCGCGGAAATGTCACCCGATGAGGTTATGATGACAGCTGCAGTATCTCATTTTGCGAAAACGGGGTTCCGCGCAATTCGAAATGTTTTTTGGGTCGCAATTTCAAACTAACGAGGTTTTACTGTAGTAAATTGAATATTATTAAAAACAAGGTCCTTTTTGCAAATAATTATTGTTTTCCACACGTCGCGGAAATGTCGCCCTATGAAGTTATGATGACAACTGCGTATCTGTTTATGTTAATCAGTTGATCGAAACGTAAGAGGAGAAAAAAGGGGAGAATGCGAAATTATTTACTGCAAAGAGAAAGAAGGACGGACATTCTATGCGATCTTCGATCGATACAGTTCGATGAGTTCAAGAACAATTTCGTTTCCCCACACTGTCATCTTGACAGATACGGCGCATGCGTATTCACTTGTAAACATACCACGTGGTACTGACGCTCCGCGTAATGTTGCAGTGAGCTCGCTCGGGTACCGTGCGCATGGCAACGTTGCCACGGCGCGTAGAAATGCCGCGCTATGTTGTGCGCGACGTCGCGGAACAGTACACGACGTTGCAACGTCACGTAGACTCGATGTCGCGCGTGCTGTTGAGAGACAATTTGTCCCCTAGTGAATACATGGCTTTATGTTGCGCACAGGCACAGCGAGCGAGCGCGACAGCAACATAATTGTGCGCGAGCGACAAGGATACGTATCGTAGGAAATTATCTCTGCTCGGCGACCGGGCTTTATCATGTTTTATTGTATTTTCTGTATTGTGGATTGTATAGGCTGTTTTTTAGAGGTGTACATACATAGATGATAATGATTTACAATTTTGCAATTTCAACCACGAATAGACAGACTTACGGCAGAACAATGCTTGCACATTTATTTCTAAAATCGCCGTATCGTATATTTAAACACATAAAACGGCATAAAATTATCTTTCCAACAAAGCCAATACCATTTTTTCATATTTTAAAATGCTATAGAATTATCTCTAAAAATATTTTAATATTTCATTAAGTTCGTAGACCAAGAGACGTTAAAATATGAGTTGGGTCGATATGGGTTATCTGGTCATAAACCGGCCCTGGGTAAGATGTGGGTCACCCTTCACTGTAATAGTTGCACTGCCCTAGAGAGGTACCTATTGTCCCGAGCTGTTATCAGCTTCCAGCATTGCTCTGTTGCAGATCGCGACTACTGGTACGCGGAGGCTCAAAAGGATTTAACGAAGCGCCTGCAAGAAGTCAAGGACAGCAAGCCGGTAGCTAAGTGAGATCATCTTGTTATTATACACGATTATTTTTATTACTATTTATTTATTTAAATTAATATTTAAGACGCATAAAAACAGAGTAATTACAAAATTTAAAAAAATGACACGTCATCAAGCAACAAATGCATACCCGTATAAGAGGACAAATATTTAATGTCTACAATCATTAGAGATTCGCAAAATATTCAAACAAAAACTTCCTGTAACATCCGTAATTTCGTTTAAATTCACGGCTAAAAAAAGAAATTACACGGCTAGAAGTAGGGCGCGAACCTTGGACGCGCAAATGCCAGCACTATACCCTAGCGACTTTTCTACCACCGCTTCTCCGTGGACCTTAAAAAATATATAATATTTAAAACAACGTTTCTTGTTCCGTGATTGTTCATGGGTGTAATTATATAATTATGTTTTAACGATATTTTTATACATATTTATGTTCCGAGAATACAATTACTGGATTTGTCCACTGCGGTATTATTATTTGATTAAGATGTATTCTAAAAGTCTCACAGAAACAAAGCTATTTACATGAGAAACTTGTATAAAGTATTTTTCCACAATGGCTCAGGGCTTACAACCGTATGAGATGGCTTAAATGATCGCTCTGCTCAATGCAATGTTCACCAATTCCATCGTTAAGAACATCCACAAATTATCAAATTTTTGAAAGTCTTTCAAAAATTATTCATAATTCAAAATTCATACTTTCCAAATTGAAATTCCGTATATTTGAAGTGACTATGCTAGAGACATATTATGTAGTCCTTCTCATGATATAGTATACATAGGTTTCGTAGCTGGTAATGATATCTCTATATTTTAATGTGGTTTATTAAGTAATATTCTTTTTAATGTTTATATGACATTCTTTTGAATCGTTTAACATACACTGCATGATACTACTTCATGAAAAGGGCTGCATATGTCTGTTGCATATTCCCTTCAAATATACGGAAGGTTATAATATGGAAAATATACACAACTTTCAAAATTTTGATAATGTGTGGATGTTCTTACGATGGAATTCGTGAACGTTTTATTATGTAGAGTGATCACTTGGGCCAGCTTATACCCTGCCCTATAAAAAGTATTTTCATATGATGGCCCATGGCTTACAACATGGGCCCATTTCATCAAATGAAAATAGTCTGTGTGAACATCTATAATTTGTCTTAATTGTGTTTCAATTTGTGCTAAATATTATGAAAAACAGGACTAATTATGTGGTCTCGAGATGTTCTGCAATCCTTACACGATTTCCAATACTTTTACACAAAATAAGACGTTTCCGACAGTTTGGATATCTTCTCTACAAGTCCTTTTTTGTTTCGAGAAATAATTGCCCAGCATAAAAAGGTATAATTAGCAGCATCTGTGGTAATCGATGAAGCACAATGGACATTTATTGGCAAACAGATCGAAGAGCCCGATGTCTGCGTGCCTAAGAGTATTTCCGAACACAGAATTCTTTATCTTTTTATGCCCTGACAATTCAACAGACGTTAGCCATCATCACTGTATTTACTGCGGCCTGGAATAGCTCTGCGTGGACTGGCCAAACCATTGTTTTATCATAAGTTTTTCAGGTGTATTGTTCTTTGCCTTCTTCAATATACACTATATTATGAGTTGCAAGATTTCTTACTCTTCTAGTTGTCCTAAATATTGAAATTTTCTGATTTTTTATTTATTTGCTTATTTCTATTTAAGTTGAATATAAAAATTTTGGTTGGACTTTGCCTGTCTCACTAGAAACATCCGTGTTAAGACAGGCATAGTTTACAATAGTATGTAGATACATAACATGGTATGTAAATATATAGTGAAATAATTATTTGTATTTGATGACGTATTGTATATTAAAGTAACATAATAAAAAATATATCATATACGAGGTTAAAGTGTGTGTTAGTGTGTTTGGGTATGCCTATTTTATCTCTCCTCTTGTTTCGGATCCACTATCTTATTATGTATTTTATATTAGGATTGTAAATTGTGATTAGCCCAGGTTGTTTTAATTCATCAAGCATGCAATAAGTAATTTGGGTCCAAAATATTTAAGCTCCTTTGTCCATACATGGTATGTAACCTTGGGATTTGAAGATTGAGTTTGTTTGAGCGTGTGGTAATTTATGTTTGAGTTGGTTTAAACTGTGTATTTTATGTTTGTGTGTATATTTAAGAGAAGTATTCGCATAAATTTGTTTTATATCGAATACACCGAATTTTTTTAATATTTCGTCTGTTCTTGTTTTTGTTGAGGTTTTTAGGATAACTTTTGCAGCAATTTTCTGAGTTTCAATAATTGGGTTAAGTGCACTAATTGTTGCTTCTCCCCATGCAATTAATGCGGTGATCTATAATTGATTGGCAGATTGCAAAGTAAACCATTTTTAGGAGGTTAGTGCTAAGAAAGTTTTTTATATTGCGCAGAAATAAAAAGGCTTTTTTTAATTTTGTTTGAGATGTGTTGTGTGTGAGGATTCCATTAAAGATGAGCATCGATTTTAATATCTAAATATTTAAATTGATCAGTATGTTCAATGCAGGGACATTTACAATTTTCAGTATTGAAGTTATTGTTTTAATCAGAATCATAATATGCCTATTCGTAAATCTACTTATCCAGCTTATTTTGATTATTCTTAATCCAAGATTGAGATCATGACTGCAGAATATATTTTTCACGCGGATAAAGGTTGCAAGAGCTTGCTCAATGTGGCATTAACTTCCAATATAAGGATCCCTTCCTTATATTTTATTGCAGCCTAAGTATATGCAATACTTAGTACCCTATCTAATTTGAAGAAGTTGCAAATCTTTAATGTTATTTGCTAGAATATCATATCTTCTGCATAACACAGGTTGTTAAGAATCATCCCTTATTACAAATCCTTGAGTAGTTTCTTGAAGAACTTCATCGAATATATCATTTGAATACAAGTTGAACAGTATAAGTGAAAAAAACATACCTATCGCACGCCTCTGTATATTTCTACTTCGTCTGTTAGACATTATTTTACTCTTACTGCTGCTTTCTAATTCCAATAAAGATTGCCTGTTATTCTTGTATCTTCGCCATCTATTCCAGAGGCTTTCAGGATTTTAATAATTTTATCATGTCTAAAATGGTAAAATTATTGAGGTTGACACCTGTTTTTTGTCAATAATGTGATTGGCAAATTTGGAAAAATTTAAATTATTTAATCATCTTACGAGTATATGTTCTTTAATCCTAATAACAAATTGCGACTCGTTTTTACAATATAAAAATAGGGACAGTCATTACATTTTAGTTTATAAACACCCGAGTGAGTCAATTTGTGATCTTTATCTTTAACATTTCTCAGAAATACCTTGACTAATCATTTAACAAAAATAGTATAAAAATGCTCCAACAGTCCTTTTGGTTCAAGAGCAAAGGAAACTGCCCTATTGAATGGCTTACTAATTACTTTTAAGGGGGTTCCCCGTTTATGTCCAATTATGGAATGAACTTCAGCGCTGGACTCTTGAAGATTGGATGTTTTATCATTTTGAATATTTGGGTTATATGAGGGTGTAATAAGGATGCTTGTGTTACCTAGAAGGCCACGCAAACGCAAGCTCATCCACATTACCTTTCAGGAGCGTGGTGATGTTCATCGGGGACGGCATGAGCCTGGCCACCGTGACCGCGGCCAGGGAGCTCAAGCAGCAGCGGCGGGGCGGGCCGGGCGCGGACAGGGGACTCATCTGGGACCACTTCCCCGCAGCCGCCCTGGCGCAGGTACCACACCTCTCTGGTATAGTGAGGCGAGAGCGGTGGATTGGAGGGAGGAACTTCATCAACAAGGACAGGAACCTCGAACTCTTCGGGGAGTTCGTTAGGGCGTGGGTGTCGCACTGGGAATGCTTTGTGGATGATTTTCTGTAGACAGTGGACCCGTGGCGTACAGACTCGAACTCCGTTTTTGTGTGTTTACTGTTTTGTCTTTTCCATTAGGGAGAGTTCCAGTTTATTCTTTGTCCCCTCACTGTCCCGTTTTCCACAAGACTCCTATCATTCTTAAACACGTGATATACCGCTTTTTTGTATGTTTTCTTTCTTGATGTTAATTTTTTATTTTCGATTATTTCTGTTACCTTTCATTACTATGTTTCTTTGATTTACTATATTACACTAATTTTTCTATTACTTTAAGATTATTTTATCATCTCCATTACTATGTTTCTTTTGATTTTAAATGTATTATTTTGTTTACATTTCATTAAATAAAGAGTTTCCTACTGTGGAAGAGGGACAGTGAATGGACTCTTGCAGGCCTCTCCTTGCCGGGCCGCCACACGACGTGGCACGGAGATGGCCTTTAGGTTAAAAAATTGTCAACCCGGCGATGTATGAGTAGGACCGGTATGGATGTTTTCGCTCATAAAACGGTCCTGGTGAGTCTCCAATCACCTCTCTGCACTTCTTTTATTATATTATTTAATTTAATTTTAAGGATTCTTTGGGTACTCTTTTTTATTACCATTTGTTTTATTTTTTGTACTCTTTTATATTTCACTACGTACATTATGCATTATTTTTGTACTTATTTTTATTCTCACATTTATTTATTTGATTAATAATAAAAAATATAAAGTTGGGCACTGCGGGTGGACTGTGAATGGGTTTGCATCGGTGCTGTCTCGCAACGGCTTAAACGACCGGTGCGGAACAGCACGGTCTTGCCTGGTGGTATCAAAAAAATTTCAACCTGGAGACGAATGAGCAGGACCGATATGGGACCTTTTGCCCACAGAACTGTCCTGGGTAAGCAGTGGGTACCATTCACATTCACCTCTCTGCACTCGGAGCGACTGTTGTAGTTTCTATTATTCATTCTGATGACAACTCCAATCGAGCCCCTAGATGAAAACACATCAATCAAAGACTTTTACAAATAAATTTTCCACGGACCTCCTGAACTGTAACCCCTTAATGCCCACCATATATGTGTTTCAAAGTTTTAATGGAGTATTTAATGTTATCCTTTACGAGGGATTGTAAAGAGTTGTCGGTTTTATTGCGATGTTTCGTGTGTGCAGACGTATAACCTGAACGCGCAGACGGGCGAGTCCTCGGCCTGCGCCACGGCGCTGCTGTGCGGCGTGAAGGCGAACTACGAGACGCTGGGCGTGGACGGCACCGCCTCCTTCGAGAACTGCTCCTCGGCGCGGGCCGGCGCCGTGCCCTCCGTGCTGCGCTGGGCGCAGGAGGCCGGTGAGTGCAGCCAACTGCCCGACAGCCGATTGCCCGACAGCCGATTGCCCGACAGCCGATTGCCCGATAGCCGATTGCCTGACAGCCGATTGCCCGACAATTTCCCGATTTGCATATTTTGATAATATGTATTTGCATATTTTTACGAAAATTCATATTTTCTTGAATTGTAATAATGACGAATTCAAAATCGAAACAGAATTTTGAATTACGTTTTTCCAAGTGGATTACTTAGATATGACTCATTTCTTATCATACCTAAAAATTATTTTGAATATTTTTATGTGTTTTGTAGAAAAGTTTATCAAAAAAAGTTAAATCTCATTTGTATTTAAAAATAAATACCTTTTTGGAATAATCACAAAAATTTCGGCCGCCTTCATTAAAGGATTAAGCTTAATTGCTTTTAGGCGCTTTTTTATATTAGTGAAAAAAAATAGTCTCGATATTTGTTTCAGTTACAACAAAACACACAAAATACAATTAAAAAAATTAGGTATTATTTTAAGTACGGGTATTTCTAATGGTCTTATATACAACAGTTTTGTTATTGAATGATATTTGGATTCTAAACTATATTTATAAACAATAATTACGATAAAACACACGCGAATGTTCAAAACAATTTATAGGTATGGAATGAAATGAACATACTTAGATAAATTCTTGTGAAATTTTTAACGGGTGAAGAATAAATTTTCGCAAAAATATGCGAATACAAATCTTAATTATGAAATATTTTTGTCAGAAAGTTGGGCTGTCGGACGATTGGCCTCTCGGGCGATCGGTTATCGGGCAGTTGACCCGCACCCGCAGCGCTGGTGCTCGTGGCGAGCGGCCGCCTGGCTCACTCTGCCGCCCTGTTCCAGGGAGGTGGACGGGCCTCGTGACCACGACGCGGGTGACGCACGCCACCCCCGCGGCGCTGTACGCGCACTCCCCCTCGCGCTACTGGGAGGACGACAGCAAGGTGCCGGCGGCCAACAGGGCGGCCTGCAAGGACATCGCGCTGCAGCTGGTGGACAATGAGCCCGGCAGGAACATCAACGTGCGTCTTCCCCGCTCCTTCCTTTAATCGTCCCGATTACACGCGACGTTTCTCTGCAATATTTGCTACTGTTACTGTTTATTCATTGAACGGATTTCATCTTGGTCGTCAACCAAGTAGGGTGCGCGTCATATGAGCTCCCCAAACAAACAACAAGGAAAAGGTGTTATAAAGAATAAATACAAATAAAGGAATAAAAACACAAGGCCTGGAATATACATCCATAACTCAGAATATCGTTCCAGCAAAAAATCCACTAGTAGGTAAATGAGGTATGATTTACTTTGTGTTTTGAAATTGACCTTCATCCCGGTATTTTGTTACGGACAAGGGATATTGTTTGAATATGCTCGGGGTATTTACTTAATGTTAAACTATACAGACGTTGGACTTAGTGCCTTTCATAGGAAAGAGCGCTGGGTACTTGTGAGTTGTTTTAAATATAGGAAACACAGAAAAAATTTTCTTCTAGTTTTTATGTAGAAAAGACAGGTAGGATGTATAGTATAGATTTTTTTTTTAAAATCTCATAAAATTATATATGACATTTTTATTTACTATATCTTGTTTTCCTCAGCTTGTCGGTCATGGAACTTAGTGCTTAATTTGATTCAACCATTCAATTGGTTGGAGTTCTCTTTGTTATACATTATTTATTTGTTTACGCCTATTATAGGCTTTTATAAAAAAATATTACATAAAATTCAAGAAGTATATACATAAAACAATATCAGTTATAAGCAGTAAAATATAAAATATATTTTTTATTTATTTATTTATACATATATAGATGTAGATACGTGTTTTTTTAATAGTAAATTGATTCTACATTATAAAAATTTTATAGACATTAAACGCCCCATAATATGAACCAAAGCTCGAGTTTATGGGAGGAGTATTTACAAGCTTAATTTAAGTATAAAAGAAGAACTAAAGAATTAAAGTATAAAAGAGACATGTGGGCAATGCTACAATTCATCGTTGTCGAAAATCAAGGATTTGACTTCTTTCTTAAACTGTTCGTATTTTGGAATGTTCCTTTCTTGAAATTTGTTTTGCGACAACAATGTATTGTACCATTTAACTCCCAAGTGTTTAAAATGATGTTGTGCCATGGTGGTTCTTAAAGATGGTATCTTTATTTGTCCCTTTGTTCTATGTCTACTACTTATACAGTCTAAGGGGTGAGATTTATTTATAAAATATTCTTTGTAAATTTGGCGTAGGGAGTTTGTTTTGTATATTTTTGTGAGTGACGGTACATTAAATTCTTGAAATATACTTACAATAGGATAGTCATAAGGTTTTTTGAGAATCATTTTAATAATCATTTTTTGCATTATGATTAATGGCTGTACGGTGGACTTATAAGCCCCTCCCCACCCAATAATAACATACTGTAAGAGGGACTGCACCAACGCGTAATACACCATTTGAATAGTATTTTTGTTCAGTATATTGCGTTGGTTATAAAAGACACAGATCAGTTTACTCAGTCGTTCCACGGTCAGATTGACATGGTCTTGCCATTTGACATGTTTGTCAATTGTAATTCCCAAATATTTAATGTTTGACTGATGATTAATTTTAGTACACTCAGTGTTGCATATTACATTATTTTTACAGTTTGTATAATGAATCGTTATATTCAGATTTTTGGGAACTTCTTCTTGAAGTGTGAAAAGGATGAAAAATGTTTTTTCCGAATTGAGTGATAGAAGACTGTCATCGAACCATTCTTTGATGACCTTTATGTCATTATTAGCTGCAATACTAATCCCATTCCATGTATTATTTTCAAGACTTATTGCAGTATCATCAGCAAAGGCTATAATTTTACCACGAAGTGATAATTTAAACATTTGATTTATATAAATTAAGAATAAGATTGGTCCGATGACTGTTCCTTGTGGAATTCCGAATTCCAAAATTTCATTAATATTATTAATATTTAAAGCATTAACTTTGTGGTTAGACACTATAACAGATTGTTACTTAACTTAATAAAAACCACTACCTGATTTTAGGTCTACCGGTTTCGAGACGTACACGTCTCTTCGTCAGGACCAACACTACACTACTATATTCACAACACTATACACCCCAACCATAGTATTGTTAAACTTTCACCAATATTGATCACATGCATGTTAATCTTGTCAGAGACAAGCATGCACTACTAGCCTAGAGATCATTCAGGAATCTAACGAAAGAGAGTGAGAGGAGGCGGGGTCTAAAGTGTCTAATTTTTGTTACCCCCTTGTAACAATAGGGTAACATAAATGGGGTAGAGATAAGCGATTTTGATCGATAAGTTTATATTTCGTCAGGGCTGCCAGTTTTAAAAATAGGAGTTACCATAGACTTTTTGTAAACGGATGGGAATATTCCACTTTTTAAACTCATGTTAATGATATGGGCAATTGGATTACTTAATAATTTATTATTTTCTTTTAATATTTTTGCTGTGACTCCATCAAAACCAGGTGCTGAACCACCCTTTAGATTATTAATATTTATTTCAATTTCGTTTTTTGTCACAGGTCGAAATTCAGATAAATTATTTGGTTTGACAGAATCCTTGTTATAACTATCTATTTTGTTTTTTTTTTTCAATCTGAATTGCTAAATTTTTTCCAACATTGGCGAAATATTTATTTAATATGTTAGCACGTTTAGTTGTTTCTTTGGTAGCATCTATTGACTCATTTTCGAATTAAATTTTTTTGAGTAAAGTTTTTTTTTTTTTTGCTTAATTACTTATTTCGTTTACGGTTTTTTCTTATATTTGTTACATTATGGTTAGCCGATTCTATTTTGCTTTTATAATAGTTTTCTTTTGTTATTTTTTTTAATGAAGTTAGTTTATTTCTAAATTCATTAAAGTATATAAACAATTTTTTGTCCAGAGGAATTTTTTTTTGTCAGACGATATAATTCTTCTTTTTTTCTAATAGACACTACTAGGCCATGCGTAATTCATGGTTTAATTTTTAAAAATTTCGCTTTAGTCTTTATAGTTTTGGTGTCTGTTGATTCCTCTATATGATTGCTAAGGATATAGTGAAAATAGCTTGCACATGTCTCTGGGCAAGTAACACTGGTAGTAATTTTATGATTTAATTTATTGTGATTTAATGTTTTTTTAATAAAAATATTACATTTAGATTTTACATTATGATTTATATTATTTTTTTGAACATACAAGCATGTATGATGATCGGTTATATTATTTTTTAATATAATCGTTTCAATTTTTTCTGTGTCTTTTATGTTACACCATATATAATCAATACACGATGGACGCTGCCCGGGCATTTCTCTGGTGTAGCCTTTTAGACATAATTTTAGATTCATTTCAGACATAGAGACAATATAATCGGCTTTTATCTTACTATTATTTTCGTAAAAAATATCAAAGATATATCGGATTTTATCTTACTATAATTATTAAATTTTGTTGGTTTTCGTCTTTAGTTAATATAGTGTTTCTAAGTTCATATCTAAATTTATATTCATTTGAGCCATGAGTTTAATAAATCGCGATAATATTAACCCGCCAACGGTGACGTAAATGTCTGTGAGACCGGGTGGTTTTAAAAATTCGAATAACTTTTTCCCCCGCCATTGATTTTTGTCGTGATTTCGAGTAGCTGCCGCTTGCACGTACCCCGCCGTCAGTTCACTCCGCGATGTCGAAGTGGATGCGCGTTCTGGAGTTTTGACGCCAACCCGGTGCGTGAGACCGGGGTCGCCGATTACGTAAGTAAAATAGTCATAGTTCAATTATTGATTATTAGCATTTTTTCAGGGCTATATACATTTTTACTTACTTTTTTTAGTTTTGTTATTATTTTATTGCATTATCCTATGATCTGTAAGTTTATTGCATGATTTTATCGATATTTTACAAAAATATTCTATATATGTTTCAAATTACAAACATTGTTACAGCATGTCATTCGAAAGTGAACATTGTCATCTCGAGTCTCTTCTACATGATGAGGACAGACCACCAATGTCATCCGATAATGCCGAAACTGAAAAGCCCGATATAATTTTAAGCTTCAATGACACCAAGGGCGGCGTCATTGTCGTAAATCGTTTATGTGCAAATTACAATTGTGCTCGTGCAACAAGACGCTGCGCTGGTCCATGGCAGTCTTTTACGCTATGCTGAATGTCAGTACCACAAACAGTCAAGTGATACATACAGCCAACAACCAAAAGTAAAAGCTTAAACGTCGTCACTTGGTTAAGAATGTGGCTATGAAATTGATTGAACTTCGCGTAAGAGAACGACAGATGCAGTTGAACTTGGCACGGTCAATGAGACAAAGACCGTCAGTAATTTTGAAGATAGATGAGGTACCTGGGTGAGTTGGTCCATCAAGAAATGGCCGGTGCTATGAGTGTGTATGGAAAAAAATAGAACGATTAAATACACTTGCTACAAGTGCAAAAAATATTTGTGTCTTGAACATGTAGTGCCTTCTTGCAGAGGTAGTTTGACTGAAGAATAGTAATTTTTCAGATCAAATTTTTGTAATTTTTTTGTTGGAAGGATGCCACTTTTTGTTTATTTTATGTAATTTCTTAGTGTCCGAAAATTGAAAATACTGAACTAATTAAAAAAAAGCATTGATTTTTGTGTTTTCTCATATTTAAAAAAGTCATGTTTCAAAAGTTAGTAAATTTTAATGTTTTAATTGAAATTGTTTTATAATATTTAAAAATATAATAAACGTAATGTGATAAATGAAATATTTTTTTTAATGTCAAAGAACATACAATTAAAAATAAAAATGAATAACTAATAAAATATTTTGAAAAATCTTCCATTGTAAATCCCGGTGCGTGAGACCGGGGTCGCCAATGATGTAAGTCAAATTGACGTCACCAATGGCGGGTTAAATGGAATATTGTTTGTAGTGAAACCAATGTCAAGGCAATTCACTCGATGCATAGGTGTTTCTATTAATGACAAATTTGAATAGCAAGATTTTATATATACAACAATACCACTATTTCTGTGGATCAGGTAAGATGTTACAAATTTATTATAGTTGGGTATACAAAAATTATTAATATTGCACTAATTTACAAATGCTTTGGTTAACACTATAACGTCCGGATTTTGATGTAATATGTTTACGTTAATTAGAAATTCATCGAAATTTTTGTTCATACTTCTGATGTTTAAGTGTAAAACAAATAGTGAAGTAGCTATTTTATCAAGAATTTTGTTACATTCATTTACACTAGAGCAGATATTTTTAATAATATTGTTCGATTTATCTATTTCTTCATTGAGGAAATACGCATTGTTTCATGAATAAAAGAGTAAACAGGCAAAAAAGAAACAAACTCCCTCATGATTTATGCGCGTCAAAGCTATGTGAAGCATTTTTTTGCGCAATTCGCATAGGTCGCTGTTGGCTGAGTGATCACTGTTATGTTCTTTTCTGTTCGAGCAATTGTAGCATTTGGGAGGCTTTTGCTTTTTTATGCAGTGTTGAATCTTGTGTTCTTCAGCACAATGGAGGCATCTTGGCTTCTTCATGCTCTCAAGGCATCTTAGAGATGTGTGTCTGTAATGGGAGGGATGTCCTCCATTTATCCCGCGTAGCGGCGCTCATATAGTTGGGGGTCAACTTGTTTTGACAGCTCGTCTCTTTTCTATGGACAGCTCGTGCGTTTTATTCAGACAATATTGTTTTGCTTTGTTTTTGTGGATTTGGGGATAATTGCTTTTGAAAAATGGCTGATCGATATGGTGCTTGGAGTGTCAAGGAGTTAAAAAGTGAATTGAGGAATAGGAATGCCAGAATAGCTGGGAAAAAAGCAGACTTAATAGAAAGGTAAGCTGTTTGTAACCTCAAAATATTTCAATTGTTTCCAATTACTGTGTATGTATATATACCTTTACGCATTCCTCCAACAGACCAAGTTTAGGACGCAAGTTTTATTCTTTAATTTCAAGTTGGCAGCTTACGACAGAAACAGCAATTTTGCATTGGGTTTCTCAGTCGAAGAAAGTTCTGTGAATAATGCTTTTCACATTGAATGGACATCTGATGATACGTTCACCAGTATGCTAGTGACATCCACAGTGCCTTCAATAGAATTGTTCATATCAATGATTTTTTTTTAAAAGTGTACAAGTTTGAAGAAGGGATTAGTATGTGTGCCGCTGTACACAGAAAAGGCTATAATATGATGCAGAATAACTTTTTGTTAGCTTTGATGGAGTCCAAAAATGGAAAGTATGTTTTTTACCGGGCTCAAGTAAATAGCAAAATGACAAAATAATTGACCTACTTTGTGAAATTAGTGCTGGTGCTGGATGGAAGCATTGCTGAAGCTTCATGTGAATGCATCGCTGGAAAAGGCAATAGAGCAGTGTGTAAACATGTCGCAGTTGTGTTCTATGCACTATTACACTTCAGGGAGCATGGTAAACTGTGCATAAGAAATACTTGCACCGAAAAAAAAACAAATATGGCATATGCCCAAAAAGGGAAGGTTTGAAATGTCTTCCAAAAAAGCAAATAATATTGATTAATCTGTTTTCGAATATAACATTAGTAAAAAGCAAATAAACAATTTGTGTTATGATCCAAGACCAGAATGTTATAGAAATACACCATATAATGACAACATGAGAAACCTTGTTATTAATTATAACAACACCCAAAAGAGGTCGTTTGCTGTAAGTGGCAGTTTTCCTGTAGTTTCCGTACAGGACATTACTGATGACCATGATTATTTGTCTCGTCCAGTTTGTAATCAAATGATATATAATCGTATACAGGTGAGCAATGGCATTCTTTTCACTTCATCATCATGAACAGCACTCAGTTGCAGCCTACAGAAATGTAAACATTACTATATTGTAGACTCTATACCTGCTAATCTACATATCTTTTTATACAAAATTTATTTTTTATTCTAGGTCTCTAAAAAGGCAGCTCAGCTTATTGCAAAAGACAAGATCGCAGAGCCAAAGTATCATTTGGTTTCGAGAACGGTCTATATAGTTAACTGCATCAAATGTTGGCACTGTTATGTATATGACAGACAAGAAGAATGTGGCATCATTTGTAGACGCTGTTATCAATTATAAACATTTTCGTTCCGCTGCAACTGATTGGGGAAAAAAAAATGAAAAACATGCTGTCCGTACCTATGAAAAGGCAACTAATAACCCCGTTTTACCCTATGGACTTTTTATATCACCGGACTACCCTTTCTTGGCTGCGTCTCCCGATGGTATTGTGGGACAATTGACTGTTTTGGAAGTTAAATGTCCCTACTCAATAAAAGACTCAATAATAAGTGCTGAAACCTTACCTTTTTTAGAAGTTAAAAATTCTCAACTAACTTTGAAAACTAACTCCAATCATTATTACCAGATACAAACTCAAATGTATGTCACTGGACGTGAGTTATGTGATTGTGTCATTTGGACACCACACGACTATAAGTGCATTTGTATTGTTAAGAACAATGATGTTATAAACAATGAAATACTCCCTAAAGTTAAAGACTTTTTTGATATATATATATGGTTCCAGCATTAGCCAAAAAATATTACACTATATAAATGTAATATATTGTATTGTAGATATAGAGATAGAGAAAAATAAAAGTAAAATTGTTTACACATAATGATTTTATTAATTTTTACCATTATCCATGATGTTATGGGTAATGTCTGTAAGTGCCGCTGTGGCCTGGACCGGGGGAAGACTCCGGTACCGCGCCTAGTCGGTCCCGACTCCAAGGCCACAGAGATCCCAATATCATTCGCACTTTGAGGCTGCAACCAGCGTGTCTAGGGTTTATTACCAGATGGTACTCACGTTTTGGTGATGCAGCTTGGTCCAGACAGCAAGGTCGCCGCGGGGTTTCTAAATCCTACTAAATGATGCACGGAATGCAGCGTGTACAAGTCACAAGGAGTTTATTCAATCAAGATACAATACAAGTTGAAAGGCGTTAATCTTAAATATTTTAGTAGCAAGAGATCGCGGGACCGCGGATCGGTTTTATTAGTGCATATTGGTACGCGCGAGATTAAATGTCTAATATGTAACAATCCGTAAAGTCGCGACGCGTTACGCGGGTCTCGTAGTGTTTGCGGTCGAGCGAGCGGAACAGGAATGAAGGTCTTCTCGCTCGCCGCCTGTAGGTTAGTTGCTTCCCATGGACGCCAGATGCCGCCCGTGTGGCGGAATTCACCACAGGGCTCCCCCCCGGTGGCTATCGCGTGTGGAGAGTGTTGTGGAAGGGACGCCCCATGGCGTACAGCTGGTTGGTCGTCATGGCCGGTGGGGCGCCTAGTTGTGGTCTCCGTCTGGCGCCGGTGTTGGCAGGCCACCCATAGTGGTCTCTGGCTGTCGTCTGGTGTTGACGGGCCGCCCATAGTGACTGCTGGTCAGTCGTCTGGTGGATAAGGTTTATGGAAAGCTGCTTCCGACGGACAAGGTTAGTGCTGCGGAAAGGAGCTGTAATGTCGTGGAGGGGACGAGATGATTGCTGCGGGATAGCTTGGGTGATAGGACAAGTGGCCCGAGGCGGGTACAGCCTCGGGAAGCACCCGATGCTTGCTGCGAGCCATGCATGGCTTCGCATCTGTGCTGGCTCTTTGCCACTGTGGTTCTTCACCCTCCATGTATCGGTCGTGTTTGACTGGACAGTGCTGGATGGATCAAGGCGGAGGAGCGTAGGTGCCCGCTCGTGTCCCCCCGGGTACCTTGTGTGGTTCGGTGGTGGTTTTGGTGCATTGTCTGCACTGGTCACTGCGCCTAGTCGGCGACTTTGCTGCGCCTCGTCGGCGACTTTGCTGCACCCGGTGGGTGGCTTTACTGCGCCTAGTCGGCGACTTTGCTGCGCCCGGTGGGCGACATGAGAATTTGTGTTGGCCGGGTCCAAAATGTGCAGTCTGCGAGTGATAACCTCTACTGTTGCTGCTCTCGAGTAGAAGTTCGGTCGTTTCCCTGGCTTGCGAAGTTGCAGGGCGGTCTGCACGACCTGGCTTTATCCTGAAACCGGTTGTGGTAGAAACACCAGTCTGCCTTGTAGTTTTGCCGTGATTTCGATGTTGATCTGTAACGCGATCTTTCGTCTTGTTTGTTGCGGGAACGACTCCTTCTCGGTGTTCTACTTTGAGTTTTTGCATTTCTGGGGTGAGGCTCGTTAGCTGTTTGGTCAGGAGATCGATTTTCCTCTCCAACTCTCCTTGCGGAGCGGAAGCGCTGGCTATCTCGTTAGGTTGGTATACGTCGCTAAGCCTGTCTGCGAGCTCAGCGAGCTATTCCACGCTTTGGTTCCCTGCCGCTGCGAGGATGCTCTGTGTCTGCTGTGGCAATCGTTGCATCCACAGGGTCCTCAGCATGTCAGTCCTAGCAATGACTGGTCCACCAAGTTCTTTCATCTGTCAGAGCAATAGTGAGGGTTTTTTGTCCCCCAGTTGCAGTTCAGACACTAATCGTGTGATTATTTTTTGCTCGGACACTGCGTATCGATTGATGAGCGCATCTCTGAGTGCTTTGTATAGGTTGTTATCTGGCGGGTCCGTTATTATTTCGCTGACCATTTCTGGGGTCTCGCCGTCCATACCGCTAACTACTGTGTAGTATTTTGTAGAATCCATAGTAATTCCTGCAACGCTGAATTGTGCTTCAACTTGCGCCACCCATAGTGCCACCTTATCTCGCCAGAACGGAGGTATCTTTACCCTTACGCGGGCCAATTCCCGTCCTTCCATATTCTTTTCCGGTTGGGCCATGTCGTTGTGGCTGAGGGTGTTGATGTAACTTAGTCCTCTTAGCTTGCTGGACTAGCGCTTTTTATTAGTTGCAAATGATTGCCGTTGCTTGAAGGTTCTTAAAGTTGCTTGAGGTTGAAGTTATACAAGGGAGCAAAAAATAGAGAAAGGTGACAAAAAAAAGAACAGAATACAAACAATTGAATTGAAATTAATACAGCTGTACGAAAGTATAGTGAAAGACCAGAAAAAAGTTTTTGAAACAAAAAAAAAATATTAAATTTATAAAAAAAAAAAAAAAATTATTGGTATAAATTAGCTGTGGCGCGTGCCAACAAAAAAAATATGAACCAAAAAATAAATGCTGGGTGTACAGCTATTGTATTATGGTGCGACTAATTCTTGCCCACCCTGTACCTGGTCCAAGAATCGCTATGTTGCGATCAAAATGTTAGTATACACAGACAAAAAAATAATATATATTATAGGCAAATTGGTGCAATCCTTTTTACACGTGTACACCTGGCAGAATCCCGGTCCGGTTGCTCGACCGTGCTTATATTAAAAACAACAAAAAAACACAATTAAAAATCGGGATAAAGACGTAGTAATTTTTACACTGGTTATAAAAAAAAAGAATTAAAAAAAACTACGACAATTCGTGATGCTTCCTTTCGGGAGTTATCAACGAGCCTTGAGATCGGTAGGTATGCTACAAATATTTCCGGGTCTTATCAAGCTGGGACCCTGGTTAGTCACCGCTATTTTTACAAAAAATGTTCGAAATTTAGAGTAAGAAATATGACGTTTCACGCGAGAATATTGTACGTTATTGAAAAAAAAGAAAGTAGAACCGATCGGTCGACCCGCTGGCGCTGCAGGGGCGCTTCGCGCTACACCCTAGTCTGCCGTCCGTAGACACACTAGATTTGCAGCCAAAATGCAAAGGGGCTATTTTAATGTATATCCAAAGATCACGTCGGGATCACCATTATGGGTAATGTCTATACTTGCCGCTGTGGCCTGGACCGGGGAAAGACTCCGGTACCGCGCCTAGGCGGTCCCGACTCCAAGGCCACAGGGATCCCAATATCGTTCGTAATTTGAGGTTGCAACCAGCGTGTCTAGGGTTTATTACCAGATGGTACTCACGTTTTGGTGATGCAGCTTGGTCCAGATAGCAGGGTCACCGCAGGGTTTCTAACTCCTACTAAATGATGCACGGAATGTAGCGTGTACAAAGGAGTTTATTCAATCAAGATACAATACAAGTTGAAAGGCTTTAATCTTAAATATGTTAGTAGCAAGAGATCGCGGGACCGCGGATCGGTTTTATTAGTGCATATTAGTACGCGCGAGTTTAAATGTCTAATATGTAACAATCCGTAAAGTCGCGACGCGTTACGCGGGTCTCGTAGTGTTTGCGGTCGAGCGAGCGGAACAGGAATGAAGGTCTTCTCGCTCGTAGGTCGGTTGCTTCCCATGGACGCCAGATGCCACCCGTGTGGTAGAATCCACCACAATGTCATAACGAAAATTACATAGCATAAAACACACAAAAATTATTTTACTTCCCAAAGGGACTAAATTACTCCATAAATGGCTGAGAATTCTATATGTTTTGGCCAACCCAATAATCCTTTCTATGTGGATTCTACTTGACTAAATTTTCTTTGAGCGGCATAGCTGCTCAGGCTCAAGTTGATCTGCCTTGGTTCTCAGAAATTCTGGCATATTTACGGTCACATCTTTAGGAGCTAGTTTATTTTGAATCTGAAAACCTCGATCTGCCAATACAATATCATTTTGCTCTAATAGATTTGATGAATCACATTTTTCAATTATCTATCAACTATCGCTAATGAAGCCTCCATAAGCATCAGATATAAAAGTGATACTACCTGTACAAGACACACCGATTAATACTTTTAACGTGTTGCAAGATTTGTATGCTGAATATGTGAGTTGTTGAGATACCGGGTTTCTGGGTTGATCCACTTTAATCTCAGTGCAGTCAATAATTATTGTACCAGTACATTTACGGCCTTGGATCTTGACATTTTTTTCAGCAGCTTTGAATGGTACCCAAATATTAAGTTCTTTGAACTGGCAGTACATGAAGTTTATCCGTGCTATAAATATACGACTAACTAGTGCCTCACTAATATCAAATTTAAACCCTAGTTCCTTATTCATCATATTGCGCCTTAATTTGATAATGGTCAGTAAAAATTCATTGTCAGGAGTCAAGATACGTACACTCATTGTACATCCTGAGGGATAATACAAGAGATGATTTACTACAGTTCCTAAGACATTTAATATAAACCAGAAGTGCTTGTAGCTTTCAAATCCTGTGTAAAATTTCAGTTCCTCCTTCTTAGACTTCGGTCGGAAATATTTAATACAAAATGAGTTAGCTGAAGTTATTGTCATAGTTGAGGCATCACATTTTTGTACCTCTATGTTTTCACAGTCAATCGCAGTCATTGGAACTTCGATCTCACTGCACATTTCTGGCGCAATTTCCTCTGAACTGAGTACTGATGACATTAAAACTGTTTCACGTAACAATGATCGTTTAATAGCACGTGCTCGTCTTTGCTCAACCAATGATGATGACCTTTTGGTCCAGCAAAACTGGCTAGGTACGGCGTCTTCCTTGAGTCTCGCTTTAGCTGGAAAAAAAAAGAAAATGAGGATATGACATATCCCGCATCATGTATTTACGTTAATAACACCGAATTGTTATATAAAATTAGTCGGTACTTACGATTTTCAAGAACAGATTCCAGAGGCATTTTAAAATCTGAATGAATAAAATGTTTATTACATATACGAGCACCTTTTGTCTTTTTGTTTTGTCTGGTTTGTATTTATCTCTTCTTATAGTTACAATCCACTTTTCTTTAATTGTTCATCCCTTGGAAACCTGTGTCCTGACGTTCTCGCGGAGTAAAAAGTCACAACATAGGATTGAGGCATTTTAATTACGATAATTAAACAAACTATGTAGAAAATTTCCGTCGATGTATACAAAATACAACTACAGTTCTCAATTTGACAGGTCGTTTGACCGCCAATCACACCAGCGCCATCTACTTCGAGCTTTCCAGATTACCTCCCATTAAGACAGTGATAACACTGCGTATAAGTGGATCGCAGTCTTCTACATGTGATTCCAATATTTATTCTTTCTTTTGATATTATTAATTTTGGTGTTGTTCGTATGATAAAGTTTGCCAGTTTTTCAGTTTTTTTATTCTTAATATTTTTTCAATGATAATAGGTTCACAATTTGTCTCTTTTTTCTTTTTTTCTTCTTTTATGGCATTTTTGATGTCTTCGTTTTGGTTTGTTAAGTCAGATAATAATTTTTTTTCGTTATAATCACTGTCCACTCCTTTTATTATTACGCAAGGATTTTTTTTATGCCTTTGGCATCAATTCCAATTTTTGTGTATTTTTAAATTTCTTTTTATCACTTCTGTATCTCTTTGTTTTTTGCATATTAGTAATATTTTGTTGTGATAAGTTTTTTTAGTCCCATTACTCCTATACCTACTTTAAGAACAATTATCTTGTTTTTTAAAAAAAATTTGATGTGTTCTGCTGGTTTGCCTTCTTTCGAAGAAATTAGAATAGCACGATTAGGTTTTGGTATGGGGAGTGTTTTTTCTCTTACTACCATTGAATAGCTTATTTTTCCATTATCTTTTTCTTTATACGATGCTTTATTAATTAATGATTCAAGTTTGTTTATGTATTGGTCTTGATTTTCTATGACTTTTGTTTGTAGTTCAAGTATTTCTTTTTGTAAAGCGGTATTTTCTTCAGTCCATTTTTCTTCAATCGTGGTGAGTATAGACTCAATTTCTATTTTAGCATCTTTTGAGGCTTTTGATTTTTTATGTTCGATTAAAAAATTTTCTATATATTTTTTTAAATCCATATTGTATGATGACTTCAAGGTGTTAAATGTTTTATTGTGCAGCGTATCGACGACATGTCTTTCTGTCGCAAAGCTTGCGCGAATACTGTATGAATATAAAGTACATATTTAAGCAATAAAAGGTAAAATCAGTGAAAGTATCAGGTATAAGTGTTAAAATATGAGTATAAAAATTTAAAAAAATGAAAAATATATAGTACAGAGTACGTGCATAAAAAAATAAGTTACACGTCATTACGTGTATATATTAATAGTTGAAGTTAGTAATGAAGTAGTATTGTCTCTTTATGTGTAAACTTTATTTTCACTAGACGGTAATTGAAAACATCAATTATATAACCAAATTCATTACCAGTCTTTAATATTCTATGTGATTAGTCACAGAATTTGACTGATAATTAATTTATTTATTTATTTATTTATTTATTTGTTTACGCCCATTAGGCTTTTACATAAAGAGTATAAAATAAATTTCAAAAAGCACATACATTAAAAGTTTCAGGAATAGCACCAAATCATGAGTATAAAAATTAAAAATGTAGAGTAGGTACTAGAATTGTGGTAATGAAAGGTTGCAATTTGTCGAGTTCTATGTAAGGACATATTAGAATTGATACACGCTACAAGGTCAGGGCTGTCCAACATATTATTTACAATTTTGTAAAGAAGAATTTTTCTTCTATCATATTTGGTGAGTAATTTCAGTCTCTTCGATAGGTTATTGTATTCTATGTTTTGTATTGGTATGCTTATCTTGTAGTTGATGTACTTAATAAAGATAGAATTTAAAATAATAGAGCTGAGAAATAAGGGCGCTTGCAGGCGCCCTCCTATAGCTCCATAAATCATTCGAGCGCTTTCCGCTATATGGTGCTCTAACTGCTACGGTCTCCTCGTGCGCAGGTGGTGCTGGGCGGCGGGCGGCGGCACTGGCTGCCCACGGTGGCGCGGGACCCGGAGCAGCCCTCAGCGGAGGGCCGCCGGCTGGACGGCAGGAACCTGATAGACGACTGGCTCCGGGACAAGAAGAGGAGGAAACTCAGAGCCGAGTACGTTTGGAACAAGGAGCAGTTTGATGCGATTGATCCTGAAAAAATTGACTATTTGCTGGGTAAGATTTTTTGTACTTCTAAATACATATTTTTCAAGTGTTCTTCAAGTCTAGAATGAATGGGTATGCAGAAGGTTGTTTGATTTGTGGTCCAAGCATTTCAAAACCAATTTAAGAAAATAGTGGTAAAGCACAGAACATTGTTTGAGATTGTTAATATAGTGAATTATGTATTTTTAAGTACCTCGAAACTGGGCATCCACATTTAACGCGATAAAAAGTCACAAAGTCAATCATGCATATTATTTTATTCCTTTTATTACTTAAATTAATTAAATTAGCGATGTCATGTTGATTTTCTTATTTTTTCAATCCATATAAAAATTTATAGAACCAAATATTTCCCTACTGAAGCTGTATTATGTTTGGTGAACCTTCAGGCTGCAAATTCACTACATTCAGAGAATTACTTTTTCTTTAAATCTGCTATCTTCACAAGGGATTATCTTGAATAAAAACTATGTAAAATAACAACATTTTTACTAATTCTACAGACTAATCATATTTTTTCACGATGTAATCCAACGTCATCTTGTAGGTTTTCTTATTATTTTGACCGCATTGATTATTTGTCAAGCGAGCGAGGTGAGTAGGTATTCTTTTGATTAATTATTATCAGCAAAATTGTTTATTGAAATATTAAAATATGTTTGTTTTTATGTATATAAATGAATTTGAGTATTTACCTGTTCTTAGGTATTTAATAATATACTGTTAGTTTAGGTATTTTTGTATAAATACTGGTAAAGCTGATTACTTAAGTATAGATAAACTTTTAACCCAATACCACCAGTTCATTTGTTTAAGTCTAGCACCACACTGAGTGGATCTTCCACCTCATCTTTTCCGTCGCTTCCCCTTCCCACCCTTCCCTTTTTATGCATTATCATAATTAAACTTTTATCACAAATTCTTTATCATTTTTTTCTTAGTCTTTTCTTACCAGCTTCGAGGAAACTTCACTGGCGGAAACTTCACTAAATGAATATTTTTTCGAAATTATATAATTTTTTTTTACATTATGCTGTATGTTTCCCAAAATAAAATAAATAAAAATAAAATCGGGAAAGCAAATGGGTCGACCGATCATCCGTGGAGTGTGTTTGATAAGCGCATATTGTATGGAAAGAAATGTAGCGGCATTCCGCGACCGAAGAGATACAAGAGGCGAAGGATCCATGTAGTGTGGCGCCGGCCTTGGAACACCAAAAATTTCGGCTAAATCCAAGATAATGGTCCCATTGCATATACAACGAAAATGATTATTTCACTATATTATTGAATGTGCTAATAACAAAATGAAAGATAATTTACGTTTAAAAAGTAAATATTAAATAAGATATTACACTTTAAAGTTTCGAAAAATGCACTGCACGTTTTGACATTTCATAGGCAATATATGAGGTTAGGTTAGGTTATTAGGTTTGGTTTGTTTAATTTAGATTACGATTATATTCTTGGATTATTCCAAAATTTCTTATAATATTAATAAATGAAGTAGTTTAATGAATTTGACAGCATACGAAATAAAATGTTGAATTAATTGAAAATTGAATACTTATTAACCTATTAGAAAGCATTTTCTCTTGGCGTTCTAGAAGCTCCAACAACTCAGTTTTCGTCTTTAGTTCGAGTTTTTCCACTTTTTCTGTTTTTGGCATGGGAGGAAGTAAACCTGGAATCTTTCTCGACATAATTGTCATTTGAATCGATTATCTAGCCAATTAAAATTGTATAATGAGCTAAATTACAAATACACTATTGGATCGACGGTTGATCAACACACTACAAAACGTCAAGATGACAGTTGAAGGATAGGATGTGAAATTATGTTATCTATGGATGTGAATCATGATCATAGACAAGAGATATAATGTTCTCAGATCATATACAAAATATTTTTGTATATGATCTGAGAACACTATATCTCTTGTCTATGATCATGATTCACATCCATAGATAACATAATTTCACATCCTATCCTTCAACTGTCATCTTAATCTCTGTTCAACACAATTAGGTACATCTACTGGATTTTAATTAAAGCTTTGCACGGAGACAAAATTGATATAAAATCTCCCTTACAGTAAAGCTGTTTTGCAGAAACAGTTTTCTTCTATCGCTTTTTAATTACAAAAAGGCCCCAATAATGTTTCTGAAAACAAAGAAAGTTAATGTCCAAAATTAGTTAGCTACAAAAAATTGTCGAATATGAATTCCACCCTAAGACGGAAAATGGTCAATTAAGCGCACCCCGGCCCCTCCCCCCGCGACGCCGTCCTTTTGGCCAAATATTTCGGTTTCTAGTCTTTTCAGATATATTTTATTTTCTGTCATTTGACTTTGAATATTAATTGTCTCAGAGGTATAACTCTATTTAATTAATATTGTACAGTGGTGGCTAAAATATGTACCGCGGTCTGTTGAGCTCATTTTTTTTTAATTTGCGAGATTTATGATGGTGGAGCGGAAGTTACATTTTTTTAATTTTAAAGCCTTTCAAACATTACAAATTGTTGGATAACAATCGGCCCGAAAGGGACTAGACTGATACAAGCACTTTTTTCGATAGCCATTTCTGTGTGTCCTCTTAGTGTGTCGTCTGTGTGTCAGAAATAGCGTGATCCACCATAAGACACGCGGCGAGATGTTTTTTTCATCTTAAAGTTCATTTGGTAATCATTTGCGCATTATAGATACATGAAAAATGAGCGGCGAATTTTAATTTATAAGTATGCGAAATAAGCGGTAAATTTCGAGTTACATATGCTATGCACGAGTGATATATTACAACTAACGACTTTTGATGTATTGATGTGGAATGTGTGGGAGACTGGTGGACTAAACATCATACATTATTAGTGAATTTACTTAAGGACAATCTAATAAAGTCAGAAAAAAATATTTTATCAGACAGAGTACATCATTTTGATTACTTCATTAATATTGATAATAGGGCCATAAAACCGTTAGGTATATTTCATTTCATTCTCGAAACACTGCAATTTTTTCCGTATTTATTCTAGGTACGTCGAAATATGGATGCATGTCATCCATTGACTAACACTCGACTGAGCGTAGTTTATTGAATGGTGGCAATATTTGTGTTAATTAATTAAGGTAAATTATCTTCTCACTGAAATGATGAAATATTTACATAAAAATCGTGGATGGAAATCTTTATAGGGTGACCACAGGACTTTCGACCTGTAATAGCTGGCTTAAGTGAAATATAACTGACTGCCTTAACCTTAATGCTTGAGAAGTAAGTAAAGAGTGTAAACTTCGCCAGGGCTTTTCGAGTACTCCCACATGGGGTTCGCGGCCGACCAGGAGGCGGGTCCAGGCGCCGATCCGTCCCTGCTGGAGATGACCCTGACGGCGCTCAGCATACTGGAGAAGAACCCCAAAGGATTCTTTCTGATGGTTGAAGGTACGGTCATATTCTTGCATACAAACAATTACCATTTAGTATATCTGCCCAATTGAGGTAATGTATATTTTTAGCTACTTTTTACATTTTTAGCTACTTACTTTCTTTGGTCTTAGCTACTAAGACCAAAAAACTCCTGGACGACTCAATGCTCGAAAATATTATAGAGAAAAGGCCTGAATGAAAGCGATATCCGGAACCGAAGAAGATATAGCCTGAAAACGAGAAGAGCCGACCCCAACAGACTACCTGGGCAATGTGTTGAGACAGTGCAAGGCAGAAAAAGAGATATTTTCAGCCACTTATATGAAAGTCAGATAAGTCGATTTAAAGTAAGGATTCCGAGTAGCCAAGTCTTCGAACTGTCGAAGTTACCTACATTTTATATTCTGGTGACAATATTTTGATTTGTTCGAATGACACATAAAATGTTGCATCGGTAATTAATGTTTAAGAACATAAAGGATTTACAGAGCTGATTTTACAGACAGTGAGAAGTTGCATCTTAACAGTGGGATATAAACAAATTTGTATTTTTGATAGTTGGTATAAAGTTATTATCTAGCATCACTTCTACACCGACCACCCCTGAAAGAAAGCTGTACTAGTTTATGATAAATGACAGGAGGACGCATAGATCACGCCCACCACTACAATAACCCGTACCGCGCCCTGGATGAGACCCTGCAGCTGGAGGCGGCCGTGCGCGCCGCCGTGGCTCGGGCCGACCTGCTGCTCGTCACAGCGGACCATGGCCACGTCATGACCATGGGCGGCCATTCAGCGGCGCGCGACCACCCCATCCTGGGTAAGTCAATCAGAACACACCATCAACAAGCCTCCACAGCAGACCAACCGCTGGCCTTGCTATGCTTCCGTCTCGGGCGGATCCCCGTCTCTGTCTCTGTTATTTAACTTGTGGGAAATAAACACGAACACGCAAGCGTCAATAAGTATTTCTTTTTACAATCTCACCACACCTTCCCCCAATACATTTGTGCTGTTGGTGTAGGTGAGTGATGGCTAACCTTTTGAGTTCAGTGTTCTAAAATTCGAAAAAATCCTTGTTTGACTCTGGTGATGTCACATATAGAAATATCCGTAATTGTATGATATTTATTTTGTGATATATAATGAAATAGTTACATTTTTCATATATTTATTTTTAAATTGTTTTTCGGTGGGTTCAAAATGACCAAAAATCGGTTCTATGCACTGCAAGATTTCTGTTTTCAGTGGGACACTGTTTCATTGTCCAAACGATTGATTTCTACATTCTCAAGTTTCTAACTCAAGTCAAACACTTGATCCGAGATGCTGTCTTGAAATTTTGAAAGTCGTATCTCTAAATCATCCCTTTGCATTAATTTGGAAACCATTTTATTCCAAATTACTGAAGACTAGTATTGTAACGGACCCCTTTTAGCGGAGGCGGAGGCGGAAGTCCGAGATTGGCCTGACCCTGGCGACTACGATAAATAATCGCGCACGATGGGAACAAAAGCCTGAAATTTAGAATTATATTTCTACCATAATAAAAGGTCTTCGTTTAGTGGGAGCCAGTCTTGATTATTATCATCAGATGAAAAGGATATAGAAAATGCTTCGCATATCAGTCAGTCGGCTGAACTTGACAGAGATGCACGCTTGGCATCACACGCAATGACAAAACGCAAATACAACTCCGTTAAAAGTTAAAACGTTGTTAAAAACACGCAGAAGCGGATGCGGAGGCGGAGGTACGATTTTTTGCGGATGTTCCGCATTTGCGGAGGCGGAGGTGAAGTTCTGTTCCAACCCTATTGCAGACTACTACATCCGGATACTTCATTATTTCACTAGTGCGTTCCAAGATTCGAAATAAATTTAATATTTCACTAAACTGATTGAGTTACAAGTTTAAAATATGTTGGTATTTTAAATGCATGGGCTCCATTTCATCTTTTACAGTTACGCAGGCCTTCTCGAAGTATTTTCCTACTCCAGAAAAATATTAATATAAATACCATATTAGTTACCTTCAAAAGCTTTAGCGACGGGTGATTAGTAACAGTGACCGGAGCGTGAACGAAATAAACGCAATGCACGTTAACTGTTCTAGGTGATTGATCGTGTTACCCAAAATAATAGGGTGTGTCATCTATGACATGCGCGTCGGAGATAAAATGCCTGCTGAAGGGTCTTAAATTACTTGGTTGTGCTCGTGCGGTGATTTCAAATGATTTCAAATGATATCCTCTGCCGCCGAAATAGTATAAAAGCCGCGGGCTGCTACTATCGGACAGGTTCGTCTACTTGGAAAACGCTTTCAGCAGTCTAGTAGGAGTCTTGGAGGTATTCCCAGCGAATCTACTGAGCCAGATCCCTGTCGTAGTCGAGTTTTCTCCTGCTGTCCGCAACAGACGTAAGCCGAGCTTGTGTGAAGTTCGAGCTTGTGAAAGCTTGAGTCACGTCATGTTGTAAATCTTCGAAACGCCAGCCTCAATAGATCTGTGTCCATGACGTTTTCCGCCTGATGATTCATCGTTCTTGCCGTCGAACTTATTCCAAGAGTCTTTGCCGAATATGCGAACTCTTGCTGGGATCACCGAGAATCCCACTATAAAGATGTATTTTGATAGTTTTATTTTATTTTATTTTATTTGGAATTCAAAAATTTAATTTGATATTAAGAAGTAGAACATAATATGATATAATAATAATATTAAGCCAATTACATGAATTCACTTAATTAACCTATTTAGAATACAATGTATTGTATATAAGAGAATAAGAAGATATATTTAAAAAAATCAATTAAAAGATCAAGGAAGAAGGAGATTTTTTTTAAAAAGATATAAAAATAGATTAATACATGAAGAAAGTACGATAAATTTATTTCCAGGGGGAGAGGAAGAAAGGCGCAATGGATTAGTAGAGGGTATGTGGGATAAGGAATAAGATCTGTGTGATAAAGATTATGTCTAAAGGAAGGCTGTGTGGGGTTACGCAGTGTGTTAAATGTGTGTTTTAATCTTAGTAGTCGTCGTGTTGAAGATATCGAGTTCACTGAAGATGTGTTAAAATACGATGAGGCTCTGTAGACGAATGAGTTCTGTTTGGCGTTTGTGTGGCAGTGTGGGAGATAGAATGGGACGTCAGTTCTGGTAGATCTAGATGGCACTCGAATGGAAAGTCGACCAAGTAGGTCAGGGCGGTCTACTTTTGAATTTGCTATTTTGTAGAGGAAAATGACATCGTTTATATCTCTTCGAGTATGTATGGGTCGAATGTTAAAGAAGTTGGAAGACTCAGCGAAACTAGTTTGAGTTCGATAGCTACGAAGGTTTAAATATTTCAAGAATCGATTCTGTACTTCGTCAATCCTGTCATGCTGTATCTAGGATTCCAAACTTGAGAGGCATATTCGACTATAGACCGGACATATGAGAAGCATAGTATCTTCATTATGGACATATTATTGAATGTTTACATACTCTAACGATGAAGCCCAATATTTTAGTTGCTTTGGATGTAACATGGTCAATGTGTCTGTCGAAAAGTAATTTGAAGTCTAGTACAATCCCAAAGTCTCTGATTTCGGATGTCATGGAAAGGGGTTGATTTTTGAGAGAGTCTCTTATTTCTGGTAAAATGTATCATAGTGTTTAGTTGAAGGTTGTGATGGGTGCAGTAGGCGTCAAGGTGGGTTTAAGTCGTCTTGTAGTTTGAAACAGTCCTCTACGTTATTGATGGCAGTGTAAATTTTCATGTCGTCTGCAAACAATAGTGTATGTGTATTTAAGAAACTGTTGGAGATATCATTTATATAGATATTGAAGAGGAGTGGACCCAGGAGTGACCCTTGAGGAACACCTGAGGTGACGCGAACCAAATCCGACTTGAAACCACTAACTACTACCGCTTGACTCCTGTTGGTGATATAGGAGGAGAACCTTCTAAGTAGATCTCCATGAATGCCGATTGTGAGAAGTTTCTCTAGTAGTTCGGAATTTACGACTTTGTCAAAGGCTTTGCTATAGTCTGTATACATGGCATCTACCTGGATTCATCTGTCCATGTGGTCTTGTAGAAACTATACAAAGGATATTAAATTGGAGGTTGTTGAGCGATTGGACATAAATCCGTGCTGGTTAATATTTAGAGCTGACCGAAGGACTGGCAAAATTTGGTCGTAAACGATTTTTTCCAGAATTTTACTGAAAGTGCAGAGTTTTGAGATTGGTCTAAAGTTTGTCACGTCAGTTTTATTTCCTTTTTTGTGTATTGAAGATACAAATGCTTCCTTCCAAAGGACAGGCATTTTCCCTTCGTTTAGTAACCGGGTGAATAGAATGGATAATGGTAGAAATAGACTTTGAGAGCATTTGTGAATGAAGTAATGTGGTATATTATCGGGACCTGCTCCTTGGTTAAGGTCGAGTTACCTGGAAATAAATTGAATGTATGGGTACATCAGTAAGATGCGAAGATAGTGATGCGGTGAAATTTAGCAGATTTTCGTCAAGTCTTCCTCCTTTGCTATATGTAGAGGTGGAGAGGTTGGATTCTTCCGGACGAAGGTGCGACAGTTTTTTGGCAAAAAAAACTGATATCCCTTATCTTTGCCAAGTTGCCTCGCTCTGAAGAAGAGTTTTTTGTTGAAGCTTGTGAGGTGATCATTTATGTAGACTTAGTTTCGTCTCCCGGGTTGTTAATGTCTTTGGTACTGATGCCTTTCCTGGATCTGATTAACGAGATGAATTCGTTTTGCCGGTTTCTATTGGTAAACTTGGCAACGATAGGTTTGTTTGGATGAATTGGAAATTTTGGTGGCGACTCGTGAGGAGAAATCGATTTCGTTTACGTTGAAATCAAGCATACCTATTGAATGGACTATGTTCACGATGATTTTGTCGGTGTTTTCGTTCATCTTTAATGGGATCTTCTGATTTCAATGTTTTGAAAACGCACTGTTCACGTTTGTTTGATTCTTCTTGTAAGGATTTCATCGCTATTTTCATGTTGGTGACATCAATTTCCAGTTGTTCGACCCTTAGAAGTTTATTTTCAATTAGAGAGAGCTTGGATGTGAAATCATCTAGTTTAGCATTATTAAAATCGAGTGATTTGCGAAACTCCTTGAACTCATTGTTAATTTCGTTAACCTGGTTGTTGAGAGTTTTAAGTGACAATAGCTCCTTACCAATCTTTTTCATTGCATCCATCAGGTTGCTAAATTCAGTTGGACTAGGTGCTGATTTGCAGTTTTGGCATTTCTAGCTTGCTCGCCTGTCGGCGCTTAGTTTCCTGTAGCTTCCTTCAGTTGTTCCCGCGCATTGGTAGTGGTTTACTTTCTTACAGGAGGAACACGTAATGCCGTCATTAACAGTTTCGTGGCATCTGAGTCCATCGTTAGTGTGGTTGGACAGCCCTGAAGTTATTTAGCGGGTGATGATGATGGCACTGGCGCGAATGTAGTATTGGCGATATACAATGAGGGTATAATTATTTTTATAAAACGCTGTTTTTTAAGAAATAAGGCACCTTACACTGACGAGCACAACATCCATGTACCAGAATGATGTCCGACTATAGACCTTCACAATACAGTGCGGTGAGAATCTCAAATGTACGCAAAAAAGTAAAGATATTGGCGGATCAGAGAACGCGTGTATACAATACAACGGTGATGATAAGTATGTATCAGAGACCTTAAGAGTCTGCGCTTAATTTCTTGTATTTTACTGTGTATTTCTTTCTGCACACTCTGCGTGCTTTCTTAAACATTAAAAAATTATTGATTATTCTTTATACATTATTTTCACACCCTTGACACTTACACATTAATATTGAAATATCCTCTCCCCAGTGTTGTAGCTTATTTAGTGTCCAGTGATTTTAAATCCATTAAAGTTTAAGTTGTTTTTAGTGTTGCATTTGGTCTTACACCATACCGAATTAATGAAAGTATATTAAATGATACTGTAGGAATTCCAATAAAAGATAATGTTACCTCAGTGAGCGCTAGGCTGTGATGTACACCGTTCTCGGTATTGCAGGCTCAGACGCGAAGATGTCGGACGTGGACGGGCTGCCCTACAGTACCCTGCTGTACGGCAGCGGGCCCGGGCACGGCGCGCGGCCCGCGGTGCCCGCGCCGGAGCCGCCGCACCTGGACGCCGTGCACGCCGCTGCCGCGCCGCGCCAGTGGGCCACCCACGGGGCGGAGGACGTCCCCGTGTACGCCATGGGTAATACCTTGCATTAACAGCTTTTTTATTTTTGTATAATATTCATTTTTATGAATCTATATACTAATAGATCCTGACAGAATGATTACGCTCATATTGCACTCCAGAGAAGTACCTATACAACCCGGAAATACATGCGTCGTACACATAACGGGACATTGCCTAACTCAAAACAAACTTATACAGAAACGCCTCTACTTGAATTACATTAGCCACGACGTACCTACCCTACATTAATGTAATAAATATAAGAATATAGTTCTTTAGCTCCGTTCTAATCTAAACGATGTTTTTTTTAAAACACGCTGTCCGCAAGTCTACCGGAGGCAAGGCTCTGCAAAAGTGATATGAACAAATAAATGAAAAAATAAAACAATTATACTTTAGGTGACAAACCTACTAATTTTTAGATTTATAACTATGTGGCATGATTTATACGACCTTTAAGGGGTCTTTCCAGGTGTATGCTACTTTATTGCTGGAGATATACAATACTTGGAGACTCCGTGTAGTATATATAAAAATGTAAAGTGACCTCAGCTTATCGGAAAAATGGCCTAACCATTGACGGAAATGATCAAGAAATCCAGGAAAATGGGATACGGCGTGTTAATGTTTCCTGTTCCCTGTATTTCTAGCATTTAAGTGTGTATTCAGCACTCACGTTGGCGAAAAAATTAAGAATATTACTTTTAAACCGTTTCGATTAGGAAACAGAATTATATACGATCCAAAACGTTGATATTATTATATCCCCTGACACCAGCTTGGCTTATTGATAGGGTACTTCGACCGACAACACGCCACTATTAAAGGATTACAAAAGGTTCCAAACTCTTGATTTTGGCGTAACTTACCCGTTTTGACGAGGGTCTAAAAAATCTTTCGATTACATACGACCTTTCTGGCCAGAAGGGTCGTATTAACACGGCATAATACCCCAGAAGACTCAAAACCGAACAACAAAATTATGTACCTTATGCGCACGCTTTACATATACTAATTCTATTGTCTTTCTTAAATGAAAAAAACCCTATTACTAAGGGGTCCACCAACATTAAAAAAAGTTGTTTTTTTGTCTGTGCACATTGTACTATGTTTGGCATTCCTTATTGAGTGTTGTATGTGAAACTTTTCTATTCGTCTACTTTGCAAGGGCGTGCAGTGGGAACATTGAATCATGATTTTTACGGAACAATATATTTTGAAAAAAATTTGAAATGAAACATATATCTCGTAATATACCTATCACAATTATTGTAATTTTACTCATATTTTGTTTTTGATGAATGTCTAACTTTTTAAAAAATATGTCGTCACCCCAGTTCTATCTTGTCGTAAGGTCAAAACAACAGTTTTAAGAAAAACGCATTCAAAGTTTAAAATCGATTTTCCAACAACAAAAAACAATATTATTGTTTTCGAGTTAATAATAATATTCAAATTTTTTTATTACGCCATTTACAAGAGAAAAATAAGAATTACTTAATACCTTTTTTTAAATTTTTATATTAAAGTTTGATAAAAATTGACGATACGACAAACATTGCGACGAAAACTGACGATACGACAAAATGTAACGGAAATATCGATTGGTGTTTAAAGGATAAAAGATATAATTTAAATGTTTTTTATTATTTTTCGATTCAAAATAACAGGTAAGAATTTTTTTCATTTGAAAATGTGTATAAAAATTGTAATGATTTGATTAAAGTACTCTTCAACTTAATTTAAGCGATAATGAAATCTTTTGTATGAAACTTGACACAAAAATATTGATTTAAACAATAGAAATACTACAATAAATGTTAATTTAGAGACCAGAGAAACTTTTTACTGGGGTAATAATAAAATAATAAAAATATACCAAATAAAAAAATATAATAAATGCGAAATCAATGATTGTAAGTAAATTTTCGAAAAATATATTATCAACCGGTGGCATGTATGAAAGCATTGATGCAAGATCAGTTAAATCCTTAAAAGTCGCGCATTTCAAAATAATGGAAAATTTAAAGGCTTTCCACGTCTAAGATGTGTTTTTTGTAATTTATTATCTACGAATGATGCCGGATGTATGTTCATCTTATACTTAATGTTAAGTATATCATTTTGTTCTTATCTCAATTGCTTTACTTGAGTATATGGAACAAAGGATAGCCTATCACCACCAGCACCGTAATTCAATAGAACTAACTTTTTTTGTAATTTTCGTATAAACATAAGATGAGTTGATAATACATATGACAAAATAGAACTGATCAAACACCCAAATTTCAGCACATACGACAAAATGGAATTCTGTACCAACGACACTAAAGTAGGTACGATAAAATGGATTGGAGCGATTTGTAGAGCAAGTTTCAAAGTCTAACACAATAAGTCAAAAATTTCATCAGTTCATCACAATAAGTCAAAAACGACGATTTTGACCTTACGACAAGATAGAACTGTGTGACGGGGTGACGATGTGTTAACAAAAAACATGCTGCAATGTTTTCACTGTACGTGCTTGCGTGCTTAGTAGTATCCTGCTTAATGATGTGCTTCGCTTTTTATAGGTCCCCTGGCCACAGTGCTTTTCTCGGGGACTTTCGAGCAGAGCTACATCCCCCACGCTGTGGCCTACATCGCCTGCCTGGGGGAGCAAGCTGCTCGTTGTGAGGACGCACACAACTTCACCCAGTCGCAGGTGACCTCCTCAGTACCCATTTTGCTGATATTAAGCAATGCCCATCGACTAGTCTCTAATGCGCTGTCCTTGTCGACAGGTCCCTTCGTGTCTGGAAATGAAGAGCCCCCCGCAAGCGGCTCAGCTCCCAGCCTACCAGGCCCTTCCTCCGGGGAAGGCGGTGCTGGCGTCCAGCGTAGTGGCTGATGATTTTGCAGCTAGCACTGGAAGCAACTTTGCAACATCGTTGCAAGCGACACTGCAGATTTTTCTGGGCGCCGCGACCTTGGCCTATCAACTCGGGCTAGGCTGACCGCGCAAGGATCTTGAATAGTGTGATAATAATGTTGTAAAATAGGGTCTCTCTATTATATTGAATCTTTAAAAAAAAAACGATAAGTGTATGGGTACTTTCTATCCCTTCCGTCGTATTATATTGTGATATTATTAAAAACATTTACCTATTGTATCAGAAGAGAAAACGGCGCATTTTTTTATAGAAAAAAATTTAATTAGTGATTCCTTTAAAATTGTTTTAAACTCATAAATATCGAAAGTGTTCCGTTACTTAGGTAGGTATGGCAAATCTAATTTATTAATATTGTAAAAAAGTGACATTTGGGAGTCCTAGTTTATAATAGTAGTAATCATATAATCGAATCTTAAATCGAAGTTTCGCACATAGTTGTTTCATAATATTGTATTTAGTAATTTGTATTAACTAAACAATGTACATATATACCTAAATCTTGCTATATTACTTTAAAAATATCTTGAATATAAATTGTTTTGTTTTTTTCCAAGAAATACATTTTGGTACAAATATTTATGTGACTTTTCCTCTAAACTTACTGTCTAAAACCATCGTCTTACAAAAAAAATCAGATCTCTTTACAAAGAAAATTATAAATTATCCAACAAACTCCTCCTACCCTAAAAATTCTCACTCTACTTGGATCATTTTGTGTTTCTTATGTTTTCATCATCATTCTTGTTTCCATTGAAATCACTCAATACCTTATTAGCTATTTTAAACCCTTTGGCTTTGAAGAGAGAATAATTACAAGATGTGGTGCTAATTAGAGCTTGCATGGTGAAATTTTTAAGAATGTATGTGTTGTGTGTGGTAAATGATGATAGTGATTTCCAATGATCTATTAATTCTTTAAGTCCCCACACATTGATTTATTATCGAATTGGTTATTCACCCTGCCCCTAATATGCAGGATGAATAGTAACGTGTAGACTCCATGTTGATGCTGATGACGGAATTGATGATAGAAGCTTCCTCGGAGATTCAGAGGTTAGGACTGTGTAGTCCTGCATGTGCAGATCGTCCTGCAGCGGCAGTGTAGCGTTGGTCCGAACGTGGTAGCTGCGTAGCTCTGCTTTGTGGTTCTGTTATCCGTAATCAGTTGTTACTCGACACTCGAGTAGAGTTGACTTCATGGCGTAGGTTTTGATGTGCAGCGGGACGTTATTGTCATTGTGGCGGAGGTCAGTTCTCGACGTAGATACTGACCTCCACCGGCAGCGAGACGTCGTCGGTATAACGCTGTAAGTTACGGTGTATAGTATTTGAGACTAAATGTTGACTGAATGATAACTGATCTTTGGCATGGAGAGGGCAGGGCTTATATACTTTTCGATTCTTTTGTTGTCTGAAAAATTCGCCTTATCAACTAATTCGTTCCTTACCTTATCCGCAACGTTTTCTTGAGCGGGTCACGGGTCAGTTTCTTGAAGGAAGTGGTCGCATCAGCGTTTATTATTTATTGGGTCACCTCGTGTGACCCTGTAACTGTTTACGGTGATTGCTGCAAGTCAAATCTAACTTGGGTGCTGCTTTCCTCGAGAGCTTAAGGTCACGAAATGACTAATGAACCATTACTATTTCAGCTTTTTCATTCTCCATATGCTGACTATATGAAATTTTATTCTTTAACATATTTACATAGGTGTACAAATAGGTTTCCGCCATTTTTCTTAAAAAATTGGGCATCTATTGTGAAAAAACCCACTGTTTTATTCAAAGTTTTTTTCATCGCTTGCTACTACTTTTTCCCATCTTTCTGGCAGCGTCTTTTTTTTCTTCTTTCTTTTCTTTGACCCAATTTTCGGTATATGAAATATTACTCAGACGGGCCATGCGCCATCGACCGAAACAAGTAAAAGTAAGAAGGAGCAATGTCTGGTGAATAAGGCGGGTGGGGTAAAATTTCTCGATTGAGTGTTTCCAAATAGGTTTTGACTGGCGCCGCAACATGTGGACGAGCTTATCATGCAGTAGTATAATTTTTTCGTGTCTAGAATTGTATTCGGCGCGCTTCTCCTTGAGTGCTCGACTCAATTGTTCGGTAGAGAGCCCCAGTAATGGTTTCGTTCGGTTTGAGCAACTCTTAATACATGACACCAAGCTGATCCCACCAAATACACAACAAGTGTTTTTTCCACGAATATATTTGGCTTAGCTGTAGACGTTGAAACATGGCCAGGTGGTTCCCATGATTTATTCTTTTTTGGATTATCATAGTGGATTCATTTCTCATCACCAGTGACTATACGGTGCAGAAACTCCTTTCGTTTACGCCTGACAAGTAGCATTTCACATGTCAAAAATCGGCGTTTAACGTTTCTCGGCATCAGTTCATATGGAACCCAATTTCCTTGTTTATGAATCATTCCTAATGATTTCAACTGATATGAAATTGCTTGTAGAGTCACTTTTAATGTAAGTGCAAGTTATTCTTGCGTTTGACACGAATCTTGATTCAATAATGCTTCCATTTCCGCGTCTTCGTACACTTTCAGTCTTTCGCTACGTTCTTTGTCTTCGATGTCAAATTCATCATTCTTAAACTTTTGATAACACTCACAACAACTTCTCACACTTAAAGCAGCCTCACCATATGCTTCGACAAGCAATCGATACACCTCAGCTGCAGATTTCTTCAAATTGAAGAAGTAAATCAAAAGATCCCGCAAATGACGCTTATTCGGTTCAAAACTCGATATTTTCGAACACAAAAGAATATACTGTACCGATAAAAAATCTAGTATTGGTGTACAAAACTTATTTTTACATCAATACTTTTTTACGAACAATAAATATAATAATGGCACTGTCGTGTAAGTGTTAAAGAAGCAAATAGATTTACCAGCACATCTCAGAATGAATGTGCACACTGCATATCCGATAAGTAGGCATATCTCAAAATTTACCAAAAATAATGGTAGCTAGGTACCTATGTAGCATGGAGCTAGCAACAATCTGGAGTTTCACCCAATGTCAAATCGTCGTCATCGAACATGTTAGGAGTAAACAAAGTCGAGCCGGCTATACGGCCTTTTGATGCGATTATATCTAACTATAGCATTATAAGTTCTTTTATCAAATTTTGTTACAGAAATTTATTTTTTTATCCAAGTCAACTTTAAGATTATAACAATAATTCAAGAAAGGTTTAAATCTATGGGTTTGTGTGCATCTATCGTGGGTAGTTGGAATAACATATTATGTTATATGGTGTCAAAGAATCATGTTATTTTTTTATGTTCTGATTAATTCTCATCAAAAATAGACTATAATAATCGTGCACTCAATAAACATAGATAAGACCCTCAGGTTAATAATTATTTTATTGGCGATTACCTGAGCATCACTTTCCAGTTTTCCATACTTATATAACTCTGGTTATATAAGTATGGAAAACTGGAAAGTGATGGTCAAGGCGTAAGGCGTGTTGAGGTTGAAAGTTGCTTGATAATTTACAGCGTTCATTTTGATTATAACAATTACAATCTATAAAGAATGACACACGAATAAAATATCGTTGCGATGCCTTCACGCTACGTATTACGATAGAACAAAGCCTTCAGCGGCTCTCGAGTGTAGTCGCAGATTGAAGCTGTGGTGTATGGGAGCGTCCCGGTTTATATACCCTCTCGGAACAAAGACTCTGGTTGATGTCTACTGCACGCACGCCGACCTCTGCGGATTTCCGTCTATCAGCGTTCGGTTTACCCTCTGCGCGCCTGCGTAATGACTGCTGACAGTGCTCGGGCGTTGACACACACCCCTGGTGCGTTTCTTGCTTCGCTGTTTTGTCTACTGGTGCAATTCGCGAGGCTGTTAGTCACGGCTGTGGTATGATGTCTGGGGTCAACGCCCTTCAGTCCTCTTCGGCGCGTGTGTTGTGAACCCTAGAATTGGTGGTTGTGTGTGTGTATGGGGTGATTTCCCCATATAACACTTGCATAAATCGTGACAAATACTCAGAATACTTATGATTTTGCAGAGATGGAGTTCTTGTCTGTAGGAAAACTCCCATTGCATCCCACATAAAAAATAATTGTAATCTTTTTCTAATTGGTAGATATGTCACTTGATTATAATATTTTTAATTTCATTAAAAAACAAACTTTATGTAAATCACTTTGGTGTTTTTCATATCTATCGGTTTCAATATCCCTATTTCTTTATCGGAATGGATGCTTCTAATTATAATTGTGTTATATTACCTTAAAGTAAAGGCTATAAACATCAAAAATATGAAATAAAATTACTACGTTTTCTCACCTCTCGTAAAATATTGTAAAATCAATAAACTCAATAAAAATATGAATCTGCATAATGTGAATCCAACAGATATCCTCCAATAACCAAACAACAATGGCGAACTGTACTTGCATGTGGGGGGATTTTTCATTTTCATTGTAAAGAGCACATTGAACGAGCTCATTGTCCGATTGTTCCCTCACAGGCCATTCAAGGGAATATGTGAGAATGCACTGATAGAAGCGATGGACTCGATCCCAACATTTTAACACAACTTTAACTATTTTATATATCACTGCACACATACACCTTTACGCTGGTGAGTCTCTTCATTCTCTCTTTTGAAGTGGTGAGACCATTCATACAAATCTTTGCAAGCCGACAAATATCAAGGTTTACCAACTCGCTGATTACCAACCGTGGCAGAGCAGTCCGAAAAGCAAGTGAAGTGCAACCCACCAGCGCTGTTCTAAGTTTGTGATCGAGATAGATATAGATTGAATAAATTCAGGAAATCTTAAAATAATAACATTCGAAAAAATATATTCCTTCTATTTGAATCGTTTAAAAGTAAAAACATGATATAGTTCTTCTCGGAATTTTACGCATTGCAAGAGGCTAACAAATATCGAATATTCAGCTATACAAATATTATTCCTTAGATATAATTCTTTATTAAATTAATATTGTTTATTACAGTCCTAATAGACTCGACTTGGTAAGTAGGTGCGAACAAGCCTTTATTATTTCTAAATTGGAACAGTAGGTCTCACGTGTAACGGGTGCTTTACTTTTCTTTTAATGGGATGGACCTATCACAGACGTTGCCTGGCGGCGGGTTGAACCAATCACGAACATCTTAATGACAGAATCGGACCAATGGGAGTCGCCGAAACATCGCTGACTATCTCCGCAAAGGAGGCTAATGTCATCATCAAGTCGTATCAAAAGAGTATCTCAAACATAGCTTTTAAGCTACGTTCCTTTTAAGAAAGGCGCCTTAAGATAACACTTGTCACCAGGAAGTTGTACCAAAAGAGTCCGGTCATCTCAATTATAGGACTGAAAGAAAGGCATTACCGGATCGCATCTCGTAAAGAAGAGACAAGTTCTCGCGATGCAATAAGTTCCAAAATAGGAACAAGTTGGGTCATTAGTCATTTAGGAAGTTGACCACCGGATCTAGGCGGGCGCGGGGCCTAAGTCCCTCCCAGCAGAGATGCTCGAAGTGTATGTTAAAATTTAGCATTCAAAGAAAACTATTATTTGATATAAAATCACGGGCTGTTATAAAATTCATGCGCACAAATTATCCTGAGACCTTGTCTATTTATTCATACAAAAGTTTCACTTCAAATGTTCTATTTCGTAGATAGCAAAAATATGTATTATTTTCTCATGGAATTTACATGGACAGGCTTACGCACGTTGTAAACGAAGTCTTTCAAGGTAAGAAAAATTCCAATATAAAGTTGTTCGGGCAAAAGATCGGTTAGTCTCTGGTCAGGAACTTTATAAAAATAAATACCTATTAGCGCGGAGTTCTCTGTGTGTGACAGTTGCTACGAGTCAGATTATTTGGGACATCTCGAACCAACGGTTGAAATTTGTCGCGGCGGATAAAAATATAATTAAACATTTGGTGTGTTAAAGTGGTGCTTTCAGCGGATTTGGTAGCTGCACGGAAGAGAACGAAGATCGGACGGAGAAAGACGCCAAAGTTCCTGCAAACTGGTAAGTGGCATCTTTCATATCTAGAGAATATCGAGTTCAATTTTTCCCTGTAGAGAACCTGAACCAGAGTAACAGAAAATCAGGAAATTGCTCCAACAAAAGTGTTAATTTCGGTATAATTTAATATGTGAATTTTTCTCTTTACGCCGTTCGAACAATTTTTACTGTGATGTCCCCCCAAGTGGAGACGTTTTATTTCTTTTAGACGAATTCTATTTAGTGAAAGTATTTTTATCGTAACATAAATGTATAGAATGTTAGGTTCGTTAGATGGTTGTATTACGTGTTATTATGCAATCGTTTCCAACACTGCTTCTATAAAGAATTTGTAGTTACTACGATCACAACAGGATCCTTCATCCACTAGACGAATCATGTGCCAAAAAATCAACGTATTTCGTATAGTATAGATTATATTTATCAAGTCTTAGTTGTAATAATTATTTCTAGTATGGGTTTTGTAATTGAGTATCGGTGCCAGGTTCCATTATGAGGCGGAAATAGCTCATAATTGTAGCCCATCAGCATTTGTTATTTTTGTCGCGCAAAAGATAGCATTTTAAGATATATAATTGTGTTGTATTTCAAACCAGACGTACAGGATTTAGTAAAGCTATAATTATTTAGTCTATACACTTAGAAAACGCAAAGGGCAGAATTAGGCATTATCACAATTTTAGATAAGAACCAGCAAAGATGTAAGGAATATTCACTTTTAGTTAATATTCGTTGCAAAATAATATTTTATGAAAGAAATAGTTAATATTACATTCAAGAGCAAATATCACATGCTAGAAATATTTTTAGTTTATAATTAGTTAATATTGTATAAGGCATTATTATATAAGAATATTTTAAAGAATTCTATCGGTACATCATATTTGTTGGATTCTGCCGGCTTCAGCCTTCACCTCCCGCCATACAACTATTACAGGTACATGCGCAATAGATTTTTATGTATAATACGATGAAGTCGTTAAATGAAATGCCAGAGGAAATACAGAAGGAACAAAACATGACCAAGTAAAGCAGAAAAAACGATTTTATATGTAAATTTTATATACAACAGAAGTAGTTAAGAACAATGGCTCAGAAAATTATAGATAACTGTAAAATCCTTTTGATGAAAAATTATACATATACAATGATTTCGGCACATGGTATCGATCCCGGTATCAGCAAATATGAAAATTAATCATTAAGAGTATATGAAGTGTAACGAATGTTTCTGTAGCGCTATTCCTATGAGCAACTGGAGAACCAGCTGAATAAATAAATTGTAACATAATTAGTAAACTTAGTAAAAACCACTGCTAGATTTACGGTCTAGCGGTTTCGAGACGTACCCGTCTCTTCGTCAGGACCAACACTACACTACTATATTCTCAACAGTATACACCCCAACCATAGTATTGTTATTATTAACTATCACCACTATTGATCACATGCGTGTTAATCTTGTCAGAGACAAGCATGCACTGATTATAGCCTACTGAACAATTCAGGAATCTAACGAGAGAGAGTGAGAGGGGGCGGGATCTAAAGTGGGTGTTACCACATCTTTTCTGAACGTTAAATTAAACAAAGGGCTATATGGAAAATTAATTTAGTTATTAATGAGAGGTACTCTATTATTCAAATAAATTACATGTTGTAAACAACTGTACTTAAAAACAAAAATAATATTTTCTAATTATATAATTGTTATCATGGGTGTGGGGATTTTTGCTAATAGTACTCGAAATGGTTCACAACTAAATTTGACTGCTACCACGTGCAGACGATGGCGGTCCGCAGCTCGGGATGCGCGCGCATCCATCTATCAGGAGCGAGGGAGATGGCTCTTCACCCATCTAAAATATTTTTTATTTCAGACTTATGTTAACCAAAGAAAATACAGCGAATGACAGAACTGCTTGTCGAGATATAGTTATTCACATATGCCGGCCGTAGTGCGTATGCGTAAGTTCATTTTTTTATATTCTATATGTACCTACTTATTTTTGTGTTTTCCGTTTAACCCAAAATGGAGTGTTCTTTTTCTTTTCCCTCAAACTTCCCGGCCTATTTGCTACCTATCCAAAAATCCAAATTATATTAAACTATCGGAAATTAAACGTTGATTTTTAAAGGTTTTCGTGAAATATTATCAAAATCCGTGTTCTTATTGTCATAGAAAAAAGCCAACTGCGACGCAGAAATATATTTTTTTGTGCTGGCAATACCACTTTTTGACGTTTGACGCATAGATGTTTGACGTAAATATGTTTTGTTTCGTATTTCTCTTTTGTTTTTATTTTTTGCATTAAACTTGCTTCAATAATATATTTTCATATATTTATTAACATTTATTTTACATCTTTGAACAAAGATGAAGATACTTTGTTTTTTAACTGCAAATTATTGTCAATTTTTCTCCGTATTTTTGCTTCGCAAAACAAATGGCTATATGATTGACATAAATAATCATTTTCAGTATTCATAATTGTGAAACGGCCTACAAATTGATATATTTTTAAAATACACAAATATTTTTACTGACAGCTACCTTAGTCATTACATGGGTTGTGCTGTTGTAGACCACTTTCATTTTCTTGATATTTAAAACATAACAAAACAGCCACTCGCAGAGCCGATTGCTTATTTTCTGTATTTAAAAATGGAAACTTGCCATGCAGCAGACACAATTGGCCTTGCAGCGGCCATCGTTGGGCTCGTAGCGTCCAAAATAGCCGCCCGCAGCCGAAGCCGATTGCTTACCAGCTGGTTTATATTAATGAAAATTACAGTAAGATCAATATTACATCCATATAAAATTCACAAATAATCGTTTGCCTCCTATATCACCGTTCTAATCAAATGCCTTCATCCTTGTACACACACCTTTACGCTGCATTTACCTCAGCGATAGAAATTTTTGTGAGTGCCAAAACGCCGATAAGCACGTCATTCACGAGAAAAAAAAGCAATGTGTGTGTACAAAGGAATAATTCAGCGCTGAATTTCATCCAATAACCTGACCCATGTCGGGTACAAAGAGTACAGATAAAGTGCACATTATTCCTATCTCCGGTGAACCTCCTCGGTGCGGAAGTCCCGGGAAGATCAGACGGGAACAAAGGCCAGCAGGAGGTCCTCGGAGCGGGATTTTTTAATTTTCACCCCAGCTCCCGGGGACCATTGTGTGCAGCGATAGAGACAAAGGTCCCGCTATCTGACTACATACTCGTATTACCTCGGGGGTGTCTCCCGCCCATATCCAAGGGTAGGTAGCTTCAGTACAGTTCTTCGCATTTATTTCCAAATTTTTTTAATTTTTTAATTTACGTTCCCAAAAGTGTATTCGTGGATGAATACACTTTTGGGAACGTTTTATATTAAGGTTTTCTTCAATGCTGCCTCCCCCGAACGTGAGGTTCACTGGTAACGTTTTATATATCGGATATTATTGGCATTATATGGCCCTTGTACTTGGATGAGATTTTCGACTCGAGATGATCTATGAGATTCCTTGGAGAATAATCTTGGGTGTTGAACACTAAACAGTAGACTATACCGTTCACACCGAGTCTCGAAAATTTATCGTCTCACATATTTTCCTTACGTCAAATGTAAGTAGATCGATATAACGACGTTAAATTCGCTTTTATTTTTCTGTCTTTATCGACCTTCTAAAATCTAGCTTCTACTGTCAGTGCCATCTATCTATCTATCTAACAAGTTGGCGATCGTGACTCTGTTCACCGCCGCACGGAACAACTCAGTCGATTTACACTGGCACTAATTTGAGATGCAGTATCACATATTTTCCCATGGATCAAACTGGACATCGGTTCTTTCATAATATATCCGAGATAATCAAGCTTTCCTACCTTAACTGTACTTTTTTTATACGCCGGACGACTTCTTAACTTTATCACCCAGTATGCATCTTTTTATAGACTCTATGTGGTTCTAGCCATATCTCAAAGGCTTGAGACACATATCACATATAAATTCCTAGTTTAGTGTTCGTGTCTCAATACCATATAAATCCCTGAAAGCTTATATCCGACGTCACAATAGGGCACCATCGATTCCTTGGCATCGGCTTTGCGGTCCAGTCCGCTGCCCTACCTCTTGCAGTCCTGTCTAAAAATCATCTGTCTTGAGCCTTTCATCTCGATCTCGTTAGCTTGTTAGCATTCTCGTATATGTTCAATCTTGTAAGTTTAGCGTATTGATAATTTTATATTGAGTTTTCATTTTTAATAAAAAGGTGCTGAATTCAGTGACCATGCCATTAAAAAAATCGAGCCTCTTGAAATGCATGTTGAAGTACAAGGAGGCATGTACAAAACTGGGTTCTGATTGGAGTTTGCATTGCGGTGTAGAAGACTTGAAAGTGAGGTTGGTTCTATTAGATTTAAATGGCACTCAATTGTCCAAGAAGGTCCAGATGTATCAAAAGAAGTCGCATTGCTTGGTTCAAACACGCGCTTAGTGCCATTGTTGTGCCATATCTTTTGAGTCTTATCCAAAAGCATTAAATTTCCACAACATGAAAACTCTGGAACATTGAAGAGCATACGCAGATCTAATACTAATATTTAATCTACTGCAAGAACTGTCCCAATCAACTGGACCTAATCTCCTTTCATGTTCCTTGTAGACCCTACAGAACCTGCTCTTCCATGTTCCAAAAAATAGAAAATCCTTTGTTGAAAATACGTCTTATTTTCGCACATGCAAGGTATTCAATGATAATCGTATCAATATTGACCTCTTCAATATTGGTCTCTGTATCGGACAGGTAGAATTATGACGACGGGATGATGATGATGATGATGATGATGACCCGTCTGATATGACGACGTGATGATGATGACCCGTCTGAAGTCATGAATGTTGGCCCTTACGGAGGGCTCAGGTCCGTTGTATGGGCCCACCTCGCCTCCAAGCGGATAGTCGGCGCGGGCAGCGAGCCGGCGATATGTGACATCTCCGACGGAGGGCGTTGGAAAAATTCCACGAAGAAATTGCATTTTTGGTCTTATCTTGTAAAGTGTTGAAATATTTGATACTTAAGAAAATGAAATATTTAAGTTTGATGAAATATTTAATGAAATATCTTAAGAATGAAATATTTAAGAATTAGATAAGACATTTGTAAATGTAATATTGAATAAAATTGATGTTTCGTGGTCTTGATATACAGGGAAAGCTCGCGCGATGGGAATAAAATCATTTTTAAATCGCGCGGAGCGCCGCGGACTATCATAGAATGGCCGCTATTTTGATGGAATTTATGTAAATGTCCTGCCTCGAAGAGGCGAGGAAGTAAAAATACATAAGTATTTAAATGTGCCAAATGAGTCCTTTGTGTGGTATTGTAAAGTAGAAATTAAAATAAAAAATGTTTAAATTGAGAGTAAAATATCTCGCGTGGGCCCTGATAAACTCGCTTGACCGCGCCGCCTGTATGTATGCAGCCCGCGCGGGTAATGAAAAAACCCGGCGCCATAGTGTCGCCGTGCAGCTGGAGTCGAGGGCCACCAGCGAATATTTTTGAACTCTGATTACGGACGTTACAGACGTCCCAGCGAGCTGAAACATTTTTTATTGTATTCCTCATGTAAACATCTATGGGAGTGATATGTTTTTGCGTGTCTGAAAGTTAGCTAGTGCGCTTTGTTTGAGGTGACACACTTTGTCTGCCTATTACGCAATTAATATCTATCCGACATACTTGAAAATATCACCAAAGGATGCGCTTGGTTGAGATCTATCTAATGGTATTAGAATTGGTACTTAGAATCTCGTAAAATCATGTTTACTATTTTTAACCGAATTAAATGTAAATTAATTCTTGAAAATTCCGCGGTAAATCGGCATATTTTGTTGAATAACTAGGTAAATTCACTCTTGCGGTTCCAGTAAACGACATCATCCTATGGGCAAGACATAGATTGGTATAGATGATGTGTTAAAATCCCCGGGGGGGGTGGCGTTTAATTTGCTATCGATTAAAATATTTAATTTTAATCCGCGAATCGGCACGGGAGGCCGTCATTTTGCGCTCCGAGCGCCCGGTGAATCGAGCGCGATGATTGGTCGGCGGCGCGAGTCAGGGGGAAGCTTTCCGCACTGTATAAATACTGCGCCGGGCGGGCGAGTGCCTCATTCTGCTGGGAGCCTCTGCCGAGTACGCCTACTGGAACATTTTATTCTGCGTTTCACTTCACACCCTGCTTGACCCCTGCTTTTCTTCTTTGGATTTGGACTCTGGATTTTCTACTGACTTCTGCATTTGGACTTGGCTACGATTTTGGATTTATTGGACTTGTTTTACCACCTGAGGCGACGACTTGGCACGGATTCTGGACTTGGAGAATTTTCTGCGCTCTTCACTCCCGGCCTGCTAGTACATCGGGGCTTCGGAAGCGAACTCAGCGGACCGCACCTGCTATTAATTGTTTCCGTGGAGAACAGTCTCTCTATATTGAAAAGAATGCTACAGATTATATGCAATGTATTCTAGCCCCACTAAGCTATTTCACCATAGCACTATTCGACTTGACTCGATTGGAAGCATCATCACTAAATCGACTTTGGCCAATCACTCACTGTTTCTAATCTTCCCTTCCTTTACCTACTCTGACTCCTACCTCTTAACCCTTTTCCCCATCATGTCTCCTGTGTTACAGTCCACACTAATTAATTATCTCTTTTATTAATTTAATTTTCATATTTAGTTGTTATTAATATTGTTTGTTGCTTACTACTATGTATAAATAAACTTATAAACATTGTTCAATCCAACTTGGTTCTTATTCGCTCTGCCTTACATCTGTGAATCTTTTTAATTAGGCTATGTAATAAACACTATGCTTATGCATTATAATTATAAAAACTGTTAAGATTTCTTAATAAATAAATACCAATGAGGTAATGTGCAAGAAAAAATTTGGAATTCACAGAAAAAGTAAAGTAAAAAGATAGGAAATGTTAGTTTACAGAATATTTATAGGAATAATACAGTGAAAATTTTACAGTACATAGAAAAATACAAAAAATACCCAAAAGTTTTGGAAATATCAAGTTTATAGTACCTACCTAGTGTGAATGACACCCACCGCTTACCCAGGAACATTCTAAGAGCTTTTGCTCTTAGAATGGTCCTGGGCTTCCATATCGCTTCCGATATCCAAAAGCTTCCATATCGGTCCTACTCAATCATCTCTAGGCTGACATTTTTTTCAACTAACAAGCAGGACCGTGCTGCTCCGCACCGGTCGTATACACTGTGTGAAGTGGCACGGCCGCTCGTACAAAACCATTCACTGTTCCCGCCTTAAGATATGTCTTTATTGAAAACAACATACAATAAAATAAAATACACAGAAATAAAACAGTAACATAATAAATAGTAAGAAGGAAAAAATACAAGGAAAATAAAATCAAAATAAAAAGAACCCATTTGGGTTCCCATTTAATAGAAGTTTAAATAACAAAATAAAAGATATACAATAATGTTAGTACATATAGGTAATGACAAAAATAAATAATACATAATAATAATACTTAAAAATTATCTATAAAAAATCTATAAAATAAAATATGAAATCGTATGGCGGCGGCAGTGGATGGCTTCAAGTCGAAGACAGGACAAAAAAAAAGAGAACAGACCGCTCCCAACAAGGGGAAAAAGAAAGACAAAACAAAAACGTGACACCCGGCAAGGGGTGTCAGGACCGGCATACATCCGATTCAAGAGCCAATACACCGGAGATTTTAAACTAACTTAACCCAGAACATCGGACGTGCTATCGATTAGCTCTACAAGAGCCAAGCTCTTTACACAGGTCCTCGCAGGATTTCCCACCGGGACACCCACACCCTAAAAAACTCACGGAAGCATCCGAAGTTCCTTGCATTCCTAATCAGGTCCTCGTTAGAGGGACGAAGGCCCGGTACATTAATGCTCTGCCTAGTTATACCCTCAATCAAGTCCTCTATCACGTCGTTCATTATATTGCATACCCAGAGGATATATTCCGACGTCTGGGCCATACGGCCGCAGGTACACCACGGATAGTACCTACTGGCAAAATCAGTCAGTGGATTCCAATAATCACTATATTGCAGGACTTTGAGAAACTACATGTAGGAAAAATAAAATAAAATGTGAGCATAAAAAAGCCCTCCGAACAAATGAGATTCATATTATAAACTTAAATTAAAATTTCAAGTTAAATCTAAGGAAGTCATTTATCAATCATTAAACATTTTTAATTATGTAAATTATTTGAAAATAAATCTGACAGACAATCGTAATTATGCCTGTATAATCTATTTATCGGTGAGTTTAATATACAATTTGTATTTCCGTGTTGGCGATGTTATGTTTTGCCTGGTAGTAGTGCATTAGAAGAACATGATAAATTTTAAATAAATAGTTTGTACTATAAAGATCTTTAAATAATAAAATGAACTGTCTGGAAATGTGAAAGAAGTAAAAAGTCTCACTACTTTTCGTAGGTTAAGTGCAAAATATGTGAAAAGTGAATGTTTATTTTCTTTTTTAAATTTCTATTTACAAGTTGTAAAAATGTGTTCTTTTTACAACTAAATAAAAAATATACAAATAAATTATTAAATATTTTTTTTAATAAGGTAATGAATATGGCTAACAGGACAATCAAATAAGGTAATTAATATAGCTCTAAGAATGTTTCACTACCACTCAGGATCTTTTGGTTTTGTGTCGTCTGGGGTATTATGCCGTGCTTTCTTGCCGACGTTTCGGATCCCATTGGAGGGTCCACCATCAGCCCCGATGATGGACCCTGCCAGAAAGGTCGTCAAAACACGTCGTAGAACCCCAGAAGACAAAACCAGATAATATAGCTCTGTTGATAAATTTAATGCTCGTTCACTGTACACATACAAAAAAACAAATCAACTTATTGTAATGTATCTGCGTGACGTCTATCCGATGAACGTGAGTGACAGACGGCATGAAAGAAAATTAGAGAAAATGTTATAAACCGGGAGGCGCCATTTTGCGGGCCCTTTTTAACACGCAGCTCTCGCCACATTATACAATATTTGCCATACCGAATTAGTGTCGCAGGAACCTACTGTAAACCCAATATACATCCAGATGAAGCCAACGTGTTTCTTTGGATGCCTGCAGCATAGCAGCGAGGCGCAGTCGATAACAACTGCGTTACGCTTATCTTACATATGTATTTTAGTTTATATTTATATGCTACTTAAACACTATGTGCTTTTTATAATGTAAAAGCCCCATTCATGGTGATTATTATAAATAAATATGGCTTATTGGTTTATTAATATAAAATTATAAATAAACAAGTTTAAAAAGATAAATATTATCATATAAAAAAATTAATCTGATAATATTGTATCTGATTTTAATTTACTCATCAAATATTACAATTTAGATCCATAACAGTTATATGCAGCTTGAAATTAATGAATCTTACATACCTATGTTGATATAATATTCGTAACACACCCCCAACCCTCTCCCAGCACTATCCCTCCCCCACACTCTCCCTCCAGGTGAGGCGGATAAAAATGCCGCGGCGGGATGTTGCGAGTTGGGTGGTGTAGTGTGGGAGAACAGGAGGGAGGGGGAGATCTCGGTACTCTCGGTACGGAACAATATCACGAATCTGTAATTAGTTTTATCTGCTGCCTCCATAATAGCTGAAGGTTGGTATTGTCACAGAACCCTCCGAATCACAATCGGTTCAATAAAAATAGGAAGAGAACAATAAATAGTACCAGTCATCAAAAAAACTTAACATTTAATATTTTCTGATTAACAGACTAAATGTTATAATTATTATATAAAAATGTTATAATTTTCAGAAAAAAATTGATGTAAAGAAAATTGTTTTAATTTTAATATAATTTGATACTGTCCTAATTGTCTTTATAAGCTTCTATTTTAATTTATATTGTTAAAATATTTTGAATCTCTGAGTAAAACAGAGTAAAAGAAGAATTCAACCAAACTCAGAACCAATTAGCTTCAAGTTCAAGTTCAACTGAGGAGAAAGGGCAGGTAATCAGTCTATAAATTAGAAAGAAGAATTAGTTACATGGAAGTTACTAGTTTATTACAAATAAGGGAAGATTCAACATATTATATTTAATAATAAATATGTACGTATTTACACATAAGTATTCTTCAAATTTAACCCAAAAGTCTATGCTCTGAATTAATTACGTATCTCTGTGGATTGCAGTGTATTGTAACAAGATGTAATAATTACTATGGTGAGAGAACATCGCACGTAAAATACCAACGGTGTTCAATCGTATGCCCTCTGAATTGATTAGGATAAATTGTACGCGAATGTGAAGATAGCGTGCAGGGAGTTTATTGTGAAAAATATAGCTTAATGTTTGCATGCTTATTACATCCTTTTATTTTATTTAATTGCATGGAAATATTAACAGATATAAGAAAATTAAATGTATCTTTGTATGTGAGTGTAAAGATAGTAATGAACTTATATCCTAGCATATTGAATTATATATTATGAGCATAAAAATAATTTTGAAGTAATACATAATAATAATATAAGTAAATTAAAATAAAAGACATAAGTAGTAACTGTAATGAATAAAACATAATAAATTAAATAACGATATTAAATGAAACATGTTTAGGTAAGTCTAAGTTTGTTTATATCTTGCATCGCAGCATTCATTCAATATTAAATTATTAATTTAATGTTGCGACGCAGAATAATATTCACTTGTGATTTTAGGTGGTATAGAGAAACATGATAGTTGTCGATGTCGGTGAATACATCGTTGTAGGCTCGTTACATTCCCAATATGGGTGAGCGTAATCCGGAGTTGGTACGAGCAACAGGAATGTGGAAGAGACATTGTTTTCTAGTAGCTTTTGCTGGGACGTGGATGTTTATAAGTGATAATAGGAGTGGACAAATAAATTGGTTTTGACAGATCTTGTACAAGTTAAAAATGTCAATTATTATTATTATTTATGTTATATTAGACATATATTGGCTAAGGATAGGTAAATTTTTTATTTTGACAGTTCTATAAATCAAGTAGTTGTAATGATAGTTAAATAATGACATGTCATGGTTAGTGGGATCTATCAAAAAATATTTGTAAAAAAAATCTTATAATATGAATGCGCTAAAAATGCCGGTCATGTTGCGTGTGTTTCCATTGCCAGCACAAAAAAACAAATGGCGAAATCGTATAAAGTAGCGAGAAGTGTGGATTATTTTAAAATAAATGCAGATAATATTTAATGTGTACAAATATTATACACGGAAAATAAAAATGGTCACTTATAAAAATAATGTACGTAATATTTACACGATTATTAATTTTTGATATACATATTTGTGTTTCAAAATTGTTTGTAAATTTCGCGATATATTTTTTTGGTTATGTAAACACAGACATAACCCAGCTGTCACTGCTGTCGGTTTGGCCCTTTCGGCCGTTCGTCGACATGTTGGAGCGATGACAGCTATTTACATTTTAACTATTTATCGCTTTAAAAAGCTACTTTTAGTTAGAAAAATGTTATATCATAGTGAATGAAATGAATATTTTATATTTCAGAATTACGTGCAGTACATAATTATGTATGATATTTCACTGTCGTCTTTCAGGTGAGAATTTAGGAATACAGAAAAACGGCACTATAAATGGTTATTGCGTGTATTTAATACGTCGACAGCGATAATCAAAAATGCAATACGATGAAATTGAATTTGATAGATCTTTCTTTAAATTTAGTGCAAATTATTTGTGAAAAAATTGTTCAGAATTTTAAGAAAATTGGACTACGTTTTTTAATATTTTGACAATTGACGACTGATAAATTAACTTGAACTATTAATAAATTTTAAAGCATGTTTAAAATATTAATTTTAAAATACCGCTCTGACTTATTAATCAGTTAGAAATACTGAATAAAGGCCTCGAAACGGCTGACGCAGACATAGGTAAACAATTGTGTTTGCTGCACAGTAAACACAATTGGCCGCGCAGCGGCCATCATTGGCTATGAGGCGGCCACAATAGCAAAAATGGAAATAAGCCAGAAACAATTGGCCAATTAGGTAAACAATTGTGTTTGCTGCACAGCAAACACAATTGTTTACCTATGCCTGCGTCAGCCGTTTCGCAGCCTTTATTCAGTATTTCTAACCGATTAATAGGTCAGAGCGGTATTTTAAAATTAATATTTTGAACATGCTTTAAAATTTATTAATAGTTCAAGTTAATTTATCAGTTGTCAATGCCAATGCTTATTTTGCCAATGGCCGCGAAGCGGCTACAATAGCAAAAATGGAAATTTGCCAGATACAATTGTCCGCGAAGCGGCTTACGTAGGCATAGGTAAACAATTGTGTTTGCTGCACAGCAAACACAATAGCCGCCCGCAGGGCCTAGCAGTTAGCAATCGGCGATAGCCGATTGCCTTTATTAATTGCATCATTTTATAAATATATATTATTCGAACTTTATGAGCAGGACCAGATGTTGAACACATTCACCTTCTCTTTTCCATAGTGCACGCTCTACTAAACTCTTACTTGTATGACTTTGACATAATATTGCTTGATTTCGGAACATTATGTATTTCATCTGCTTGACTCGGCTGATCTGTGAGCATCTTTGTGTGTACCTGATTGTCCGTACAAATCCTTCAGATAGCCCCTCTTCGATAAGGGAGGAACCAGTCCATCTACCTGGATCCGAAGGAAAACAAGGTGAGAGCGTGCTCCCTTTCATTGCCCATTAATCTCTCCATAAAACTATTCCAAATCCATTTCTGAATAACTTTTCCATTCCACAATCCGTGTTAAAACATATATTATGACATCAAATCAAAACATAAGTTATTGCACACCTAGAACAAGTTCGTTCTAAGTAAATCGCATTTGAAGTTATCAACTTTTTTTATTTATTTGCCTCAGCATTAATAAATTGAACTAAACCGCCTAGATGGTATCTATCTATACCTATAAAACTCAATATCTATCTGTCTGTCTCTTCTCTATACAAATCTACATGTTTGTCCGAATCGACTCAAATTTTGCATACTTATGCTTTAGGACCCGGTGGTTAACATAGGTGACATTTCTCACCTCTTTTTTTTAACCCTTCCCCTCCGCTAATATATTTTCGTTGGAAGTCTGTACCGTTTGACCGATCGGACTCAAAATTTGGAAACTTATTCTTAATGACTCGGCGAGTAACACATCTGACATTTCCCCCCTATTATTTTAATCCTTCCCCTTCGCTGATATATTATTGATGCAAATCTGTACCGCTTAACCGATCGGACTCAAAATTTGGAAACCTATTCTTTAGGACTTGGCGGGTAACATAGGCTTCATTTACCCCCTCCTCTTATATTTTCGATGCAAATCTATACCGTTCGAATCAAACCTTTGCTTCCTCCCACAAAATTATTTTTAACTTATTCCTTAACCCGTGCAACGCTGGGTACGAACAGCTAGTACATAATAAGATAATATTCTTTTTGAATATATGGTTTATATTCATATTTAAATTGTGACACTTTTGTTCCAGATATGTTTGAAAGAAAATGTATTTTCCAATGCAGCAACAATTTATGTAACTTATCTAATACTGACCAAGTAGTTGATTTTAGTATTCACAGGTAGAAACTGACATTTTTCGGTTTGTGGCGGTGTCGTAGGTATGCAATGTGAAGATTAGTGGACATTTAATGCAAGCATATTATCACGAATGAATAGAAGCGTAAGGAATTGATTGTATGATACATTACTCTACACGTTTTACAACCACCAGAAATGTGGAGAAGTCATTCGAGTATTCATGAAGTTTCGCAAAACGATATTGCCTATATAAGAGAGGACAGGCCCGCTGCGCACACAGTTGTTTTGACAGCCGTGCGAACTGACTAGACACAAGCGATAGACAACGACGCGAGTGGGGTACTTACGTGCGGAATTTTCTAGTGTAAACCTGAGCGATTTAGGCAACATGTATTAGTATATCAGGGACAAGGGGAATATTCGGGAACGACAATTAGTTCAAATTATAAGATGTGAGTGAATTAAGGGACGGTGCTCCGATTAAATTCTTGTCCAGTGATATTTGTTAATTAATAAAACTAGTTAATTTCAAGTTTTTCTTACAAAAATTGATGACGTTCACACACACCCTGCATCGAGAGCCACTTAGAGCGTAGTGGAGATACATCTGTACCACTTTATCAGACAAACGTGAAATTTATTGATGTTATGTTCTCGAATATAGCGCTGCATATAGCAGTGATTTATTGCTGCCCTCGGTGAGTGCGGGGTGGGTCGTGCTACCCCCGAAGGAGCTAATAGGGTAATTTCACATTTTTTTAAATAGAAAAATCTTAACTTTGGTTAAGAAAATACGTTTATGAAAATTTTTTTTTCAACTGTATATTAACGTTAAAAAACGATTTTGAAAATCACGATTTTAAACACTCGCCAAAACGCTTATTTCAGAAAGTGAAGTTTGGCTTGAATTTTTATGTCATCTGACGTTTAACACGTTCGCGCACCAATCCTCTCTGCCTACCCCTGCGGAGAAACGGCGCGATGGTTAGTTAGTTAGTTATTAAAAATTGTCTACCTACCACAATACGGCCAGCATTGTATTCACGTCTAATTTGTTCATTCCTCAATCTATCGATCAAAGATTTTCCACACAAGCGTCTTAGTGACCGCATTTCCACCGTATTCAGTCTACTTTCATTTCTCTTTTGCCAAAGGGCTTCAATTCCATACATCAGGGTTGGCACTAGAACGCAATTTTGTACCGCTAGTCTTGCTTCCTTTGACAGATTCTTATTGGCCATAATTGCAATTCGATCGCCAAAAACAAATTTGTTTCCCGCACTCACTCTCCTTTCGATATCATTCTCAGCCTTGCTGTCTCTACTAAATATACTTCCAAAATACACAAACTCTTTCACTTATTCTAAGCATTCGTAAACAATGAATTTAATTGACCGGGCATTATAAATAATGTCCATCACCTATCGGGCAGAATAATAAAAAAATCGCGTTCTATGTATGTTAAATTGTTTTAATGTTTAACAGTATAATCATTAAACATAACCTATCCTAACGTAACCTTACCCGGTCATTGCTTGTCAATTTGTTATCGGTTCCCGCTTCCCACCAGATGGCCAGATGTACCTAAAATGTCAAATTGCCCAACAAACACTTGGAAATATTATATTGCCCGGACAGTGTAATAAATAATTCAGATTTGATAATTGTTTATCACATTTCCCGATTTGGGTTATCATTTTTAACACTGTCTGGGCATTATAAATAATGCCATATTAATCACTTGGTCGACGACAAATACACTTGATCAAAACGAGTATTATATTACGATCTATATATAATAATAGTAATCTACGTCACACAGAAAATCATTTCGAGAGACATACCGCAATTTTTGTAAATATTATATTGTGATGTCTCCCGCCCGCGCACATTTTCATAACGCGCCGGGCGGGGGACGCGGATCTCTCAAAGATCGGCGCCCCACAGCGGGTGGGATTTGCACCCACCCGCACAGCCGAGCGGTATATTCTTGGCTGTGTGCGTGCCGTCACACAACACACGCAACCTTCCACATGAGTCGCTGATATTCAGAAAGGAGGTATAAAATAAGTACTCTGGTTTTGTCGACAATAATGCTTGTATATTTACATAAACAAATAAAACAAAACAGAGCATAATTCCTTCAAACGACTTACTTACTAAACTTAATTAGACTTAATGAGGCCTACACTAGACTAAATTAATCCCCCTTAACCCCTATCTTAAGAAATAAACTATACTGCCCCCGGGCGGGATACCTCCACAGCGCGCTTCAGTGTCATCCAGACTTTCAGGCTGCCATCAGCCTCAGCACTGGCACGTGCCACGTGGGAACTTTCCGCCCGCCTCCAGGCGGGATACCTCCACAGCGCGCTACAGTGTCAGCTCGACACTCAGGCTGCCATCAGCCTCAGCACCGCTCGTGACTGAAGCCTTCGGACCCCCCGCAATGCAGATCCACGGCGCCCTTCTCCAGTTCATCCTGGTGCTATGTGGGTCCTGGCTACAAAGTGCGCCTCCGGAGCGCCCCACTTACACGGGTCCTGATGGACACATGCCACTGCGGTACCTCGGACTCCCGGAAAGACAGTGCTGTCGGGGCTAAAGCCCTTATTGTGCTGACCCGGAAGCGCTCCGCTACCTCCGGCTGGAGATATCGGATGCGGAGTGACTCTCCTTCTCCGGCCACCTCCGCGCTTCGTCCTCCTACTCCTCTCGGAGGGGCGCTCGGTATACCAGCTACTATTGTAGCCAGGGTCCAGCAGCGTCCTTCCCACTTCCTTCTACTCGGGCCCACCAAGGTAATCAGGTTTTCGTTTTTACAGGAAAAACCCAGAATCTATGATGGCTAGCTCCCACTCTCTCCTAGCCGTCCAAGATATTCAGGCTTCCATTTTTACGGGAAAGACCCAGAATCGATGAACGACTCGTCCTGGGGAGGGCCCAGAAGCCCTCCCCCTCCAACACACGCTTCTTTGGGGTTATATAGAATTTTATATAGAATTTTTCGTTTGCATCCCTTTCTTATTGCTGTGATTTCTCGCTAAGGGATGTCTTGTTCTTACACATTGCATTTTGTATGTTACATGTACTTTGGCCACTTTCTCTCAGCCTTCAATAAAAAAATGGTTACAAAGTTGTAAAAGAGAAATCTCAGCTCTATTGTTTCTGAAACATCTCGTCGGCCAAGAACCAGATGTCCCCGGCCGATGCAACCCGTAGCTCCAATACAAAGGGATGGAATGTGAAAGTGGCCCGCGCGGGTCAGGCCTCGGCTGGCCTGCCGATATATAATGATGTCTTCTCAAGAGATATTTAATTATTTTAAAAGTAATTTTTGCAGATTTGTTACAATATGTATTTAATCCCTTTCTTTTAACTCGTAGCGTCTGCTTGTCTGCCGAAAAAACTTTGGATCGATTTTTAACCCCTTTTCCGTGATCCAAATGAGCTGAAACTTTGCAGGCAGACTCGTGGCGACGATGAAAATGATCTAACAAATTTTCGTTTAAATTTTTAAAATTATTATAGCATAATTTTGTATTTTTCGAAATTTTAATATTGTTTTCTCAATGTATGGTTTCCAATTTTTGTCAAATTGAAAACCATACAAATGAAAAAGGAGCCCGACGTGTGGAGACAACTAGTTTGACTCGAGCCATGGGTCCGATCAAACGGTTTCACCGACGCCGTGCCCCCCTATACCAATTATTACGTTTTCAATATTCTTTAAGGATAATAATATACATGGAATAGATTTTCCACATGAACTTAAAGCAAGAGGAATATGTTGATAGAATATCAAATTGGAAACAGTACAAATGAGAAAGGGAGTGTATAAAAACTTGGTTTTTGTGGGTTAGTTATTTTAAATTTCGATTTCTCATTTTCTCGATATTGATTAAATTTGAAATATATTTATTTTTATTGAAATAAAATAGATATGCAACTCCCTGTTCTTATTAACCCAACGTATTATTCATATTGAGATAAATGTAAAAACTCGCATAAGGAACAGTGTTGACGTGTTGAGTCATTGTTTGTCTGTTGTATTGCGTACAGACTCACAAGATTTCCGATCTCTAGGGAGTATTTTTGGTAACAATCCTGTTCTATATGGACCACGGCGGGATTAACAAGTTATCCCAACCATTGTTATATTTGAGATATTCCTGCCGAATTATTCTCAGTATTCAATACGTTACGCGAAATGTTCACGAGATTTTATAAAGAATATTAATAAAAAAAGTAAAGAATGAAGATCTTAAGAATGAATTTAAAGCTGATCTTAGCATGATTAATGGAATTAAAAAAGGATCGCTCAGATGGTTTGGGCATGTTGAGCGAATGAATGAGGAAAGATATATAATGCAAGTGTTGTTGGCGCCAGAAAGAGAGGGGGAGAGAACAGATTGACCAAATACTGAAAGATGGTGCCGTTAGAAGCCTCAAAACACTCGAGCTTGCATGCGGAGATGTATGAATGTGGATGAGGCGAGAGTATGTCGAGAGTAAGTCGAGAGAGAGATTGTATGTCAGGACAGAAGAGTGTGGCGCTCTATCCTCTCTGCCTACACCTTCGGGGAAACGGCGTGATGGTTAGTTTTTTTTTAATAATAAGAATAGGTTATTTTTTATTTATATCTTATTTTTTGTATTTTATTATACTTCGGCTGCCTAACTAGAGATTACCTGTTTGAAGGCAGTCGGCTATTTACATAGCAAAAAGAGTTAAAAAATATGATTTAGTGTATATTAAAAGATTTTTTTTAAATGAACAAATATATAATAAAATTTGATAAAATAATTAGTATACATTACAATAAATTTTTAAATGAACAAATATATAATAAATTTAAATTTGATAAAATAATTAGGAACAGAAATACAGAATTATCGGTAAAGTAAGGTAAAGCAAAAAGAGAAATCGAAATAAAATATAATTTACAAAATATATATATTTTAAATTTTAAATTAGCAAAAAACATTGAGAGAAAATTACACAGCATTACACAGGAATTCATTTAAGGGTTTTCTCAGATAGTTCTCGTCCGATTTTAATGAGCCACACGTTTAGTTGTTTTTTAGAGCATGTGGTTTCATTTTTTCAAAGTTATCCGATATCAAATTATATATTTTTGGGCCTAGTTATGCATAATACGTTTGTCCCAACATCAAATTCTTTTTGTCATTTCTTAGCCATTCTTTGGCAGACTTTTACTGGCGAGCCCTAATTGAAATATCGATATGGGACACTAGAGGGCTACAAGGCTTCCTTGATAAGTCAACACCCTTAATTTGATTTAAGGCATCGGTCGGAGTCCGCCTCCCGAGGGTAGCCCGCCCGCTAGGGAGGTGACAAATGATGGAATTAACATAATTTTACAGTCAATTTATGAACCGCGAGACGTAATTTTTTATCATCATATATATTTTTTATTAAACCTTAAATAAACACACAAAACAAATTAGATTAATGAAATATAAAGATATGCAGAGAGAATGTATGCATACATCACTTCTCTAAATTTCTCTAAGTTAAACTAAAATTACGCCAAAAAAACATTTACACTGATACTAAGATTTAAATATACCTTGTGATACTTAGATACCTGCGTATAGTGTAATGATAACAGAATATGATGCTGAGATATCTACATGTATTACTTAAATGCATACATACATTATGACACTAACATGTGTTTTCACACATTTTGATAGAAAGCGAAAGGATCGCTGAGTTTGTTCATGTGCAACATACGAGCGAGAAAAGGCTGGTTAAGAAAATATTGTGTATGAGGCGAGTATTGAAGGCAGCAATAATAGAGGTCTGTTAATGGCCTGGGACCATCAGACGCTGCAAATATTGGAAGATGGCCCTTTTAAAAGCTTGAACCACCGAAGAACATGCATGCTAAGATTTTTTAATGTAGCCAAAGCAAATTTTGTATACCAAGATAGTATAATGTGGCGTTATATCCTCTCTGCCTACCCTCGCGAAGGAAAGGCGAAATGTTTAGTTAGTTAGTTAGTTCGTTATAGTAAGAATAGTATCTACATGTTCCCGAACAATAGATGTTTTTCTTTGTAATGTATCTAGATGAACGTCTGTTAGAATGAATGAAAGAGACGGGAAAAAGAGAGTGAACGGAGATAAAAAGGAACGCGCCATCCTGGCGATTAACCAGAGGAGAGCACCTGCTATTTACGCGACCTGTAAACCGTTATTTATATTGTCACGATTAGTACCACTTATCACAAGTCAATAAGTACTTCCAAAAGAACCAAGGACTTGTTATACTGGACTTCCAATCCGGGATCTCTAACATCATATTCTCTAAAAATGTGCCTGCTTTAATCCTTTTGCCAATCATTTACTTAAGTTTTTTGTTTTTTATTTTTTTTTTAATTTACTTCTTAAGTAAGTTAATATTACGATTTGTATATTAACTAGTACAGTGACAAAGACGCCGCATTTTATAGCTGCGTAATATGAGAGACTGGTAATCTCATAACAGCGTAACTCGACTGAGTAGTGACTAGAGAGAATCATTATCGCCAACATAAACGCCGACCTCCGATAGGAGATGGTGCTAAAAGAAAAACAAGTGTAGGAATATATTATTCTCAGGTAATACGAGTTTCGAAACAACGACGAAGTCTTTTATAAGAGAAAGGCGCAGAACTGACTCAGCGCTCAATGCTGGTGGCAAGTAATAAAAATTTATGATGGACGTGTACCACTCTCACACACGCAGCCACCGAGATATTCGTGCAACAGACAGAGGTTATCACACCCACCGGCAACAAAGAACGCGGCGGGTAGCGACATACCTAGAAACGCTGGGATAGTCAAAACATCGGCCTGGCGGACGTCACTACTGATAGCTGGTCAGCGCCGTGGGACACGTGTACCGGCATGCACACCACCACAGACGATGAATTTTCTTTGTTCTCTAACAGTATAAAAGGCGGAGCAGCAACGCACCGCTATCTCTCTCGCTTGTCGACCACCAAAGGGATCGCCGAAGGCCCTGTCGACCGTCTCTCCTTATTGTATAAGAAAGTTATCTTTATACTCGCGTCATACATTGTAATTAAGTTTAACTATTGTAATTATTTAACATTTAATAAATCTTGTAAAACCTCTCACGAGTTTTTACTCACATTAGAGATTCCATATTACATATGGTGGTGACCCAATAAAGCAGTATCTATAAAACCAATTCCCCCATAAATTAAATAAATTGCATTGCAAAATAGTCCGTGTAGCAATATACACTTACTAAGAAAGTTTAACTCGATCAGATAATAATCACCGTGTACACCATGCCTATGGCGCTACGTGCAGAACGTACCGGTATGTAAAGGGTGGCTGCTTTTGTTCTCCTGAGGAGTGTGATGAAACTTGAGAATTTCTTGTCGAGTACTTACGAGCTCTCCTTCACCTCCTCGTGTCGTAAGTAACGATGCTTCATTTCCGTAACAATAGAAATGACTGGCTGGAGCGATAACGTTGCCATTGGTATTCAAGAGTAGGGGTTAGGCAACGTAGTGCGAGCATATGTTCACGTTCATACCACAAATCTAAGTAACTAAACTAAACCTTAGGAAAGGCGTGGTGAAGTCATAGAATGAAAGACTTGTTGACGGTTGCGTATCCGTTTTTATTTCTCGCAAGTAAAATAATAGCCTAAGACTGAAAACCCGCGCAGCGTGAGATCCGCCCGAGACAAGAGCGTAGCAAGGCTGTCGGTCTACTACGGAAACCGAATATGTACTATGTATGTACATCTTCGGGTTCCAACTTCTATGCATGCCTCCGCTGATGCAACAGTGTAAAGCTATAGGCAAAGCACTGACCTGACTGTTGATTGGTGCAATGTTATATGCCTAATATATTAACCCAGTCGCTTGACCCGAGTCAGCAGTATTGCTTGAATTACTTACCTAAATTATTTTGTCAATTTGACACTCTTGCAACGCAGTATAAGGTTAAGTATGCACGACTGCGAAATCGAGCTGCGTTAGCATAAATCATTCCTATACACGGAGTGTCTATTTTAACCTTAATTTCAATGAAACATAAATTAAGAGTAAATAAATATTATTAACAAATATTAGTTATATGATTCTAAGCATTTTTGTGAGGCGCGAGATTATTTATATTTGTAGAAGGAAAATACGAATTAGAATCTTAGATTTTTAATGACCTTTTCTACTGATTGTCTTGTATTTGACTTTTTTTACCGTAAATTGTCATCGACAAAAGGTGAAAGTTATCGCGAAACCAAATGAGCCACCTTTGATCACATAGTTCCAGTTATTTGTCGCGAGTTTTCTTGGACTACAAATTCATCATTTTCGACAATCATGTTCGATCTTCTTTTTGAACCAATGCTGAAATTTTCTTTTAAAAGTGGTTCCTTTTCTCTCTGCCTGGTTGATTGAGAAGCTTGAAACTCGAGTTTGAATTCACGTAAAAAAATATACACAATTTTTCGTCTTTTAATCCCGTTTTCGGATGAAAGGGATCCTAATTAAATGCCTCACTCAATAAATAAACATATCAGATTCATAGCCAAATATTTCTTCGCTAAAAACGTTCCAAATAAAATATTAATTCGTCGCGGTGGCAGTGGGGGACATAATGAAACAACAATTCCAAACATTTATTAAACACTAATAACTGAACACAAAGTTTAGTTGGAACACTATTGCGTAAAATATTCCAGCTGTCTCTTCTATCTAAACTTTTTTTCGTCGAATTACAATGTTCCACCTTTCTGAACACTTTATGTGTACCGTTTGTCTATCGCACTGCTAGCTTGTCTATTCGTATATATTCGAACTGACTTTCATAGAGTAAAATAAAAAAAATTAAGTATTTATTGCATAGTTTCGAAGATAAAAGCCAAAATATATCAAAGTTATAACATCCACATGCTTGAAATCAGCCTCGCAACGCTGGTAGCGCGCGTCTTTGCTGTGATGGCACTTGCTAGACATTGATTTGTTTATAAACGATAACTCCGCGCGCGCTCATTGGTTAAATGAAATTGCGCGCGTATTATTTTCTGTTACGCATTTTCGTCCTTTTTCACGAAATCACTCTCACACATTGCTGGAAAGCGAGAGGAACGATGTTACACATAAAAAAAATGTTTCTTTATTTCCATTGTATCTGGGGTATAAAAGCAAAAGCAGCAATATCAGAAAAAAATTAATGCAGTCATCAAGGATTTATTTATAATGTACTGAATCCGAAGTTTTATAGGAAACGTGGTTTTGGAAGGGATAGGTACATTAATCCTAGAATTCAGTTAATTTTAAATTGGTAATACTCGGTGACTGAATTAAAACACATTTTTTAATTTGTTGGATATCGCTGCTTTTGATTTTGTGCCCTACATATGTAAAATAACAAATAAGTCATCTTAAAAAATGTTTACGGCTTCAGAAAGACATAACGACACCGGAAAACGTGGCATAACCAGATTAATCAGATACTGGAAGGTAGTCCTGTTAGGAGTCTCCACAACCATCGAGCTTGCATGGATGTATGAATGTGGGTGAGGCGAGAGTTGGTGTCAGGATAGAAAGTGTGGCGAAATGGCGTTATGGGTTAGTAATAAATTAAAATTTCTCACAATAACACGATTCAAGGTATGATAAAGCTTAATAATCACGCGGATTTATGACGTCATTATGTACTATTTATGAGACCACAGAGTAAAATATCTGCTGAGGTTCAAGTTTCCCACTGGGTCGTCAACCCCCTGCTTGCCCCTGCGTCCCTGGCCCCGGATACCTTCAGGAGATTGATTGGTCCTTTTCCGAACCCAAACAAATAACAGCAATTTGATGGGGACTCTTCCAGGCTGGAATCTTAACCTATCCGATACCGTGAAAGAATCTACCAGAACACAGGCGCGCTGTTAACTCGTTAACTGTAAGAATTATGAGTTTTTTTATCTTTTTAACCCTTATGTTACTGCCCGGGCACCTGGGTACCCATTTTCGATTTCCAGTTTAATAATTTTATTCAAAAACGCCATCATCTGTTTGGATCTCCATTATATAAATTATTTGAAAGGGAAGGAAATAAAGAGAAGACGGACATTGTTATGAGAAGTAATGACCTTCTAAGAAGCTATTTGATCATTATCTAAATATCAATTGGTGAGATAAAAAACAAAAATAATGTAAACAGGAACGTCCGTCCACGTTGAGTGACCGGGTACCTTGGATAGCAACTGGTGTGAGAAATTACAGGTAGTAACATAAATATGACAACGTGATGCCCTTTTCTTTTGGCAGGGATCTTTGTTGGGATTCTAGGATTATAAGTGAAATTCCAAATGTGCTTCTGGGTTTTTATTTGTTCCGTACAGAATGTAAAAATATCGTAACAAGCTAGAATAGCTCTCCAAGTGGGTTTATCTCATTTAAAATTGACTATGCTGAATTCTCTGTATGTAGATAGTAAAAGCAAAGGCAGCAACGTCCAAAAAATGAAAAAATGTTTTGAACCCAGTTACCGAGGATTACATATTTGAAATGTACTGAATTCTAGATTTTATACATATATCATTTTTTTATAAATTTATAGACTATGTTTCCTGAAAAATCTTTAATTCGGTACATTCTAAATTAGTAATTCTCGATGACTGCATTCAATTTTTATTTGATATTGCTTCCTTTGCATTTACACCCCACATATGGTCTGTACATGTACATAAAATTATGCAACTGCGTTACCTATACATATACCTACTGTTATATATATATATATATATAACTTTAAAAAAAGTAACGAAGTAAATAAATACTGTTATATTTCATTCCCACCTAGACACAGGATTATGATTGACTAATGAGAGGACTCATTTAAAAAATATAAATAAATCATTCCGAGTGAGAAAAATAATAATTATACAATTCTCGCAGAGACGAAGCTATTTATATGTGAAAAGTGTATGGAAGTCTTTATAGGGTGGCCCAGAGTTTATGAACTCTACGAGCTGGCTCAATTGATCACTTTACACAATGCGTCCTAAATAAATTTCACAAATTTACTCAAAATTAATTTTCATTATACACTGAAATGGACCGTGCTAAAGACATCCATATTTTTTTATAGTATATGTTTAATAATTCGGAACACCTGCGAAATCTATATATTATATTGTCACGTGTCGTAGCTGCAGGAGGAAAAAAAGAAAACGCTGGAATGCAATAACGAATTTATTGATTACTGAATAATTAATTAAGGCGCCATAGTACATGATTCACGTTTTTGCTGTCTGGAGAGTCAATTTAGTGTAAAGTTTTCGAATCTTGTTGCCAAAATTGCAGCTAACCATGCATTCAATTAATTTTATTATGAAAGGTCCATTTACTATTAAATCATTTGTTTAAAAAAAGTTAAAAAAATACTTTGTTATTATCACAAAAAAAATATAATCCCGAAGCTCTATTTAATCTTTCTAGTAATAGAGTTATCTTTGGTACACTTTTTCTCGAAATATTTCCACGTAAAGATCGTATATTTTTTTAATAAATTGAATAAAAGAAGTTCAAACAGAAAGTTTAGGGGAAAATATATTATTATTTTTGGGTAGGTTGTTAAATACAACGTTTACAAAAAGATAAAAATTCACTTTCCGTCTCCTATATTGCAGCATCCAAAAAACCATTAAAACATTGATTATTTTAATTAAATTTTACATGCGTACTAAGAAAATTTCACTGTCATTAATATAAAAATATTCAAAATTTTCTACCTCATACACAGAAATTTGAATTAATTAAATCGTATAGTCTGTTAAAAGATCATTTTTCTTTCAAATCAGTCGTTGGTTGGACACCAACTACGCCAGTCGTCAGGTTACGCTCCCGCTAGTTTATACGAATATATCTTAAAATGCTGCGTAAACTTTGCCTGAGTGTTAATAAAGGGAAGATATCCGTATAATGAATGCATTTTAGAAATCCCATATCGCGGGGACAACGGTAAATGCAGAAAATAACTGTTAAATGTATTAAAAATACTTGAATTTGAATGTCGCCATTTTTATTTTTTACAACTGTCAAATTTTGTTTGTTTTTGCGGGCTGATTCTGATGTTTTTTTCCATTATTCTTATCTGTTTTCTTGAAACAATATGATATATAGACTTTGTTCTGTATATACACTGAATTTTTGTCCTTTCTTTTACCTGCAAACAATATTTTTAATGAAATAAGATACTCCGTCTATTTCTTTACTCAACGGTAATTGTCATTTTTTCACGAAATAGTGATGTGAAATCTTTTGAACCGGCATTTTTTTGTGTTTTTATTTTAACTGAAAAATTTTCAGTAAAACGATATAATATTGTTTTGAGTTTGTTTGTTTTGAAAAATATTTTCAATTAAGAGGTCCTAGTACACGATTTTCGTATTTGCTGTCGGGCGCAGAGTTGCCAACGTAGGCGATTTTTCGCCATTTAGGCTACTCAGAACGAGAATCGGCGACGAAAAAATCTAAAAGGCGACTGGTCGCCTACTAGGCTACTTCAGAGACAAGTTATTTAAATCAGCCGAATCGCAAATAATTAAGAAAAAAAAATACAATTACCTTTGTGTAATGCTGTCATTGAAAGAATTTTAAGCGTAATGGGGACAATTAAAACAAAATTAAGGAATCACCTGCAACTACCCATGCTGATCGCTATTCTTAGAATTCGTACCTATATGAATGTAAGAGGTGTGTTGCAACAACTTTCAACCAAGCAATCACATGGTAAGTTTTCACGCTAGTAGCAAAATGTACGTCTCCGGTGTTTTTAAAATGCTACCTATCTACTTACTTTACTTTCTTTTAACGAACATTACGGTTTTTTATATTAGGCTTAGGCCTATTTATCAATACATTATAAATATGTTATAAATAAATTGATAAAAATTACATTTTATTTTATTCATATTGATATTTTGGCGTTTGGGCTACTTTATGTATAGGAAACGGCGATATTAGGCCAAGCGCTGTTGGCAACTCTGGTCGGGCGACTAAATTGAACATATAAACTTATTAAATCATTTTGAAAAACCCGATTATTAATTTATCCTCCGGCTATTAAGGAACCGTTTATATGCTCCATTTTTGTCGTCCGTCGTTATATATTTTTATTTATTGTGGTCAATTGTCGATATTTTTTATGAATCGTTTTACCCCAGTTCATATAATCGGATCTTATGAATCCTTTTTTTTCCTTTTATAACATCTTTATATGTTGTATTATTTAAATACCCTGTTTTAATGAATCGTTTTGTTTTCGTTTATATGTTCCGTTAATCGTTTTTTATTATACTTTTTAAATAATCGTGAGCCATGCACTGATTGCGTGTCACACTCTAATTATATAAAGTTGTCATTCCAGCAAGTTACGGATAGACAACCAAATTATTATATTTAGATATTTGAGGTTACATTTCTGTAAGTATGAGTTTTCATTCTTTTCATAAAATTCAATACAGTAATAGACAATGATCAGTGTAGATTTATACAACTCAATACTTTGAGCATCATTAATATATAATTTGTCTTTATTTTAGTTTTTAAATATTACTTCTACCGCATACATGCATGAATGTTTTTTATAATCGTTTATTATGGTCAGTTGTTGATCTTTTCAAATAATCGTTTTTCTCCAGTTTTCAAAATCAGATTTTATGATTTATATCTTTTGTTATTATGTTTATTAATCATAAGGTTTTACGTTTATATGTTCCGTTTTTGATTGTTATTTAAGTAACTTATGTAGAATATTAAAAATAAATTCGCTTCAATACAAGCAAAAAAAAGTTTAATCATTTTGCACTATCACCCTTCAGAAATTTGATAAATATATAATACTTTATAAAGTTAATCTGTGCTATTCTGAAAATATTGGGATGTCAGATCTTTATCCCAATCTTGACAGGTATGTATAACAATATATTGACACTAATTTCGATGTTTTAAGTTTGGCATGTTTGAAATAATTAATGAATCAATCAGAAAGCCCTAAAACGTAAACAAATGTTAATGTATTCACAATTACGAATAATGATCTTTCTAATTGATTGAATTCATTAATTTCAAACCTGTCAAACATAAAACGTCAAAAAAACGGCATCACAATGTAATACAATAACTGTCAAGATACAGAAATAGCAATGTTGCTTAGTTCAGAATACGGATGATTATCATTTTATTTGACTTTTATTATTGCGAATTAATTTTAGATATTCGATATAAGTTACTTTCATGAAAGTCTTACGTTTTGAAAAGATAATTCAGAATATTTTTATTTCTATATTCTCTTTATACTTAACCATATTTTCATGGGTGTACGATTGTATAGTAATTAATAACAACTTTTGCGTGACCGCGCAACATGAGTTGAGCGCTGATTGCTTGTCACATTCTAAATATCTAAAGTCGTCTTTCCAGTAAGTTACGGACAGACAACGAAAATATTATTATTATTATTATTTTGTCTTTATTCTACTTTTTAAGTATAACTTCTAACGCGCATACATAAGTACACGCATAATTTTTTTAAATGGTTTTTATTTGAATTATTTAACATTGATATTAGACAAAATGTTATAAAACAATAAAAAATATAGTGAAAATTCACACACGTCATACAATTTTTCAACGCTAAAGAAAAAATAATAACATAATGTTACATGTAATGGAGATCTTAAAAAATGTTTTTCTTAAAAATCAGAAAAATAGCATAAAAAAGCAAATTTTGAGTGAAATTTCAGAAAGAAACAATATCCATTGCATGGTCGGCTTTGTCACATCTCTAATATAAGGATCGAATAATTAGGCCCGAATACAGAGTCAATACTTATACGATTTTAAGGTTTAAGGGACCACTCGAAAACGTAATTTGTAGTCAGAGTCAAATCTATATTCGTTATGACGTCACACACCTCGACAAACGAAAGGAATGTGTCCACCTTACAATTGGGTATGAAATTTCTATGGTTCTTCATTTCACAGTCAATGCTAAGCGGTGCGCATGCGCATTATTGACATTATTGTAAGGAAACCGGCCAAATATCTACTTTTTTTGACAGTTGTTGAAAGCTGCTCGATACCTTCCTTTAAATTTTACTGAAGTTGAATTTATTATAATCATGGCGAATTTTGACCTGTTGGACGGTAGTTTTACGGAGTATTATGTTCAATACCTCGATGAAATAGATAGGATGAATAGGCCGGTAGCAATACGACGGTATTTGCGGGATTTTGAGAATCCCGTTGAATTTTACAGTTCTCAAAATTTTAAAATGAGGTTTCGGCTGGAAAAGTCGACAGTGATGGAAACAATAATGCCATTATTGTTTCCAAATCACAGTGTTATTACCAATCGAGGCCTGCCGATTCCTCCCATCATACAAACTGCGGTAGCGCTGCGTTTTTTTGCGACGGGAAATTTTCAGGTAAATATGGGGAATTAATATTTTATAGATGTCTCACAGACACGAAATTATATTTTTATGGGGAAGTAGGTATGGAAGTCTTTGGGTGTTCATAGGGCTTACGACCTATCGTACGGCTAGCTTGAATGATCACTTTACACAATGTAACATTCACCATTTCCACCCATGATAGAATTCCATGTTTATTAAATCTAATCAATAGTATATTGATTGATTGATGTCACTGTGACAAAAAATCCAGTACTGTTCTTAAAATTTGGACAAACTCAAAATATGGGGACTTCAGAAACAAAACAACACAATCTTTAAAGTATTTTATCGGCAATTATCTATAACATATTTTTTCAGACTGTAAGCCGCAATAAGCCAGCCAACTTCTTGCAGAATCGTGCGAACCATTTCCCGTCAATTGGCACAGCAAGTCAAAAATTTTGTTAAATTCCCTCGGTCGTCCCAGGTCCTATGTGAAAACCGAGGGCTATTTTATCAAAAAGCGCGATTTCCAGGAGTGGTGGGATGCATTGATTGCACCCACATTCCCATCAAAAGCCCTACGAGAGCCAGAGGGGAAATATTCAGGAATAGGAAAGGGTGGTTCTCGCTGAATGTGCAAGTAGTGTCCGGTCCGAGGATGGAAATATTTGACATTCTTGCCAGATGGCCGGGTTCCGCACACGACTCAAGAATTTTCTATAATAGCAGCTGTCGTAGGAAGTTTGAAGAAGGAACGGTCTCAGGCATCCTCCTCGGTGACAGCGGGTGTGCTCAGACGAGCTACTTATTTTCGCCAATTACAACAAACTTAAATGCAATAACCAATGCTGAGGAACATTATAATAGGTCACAAATAGCGACAAGAAATGTTGTGGAGAGGTTATTTGGGGTTTGGTAAAGGAGATTTCCGTGCTTGAGCAGGAAACTCCACAACAACCTCACAAATACAACCAACATCATAGTTGCTTGTGCAGTTCTGCACAACATAGCCATCGCATCAGGGGACCCACACTTTATCCTTTCCTCCTAGATAATACACCAAGTGCTAACCAACCGACTGTAATCCGGTCTAACAATGTATCCGGCAGGTTAATTAAGGTAGCATTTATCGCTAGGCATTTTTCATAATTTAAATTCTAAAACTAGTATTGAAACTTTTCTTACATTTATTTTATTCTGATAAATACACCTCTCACTGCGTTACTAAAAACGTGTTCTCTTGTTTAAATTTTTATTCTTTCATGTTGTATTATCTTAACATGCCTAAGTTTTTCTGCTTAATAATCTGCGGAGAGGCGACCTTAGCAACATGCGTTCAAGCCCCATCCCCAGCCGTTACACGACAGACAGACAACGAAATTATTATGTTTGATACTTCAACATCGAAAAATACATTTTCTTATGTCAATTAATATTTCTTAATTATTTGATTTATTAAAGAAAAAAATTACTTCATTTTATCAAATATTGAATTGTACTATTTTGGAAGCAATATGGCTTGAGCCTACATACATTGCACACATTCATTTCTGTGGTTTTATTATTGAGCGATATGTAACACGTATGTCAAGATGATTTTCATTTTATAACGTGAGAAAATAACATTTTTATTTCATACATTTGCATTTTGTATGTTTGCGTTTTGAATTTGTCCCTTTTTTGTATTTTTTTTTTACTCTGTACTGACATTTCTTTTGTTAGTGAATTGGTAGAACTTTTTTTTGCTCTGTTCTGTATAAATACTTATTTCCCTGTCACCGCGTTAATGAAAAAATACATTTTCTTTATATCAGTTAATTCTCTTTCTCAATTATTATTTATTAATAAATCATGTTGCTTTATTATTTCATATTACTGTTAATAAATTTTTTGAAATATGTATGTTCAGAAGTACTATTTTTGAATTTTACTATTGCAATATCTATTATACATTTATGTGATTTTTCATCTTAATAACGTTAAGACATGAACATTTTATTATAATTTTTAAAGCTCAAAATAATACTTTGGTTAGTAAATCATATGATATAGACAAATGAAATAAATGACATATCACCTTATACACCTATCTTTTCTTCCACTTTGCGATATATTTCCATTTATAATTCGTAAAAATATCTAATACGTGGGTCATAATAAGTGCCATAATTTCAATTATTTATTTACCTAAATATCATGTTGCATACTGCGATTATTAGCTATTGTGTCACGTGGGAGGAATTACTTCAACATTCTTGATGTACATATTAAATATATTGATGACTTCATGTCCGGCTAGTAGTATCTCGGCAGTACAGTGGCAAGTATTTTTTTGTTAAGCTGCAACAGGCTGTAGGGCCCAATAACTGCAGCGAAACACATCACAAAACACTCCAGGCTTGAGTTAATCACACATGTGTTGTATTGTGACTTCACCAGGAATCGAACCCGGAACTTTCGGAAAGGGAAGCCAGTTTCATGCCCACTGAACTACGAGGGCTGTCATCACAATTCACAGTCGTAATTGTGCTAAAGGTCCCATTACCTTATTGATCCTTATTGAAAAACCTTGAGCTAATTAATGAAACTGCAGAGGACAATATCACGCTAGAGTAAAAACACTATTTTAGAAATTGTATATATTTTATTAAAATACAAGCATATCATTTTAATGCTGTAATTTTCCGAATAAAAAACAAAACAAAAATTAAGTCACATCAGTTAAATAAAGGTACAAGTAATTTGAATAAAAACATCTATCCGCTCACCAGCTAAATTAGAACAAGAGCGGTGAGTGCAGACAAAACAGGAAACCGTGGCACAATACAGCTCACCTACTAATCTTACTGACTACGCTGTTTTTATTTTAATGTATATACATTTTTTAATAATATAGATTTCCTTCAATATTATTTTAAAATGTTGTTTATATATACCAGAAATGATTTGTTTTATTTTATACATCACAATGATTGATTTCTACGAAAGAACGTTTATATTTACTCTTTTAAAAAATAATCTATATACTTTGGATGTTTTTGTGGTTAAACTTAATATTTTTAATAATTAAAGCATTAACTTTGTGTTAAGACATTTTAATTTTTTTTATTTATGTTAGTATATAATAGTATAAAATATGTAACAGGAAGCGCTAGTTTAAAATTACATTTTTCATATTATTAATAAAAATAGAAAACAAATAGAGACACCCGAGAACGTATGGAAACAATCTAAAGCGAATAGACCGTAGGAGATGAATTGGGTTTCTATTTTGGAGGTAGCTTGCCATTAATTTTAGCCGAGAAACCAATCTCATACGGCCTTTTCAATAATACATCATGGTTGACTATCAAAAGCCTTGGTGAAATCATTATATTAACAATTAACAGTGCTTCCGTTAAATAATTCGTGAAAACCATCAGATTTGTCTCAACCGGGCGCCCTTTCCTGAGTCCATGCTGTTCATCAATTATAAATGTCTCTCTTCGGGAAGCGACGATTCTACTTATTATAATTTCAAATACCTTAGCTGGTGCAGAAAAAATAGGTACAGGTCTGTAGTTTTCTACAGATGACATAGAACCACTCTTATATATTGGAGTAACTTTTGACATGTTTCTGGGAAGATCCCTGTAGTAATGGAAAGATTATACAAAAAATAAACAGATTTTTTTATTAGGTCCACACAACCCTTTAACAGAAATGTTGGAATGAAATCTGGACCACGAGAATGAGTATAATGCATGTTTATTAATTTTTTAATAGTGTCGGACACATCTTTCTCACTGACATTTTGAACATCAATGGAGAATATTGCTTAGCAGTATTAACATTGAATATTACAAACTCATTGAAGTCAAATAATTGACATATCTAATAGCAAATAATTTATCTCCAACAATAGTTCTATTTGATGCAGATACTTCATGGCATGAACATAATATTTCACATGTCAACAAAAATATTTAACAGAGCAAGCCCTGAATGAACTTAAAAACTTTCTCCTAATTCACTGTAAAATAACAATTATGCAATCACAACTTCTTCCCGTTTGATTATGCTAATGTGTGTTAATTTGGATGTCAATGTAGAGTATCTCAACAAACTGGAAGGCCTTAAAAACTTATGTATCCGTTTCATCTTCAACCTCAAAAAATTCCATCACATGTCATCTTTCCGCGATCTTCTCCATTGGCCTACAATCCAATGCCGCAAACCATGACTTGTCTCTACTTTACAATCCTCACTCACATCAAGTATCTTACCAGAACGGAACTTCTGAGAATGATCAAGATATATGTACTGAAATTTGTTCTTTTTACCTTCAGTTGCTCTTGGATATTGTAGGTAATGAAAATCCTTTCCTACATTAATTTTATTCTGAAAACTATATAAATACTTATTTACCTGTCAATGCATGTATTTTTACCGAACTGAATATATTTTTCAATGTTTACTGAAGACATTGAAAAATACATTCCTTTTAATTTTTTGGTGCCTTAATATGTTCGTTAGTACATATTTAAGCATATAATTTTGATACTGTAGTTCTTCGAATAAACTATGTCATTATGTTTAAAACAGAAGATGAATATAAACGAAATTAAATGCCTGGTAAAAGTATTAATAATTATTGACAATACAGCACTCGTTGCTATTACAAGATGACAGGTAAACAAAAACGTCAAAAAATGCCATAGATAAAAACAAATAGACGAGAGCTACAATCTAACCAGGACTAATTTACACACGCGTCATTTTACGAACGTTTAATTCTTTTAAGTATCTGACTGGTTCAAGTAACGATTCTGGAATGCGATTTAAGTCAACTAACGCGGAAAGCAGAATACTTACCTTTCACATGCCTTTCACGAGGTCGAGCGGAAAGGTGTAAGGCGTAAGGTGCAAGTATTGACTCTGTATTCGGGCCTAAGGCCCGCGTGTGTAAATTAGTCCTGGTTAGATTGTAGCTCTCGTCTATTTGTTTTTATCTATGGCATTTTTTGACGTTTTTGTTTACCTGTCATCTTGTAATAGCAACGAGTGCTGTATTGTCAATAATTATTTATACTTTTACCAGGCATTTAATTTCGTTTATATTCATCTTCTGTTTTAAACATAATGACATAGTTTATTCGAAGAACTACAGTATCAAAATTATATGCTTAAATATGTACTAACGAACATATTAAGGCACCAAAAAATTAAAAGGAATGTATTTTTCAATGTCTTCAGTAAACATTGAAAAATATATTCAGTTCGGTAAAAATACATGCATTGACAGGTAAATAAGTATTTATATAGTTTTCAGAATAAAATTAATGTAGGAAAGGATTTTCATTACCTACAATATCCAAGAGCAACTGAAGGTAAAAAGAACAAATTTCAGTACATATATCTTGATCATTCTCAGAAGTTCCGTTCTGGTAAGATACTTGATGTGAGTGAGGATTGTAAAGTAGAGACAAGTCATGGTTTGCGGCATTGGATTGTAGGCCAATGGAGAAGATCGCGGAAAGATGACATGTGATGGAATTTTTTGAGGTTGAAGATGAAACGGATACATAAGTTTTTAAGGCCTTCCAGTTTGTTGAGATACTCTACATTGACATCCAAATTAACACACATTAGCATAATCAAACGGGAAGAAGTTGTGATTGCATAATTGTTATTTTACAGTGAATTAGGAGAAAGTTTTTAAGTTCATTCAGGGCTTGCTCTGTTAAATATTTTTGTTGACATGTGAAATATTATGTTCATGCATGAAGTATCTGCATCAAATAGAACTATTGTTGGAGATAAATTATTTGCTATTAGATATGTCAATTATTTGACTTCAATGAGTTTGTAATATTCAATGTTAATACTGCTAAGCAATATTCTCCATTGATGTTCAAAATGTCAGTGAGAAAGATGTGTCCGACACTATTAAAAAATTAATAAACATGCATTATACTCATTCTCGTGGTCCAGATTTCATTCCAACATTTCTGTTAAAGGGTTGTGTGGAACTAATAAAAAAATCTGTTTATTTTTTGTATAATCTTTCCATTACTACAGGGATCTTCCCAGAAACATGTCAAAAGTTACTCCAATATATAAGAGTGGTTCTATGTCATCTGTAGAAAACTACAGACCTGTACCTATTTTTTCTGCACCAGCTAAGGTATTTGAAATTATAATAAGTAGAATCGTCGCTTCCCGAAGAGAGACATTTATAATTGATGAACAGCACGGACTCAGGAAAGGGCGCCCGGTTGAGACAAATCTGATGGTTTTCACGAATTATTTAACGGAAGCACTGTTAATTGTTAATATAATGATTTCACCAAGGCTTTTGATAGTCAACCATGATGTATTATTGAAAAGGCCGTATGAGATTGGTTTCTCGGCTAAAATTAATGGCAAGCTACCTCCAAAATAGAAACCCAATTCATCTCCTACGGTCTATTCGCTTTAGATTGTTTCCATACGTTCTCGGGTGTCTCTATTTGTTTTCTATTTTTATTAATAATATGAAAATGTAATTTTAAACTAGCGCTTCCTGTTACATATTTTATACTATTATATACTAACATAAATAAAAAAAAATTAAAATGTCTTAACACAAAGTTAATGCTTTAATTATTAAAAATATTAAGTTTAACCACAAAAACATCCAAAGTATATAGATTATTTTTTAAAAGAGTAAATATAAACGTTCTTTCGTAGAAATCAATCATTGTGATGTATAAAATAAAACAAATCATTTCTGGTATATATAAACAACATTTTAAAATAATATTGTAATAATAATATTGAAGGAAATCTATATTATTAAAAAATGTATATACATTAAAATAAAAACAGCGTAGTCAGTAAGATTAGTAGGTGAGCTGTATCTGTATCGTGCCACGGTTTCCTGTTTTGTCTGCACTCACCGCTCTTGTTCTAATTTAGCTGGTGAGCGGATAGATGTTTTTATTCAAATTACTTGTACCTTTATTTAACTGATGTGACTTAATTTTTGTTTTGTTTTTTATTCGGAAAATTACAGCATTAAAATGATATGTTTGTATTTTAATAAAATATATACAATTTCTAAAATAGTGTTTTTACTCTAGCGTGATATTGTCCTCTGCAGTTTCATTAATTAGCTCAAGGTTTTTCAATAAGGATCAATAAGATAATGGGACCTTTAGCACAATTACGACTGTGAATTGTGATGACAGCCCTCGTAGTCCAGTGGGCATGAAACTGGCCTCCCTTTTCGAAAGTTCCGGGTTCGATTCCTGGTGAAGTCACAATACAACACATGTGTGATTAACTCAAGCCTGGAGTGTTTTGTGATGTGTTTCGCTGCAGTTATTGGGCCCTACAGCCTGTTGCAGCTTAACAAAAAAATACTTGCCACTGTACTGCCGAGATACTACTAGCCGGACATGAAGTCATCAATATATTTAATATGTACATCAAGAATGTTGAAGTAATTCCTCCCACGTGACACAATAGCTAATAATCGCAGTATGCAACATGATATTTAGGTAAATAAATAATTGAAATTATGGCACTTATTATGACCCACGTATTAGATATTTTTACGAATTATAAATGGAAATATATCGCAAAGTGGAAGAAAAGATAGGTGTATAAGGTGATATGTCATTTATTTCATTTGTCTATATCATATGATTTACTAACCAAAGTATTATTTTGAGCTTTAAAAATTATAATAAAATGTTCATGTCTTAACGTTATTAAGATGAAAAATCACATAAATGTATAATAGATATTGCAATAGTAAAATTCAAAAATAGTACTTCTGAACATACATATTTCAAAAAATTTATTAACAGTAATATGAAATAATAAAGCAACATGATTTATTAATAAATAATAATTGAGAAAGAGAATTAACTGATATAAAGAAAATGTATTTTTTCATTAACGCGGTGACAGGGAAATAAGTATTTATACAGAACAGAGCAAAAAAAAAGTTCTACCAATTCACTAACAAAAGAAATGTCAGTACAGAGTAAAAAAAAAATACAAAAAAGGGACAAATTCAAAACGCAAACATACAAAATGCAAATGTATGAAATAAAAATGTTATTTTCTCACGTTATAAAATGAAAATCATCTTGACATACGTGTTACATATCGCTCAATAATAAAACCACAGAAATGAATGTGTGCAATGTATGTAGGCTCAAGCCATATTGCTTCCAAAATAGTACAATTCAATATTTGATAAAATGAAGTAATTTTTTTCTTTAATAAATCAAATAATTAAGAAATATTAATTGACATAAGAAAATGTATTTTTCGATGTTGAAGTATCAAACATAATAATTTCGTTGTCTGTCTGTCGTGTAACGGCTGGGGATGGGGCTTGAACGCATGTTGCTAAGGTCGCCTCTCCGCAGATTATTAAGCAGAAAAACTTAGGCATGTTAAGATAATACAACATGAAAGAATAAAAATTTAAACAAGAGAACACGTTTTTAGTAACGCAGTGAGAGGTGTATTTATCAGAATAAAATAAATGTAAGAAAAGTTTCAATACTAGTTTTAGAATTTAAATTATGAAAAATGCCTAGCGATAAATGCTACCTTAATTAACCTGCCGGATACGTTGTTAGACCGGATTACAGTCGGTTGGTTAGCACTTGGTGTATTATCTAGGAGGAAAGGATAAAGTGTGGGTCCCCTGATGCGATGGCTATGTTGTGCAGAACTGCACAAGCAACTATGATGTTGGTTGTATTTGTGAGGTTGTTGTGGAGTTTCCTGCTCAAGCACGGAAATCTCCTTTACCAAACCCCAAATAACCTCTCCACAACATTTCTTGTCGCTATTTGTGACCTATTATAATGTTCCTCAGCATTGGTTATTGCATTTAAGTTTGTTGTAATTGGCGAAAATAAGTAGCTCGTCTGAGCACACCCGCTGTCACCGAGGAGGATGCCTGAGACCGTTCCTTCTTCAAACTTCCTACGACAGCTGCTATTATAGAAAAATCTTGAGTCGTGTGCGGAACCCGGCCATCTGGCAAGAATGTCAAATATTTCCATCCTCGGACCGGACACTACTTGCACATTCAGCGAGAACCACCCTTTCCTATTCCTGAATATTTCCCCTCTGGCTCTCGTAGGGTTTTTGATGGGAATGTGGGTGCAATCAATGCATCCCACCACTCCTGGAAATCGCGCTTTTTGATAAAATAGCCCTCGGTTTTCACATAGGACCTGGGACGACCGAGGGAATTTAATAAAATTTTTGACTTGCTGTGCCAATTGACGAATGGGAATGGAACGAATTGGAAAATGGTTCGCACGATTCTGCAAGAAGTTGGCTGGCTTATTGCGGCTTACAGTCTGAAAAAATATGTTATATATAATTGCCGATAAAATACTTTAAAGATTGTGTTGTTTTGTTTCTGAAGTCCCCATATTTTGAGTTTGTCCAAATTTTAAGAACAGTACTGGATTTTTTGTCACAGTGACATCAATCAATCAATATACTATTGATTAGATTTAATAAACATGGAATTCTATCATGGGTGGAAATGGTGAATGTTACATTGTGTAAAGTGATCATTCAAGCTAGCCGTACGATAGGTCGTAAGCCCTATGAATACCCAAAGACTTCCATACCTACTTCCCCATAAAAATATAATTTCGTGTCTGTGAGACATCTATAAAATATTAATTCCCCATATTTACCTGAAAATTTCCCGTCGCAAAAAAACGCAGGGCTACCGCAATTTGTATGATGGGAGGAATCGGCAGGCCTCGATTGGTAATAACACTGTGATTTGGAAACAATAATGGCATTATTGTTTCCATCACTGTCGACTTTTCCAGCCGAAACCTCATTTTAAAATTTTGAGAACTGTAAAATTCAACGGGATTCTCAAAATCCCGCAAAAACCGTCGTATTGCTACCGGCCTATTCATCCTATCTATTTCATCGAGGTATTGAACATAATACTCCGTAAAACTACCGTCCAACAGGTCAAAATTCGCCATGATTATAATAAATTCAACTTCAGTAAAATTTAAAGGAAGGTATCGAGCAGCTTTCAACAACTGTCAAAAAAAGTAGATATTTGGCCGGTTTCCTTACAATAATGTCAATAATGCGCATGCGCACCGCTTAGCATTGACTGTGAAATGAAGAACCATAGAAATTTCATACCCAATTGTAAGGTGGACACATTCCTTTCGTTTGTCGAGGTGTGTGACGTCATAACGAATATAGATTTGACTCTGACTACAAATTACGTTTTCGAGTGGTCCCTTAAACCTTAAAATCGTATAAGTATTGACTCTGTATTCGGGCCTAATTATTCGATCCTTATATTAGAGATGTGACAAAGCCGACCATGCAATGGATATTGTTTCTTTCTGAAATTTCACTCAAAATTTGCTTTTTTATGCTATTTTTCTGATTTTTAAGAAAAACATTTTTTTAAGATCTCCATTACATGTAACAATATGTTATTATTTTTTCTTTAGCGTTGAAAAATTGTATGACGTGTGTGAATTTTCACTATATTTTTTATTGTTTTATAACATTTTGTCTAATATCAATGTTAAATAATTCAAAGAAAAACCATTTAAAAAAATTATGCGTGTACTTATGTATGCGCGTTAGAAGTTATACTTAAAAAGTAGAATAAAGACAAAATAATAATAATAATAATATTTTCGTTGTCTGTCCGTAACTTACTGGAAAGACGACTTTAGATATTTAGAATGTGACAAGCAATCAGCGCTCAACTCATGTTGCGCGGTCACGCAAGAGTTGTTATTAATTACTATACAGTCGTACACCCATGAAAATATGGTTAAGTATAAAGAGAATATAGAAATAAAAATATTCTGAATTATCTTTTCAAAACGTAAGACTTTCATGAAAGTAACTTATATCGAATATCTAAAATTAATTCGCAATAATAAAAGTCAAATAAAATGATAATCATCCGTATTCTGAACTAAGCAACATTGCTATTTCTGTATCTTGACAGTTATTGTATTACATTGTGATGCCGTTTTTTTGACGTTTTATGTTTGACAGGTTTGAAATTAATGAATTCAATCAATTAGAAAGATCATTATTCGTAATTGTGAATACATTAACATTTGTTTACGTTTTAGGGCTTTCTGATTGATTCATTAATTATTTCAAACATGCCAAACTTAAAACATCGAAATTAGTGTCAATATATTGTTATACATACCTGTCAAGATTGGGATAAAGATCTGACATCCCAATATTTTCAGAATAGCACAGATTAACTTTATAAAGTATTATATATTTATCAAATTTCTGAAGGGTGATAGTGCAAAATGATTAAACTTTTTTTTGCTTGTATTGAAGCGAATTTATTTTTAATATTCTATATAAGTTACTTAAATAACAATCAAAAACGGAACATATAAACGTAAAACCTTATGATTAATAAACATAATAACAAAAGATATAAATCATAAAATCTGATTATGAAAACTGGAGAAAAACGATTATTTGAAAAGATCAACAACTGACCATAATAAACGATTATAAAAAACATTTATGCATGTATGCGGTAGAAGTAATATTTAAAAACTAAAATAAAGACAAATTATATATTAATGATGCTCAAAGTATTGAGTTGTATAAATCTACACTGATCATTGTCTATTACTGTATTGAATTTTATGAAAAGAATGAAAACTCATACTTACAGAAATGAAACCTCAAATATCTAAATATAATAATTTGGTTGTCTATCCGTAACTTGCTGGAATGACAACTTTATATAATTAGAGTGTGACACGCAATCAGTGCATGGCTCACGATTATTTAAAAAGTATAATAAAAAACGATTAACGGAACATATAAACGAAAACAAAACGATTCATTAAAACAGGGTATTTAAATAATACAACATATAAAGATGTTATAAAAGGAAAAAAGAAGGATTCATAAGATCCGATTATATGAACTGGGGTAAAACGATTCATAAAAAATATCGACAATTGACCACAATAAATAAAAATATATAACGACGGACGACAAAAATGGAGCATATAAACGGTTCCTATTAAGGAACGGGCTAGCCGGAGGATAAATTAATAATCGGGTTTTGCAAAATGATTTAATAAGTTTATATGTTCAATTTAGTCGCCCGACCAGAGTTGCCAACAGCGCTTGGCCTAATATCGCCGTTTCCTATACATAAAGTAGCCTAAAGTAGCCCAAACGCCAAAATATCAATATGAATAAAATAAAATGTAATTTTTATCAATTTATTTATAAAATATTTATAATGTATTGATAAATAGGCCTAAGCCTAATATAAAAAACCGTAATGTTCGTTAAAAGAAAGTAAAGTAAGTAGATAGGTAGCATTTTAAAAACATCAAATCAATTAAACATCAAACAAATCAATCAAACATCAAACAATTAAAAATATCATTTTGCTACCAGCGTGAAAACTTACCATGTGAATGCTTGGTTGAAAGTTGTTGCAACACACCTCTTACATTCATATAGGTACGAATTCTAAGAATAGCGATCAGCATGGGTAGTTGCAGGCGATTCCTTAATTTTGTTTTAATTGTCCCCATTACGCTTAAAATTCTTTCAATGACAGCATTACACAAAGGTAATTGTATTTTTTTTCTTAATTATTTGCGATTCGGCTGATTTAAATAACTTGTCTCTGAAGTAGCCTAGTAGGCGACCAGTCGCCTTTTAGATTTTTTCGTCGCCGATTCTCGTTCTGAGTAGCCTAAATGGCGAAAAATCGCCTACGTTGGCAACTCTGCGCCCGACAGCAAATACGAAAATCGTGTACTAGGACCTCTTAATTGAAAATATTTTTCAAAACAAACTCAAAACAATATTATATCGTTTTACTGAAAAATTTTCAAACAAAACATCAAAACAAACAAACTCAAAACAATATTATATCGTTTTACTGAAAATTTTTCAGTTAAAATAAAAACACAAAAAATGCCGGTTCAAAAGATTTCACATCACTATTTCGTGAAAATATGACAATTACCGTTGAGTAAAGAAATAGACGGAGTATCTTATTTCATTAAAAATATTGTTTGCAGGTAAAAGAAAGGACAAAAATTCAGTGTATATACAGAACAAAGTCTATATATCATATTGTTTCAAGAAAACAGATAAGAATAATGGAAAAAAACATCAGAATCAGCCCGCAAAAACAAACAAAATTTGACAGTTGTAAAAAATAAAAATGGCGACATTCAAATTCAAGTATTTTTAATACATTTAACAGTTATTTTCTGCATTTACAGTTGTCCCCGCGATATGGGATTTCTAAAATGCATTCATTATACGGATATCTTCCCTTTATTAACACTCAGGCAAAGTTTACGCAGCATTTTTAGATATATTCGTATAAACTAGCGGGAGCGTAACCTGACGACTGGCGTAGTTGGTGTCCAACCAACGACTGATTTGAAAGAAAAATGATCTTTTAACAGACTATACGATTTAATTAATTCAAATTTTTGTGTATGAGGTAGAAAATTTTTAATATTTTTATATTAATGACAGTGAAATTTTCTTAGTACGCATGTAAAATTAAATTAAAATAATCAATGTTTTAATGGTTTTTTGGATGCTGCAATATAGGAGACGGAAAGTGAATTTTTATCTTTTTGTAAACGTTGTATTTAACAACCTACCCAAAAATAATTATATATTTTCCCCCAAACTTTCTGTTTGAACTTCTTTTATTCAATTTATTAAAAAAATATACGGTCTTTACGTGGAAATATTTCGAGAAAAAGTGTACCAAAGATAACTCTATTGCTAGAAAGATTAAATAGGGCTTCGGGATTATATTTTTTTTGTGATAATAACAAAGTATTTTTTAAACTTTTTTTAAACAAATGCTTTAATAGTAAATGGACCTTTCATAATAAAATTGATTGAATGCATGGTTAGCTGCAATTTTGGCAATAAGATTCGAAAACTTTGCACTAAATTGACTCTCCAGACAGCAAAAACGTGAATCATGTACTATGGCGCCTTAACTTTGTTTACACCACTAAAATTTTATTTAAAATTTCGTTTTTCCAATATAAAAAGAGGGACAGTCGTTACATTTTAGTTTATAAACACTCGAGTGAGTCAATTCGTGATCTTTATCTTTAACATTTCTCAATAAGTTACCAATATTATTTGCTACAGTCCTATTTTGAATATGTTCCCTTTCACCCTATCACCTGTTTCTTTCGCACCCCCCACTATTTACCCCCATTTGGACACTTGACTCTGAGGTATGATTGTTTATAATTTTTGTAAAGTTCAATCAGTGTTAAGTATAACCTGATGAAGGAACGTCGTTTCCGAAACCGGTTGGTTTTACAAAATAAAATTTTAGTGGTGTAAACAAAGTTAACCAGTTTAATTATAAAAAAAATATTAGCTTGTTGATACTACGCTATAATAATAATATAGTTAATTAAATATGTAGTTAAAATGTTAGCAAAAAGTGAATAATTTCTAAGTGGCCTAAAGTGGTGAAGTTGGGGAAATAGCGAGTGCCGAATATCGCCGGTAGGGGGGAACAAGGCGGAACCAAATTGTTCACTTCCTGAACTACATTAACGATGAGCAATAGTGATTAAGTAACAAATTGCCGAGGGAAGGGTCGGTCCTCCCCTTCTCCCTCCCCCTCCCCCTCCCCCGGCCGTGTAGCGGTATAACAGGTGCAATAAAAGCGTAATGACCGCCGTCGCTCCCTTATCGCGTCAGCCCAAAGTTTAAACCCGCCGGAAACGGAACAACCGGTCTTCAGTACCCACCCCCGCCGCTCTAATCGTAAACACATTCATAAGGGAGCGAGGTTTAATTAACAATCGTAATATAAAGCTGGTTTCGGGGCTTTATGTCCTATCCCTCAAATGGGTACTATTATTTACGTACTACTTTGTACTTATCCATGTACGATAGAGTAAATAATGAAGATATTAGGAATGAATGTAAAGCTGATCGTAGCATAATATCATCCGTATTCTGAAAATAACAATGTCTGGATCTTTAAGATCTTTATCCCAACACTTAATAGACGATAATAAAAATTAAAAATGTCCAGAGCGGATTTTGTAATTCTACGGCTCAAATACATTGTATTAAAAGATGATATAAGAAAGATTGTTTCTTACAATCGTATAAATTTCTTCATCCACAGCGTCCAAATGAAATATCATGTCTTGTCATGACCGCGTTACCGCGTATTCAGATCTTCCCATCTTGACATTTGACAGATAACAATTTACATCTTTCTCCCTCCCTCTATATCTATTTCATATAGAAACTTACAGAAACAAACACCGACGTAAAGCTATGTCTCGTTTATTTTTAATTTTTATTATCGTCTATTAAGTGTTGGGATAAAGATCTTAAAGATCCAGACATATCTGTCAAAAAATGTCAAGATGGGAAGATTTGAATACGCGGTAACGCCGAACGCGGTTGTGACATTTCGTTTAGCCATGATATTTCATTTGGACACTGTGTATGAAGAAATTAATACGTTTGTAAGAAACAATCTTTCTTATATCATCTTGTATAAGTGTATTTGAGCCGTAGAATTACAAAATTCGCTCTGGACATTTTTAATTTTTATTATCGTCTATTAAGTGTTGGGATAAAGATCTTAAAGATCCAGACATTATTATTTTCAGAATCGGGCCGTATATAGAATAAAAAAGTAACCCATAAAAACCAAGTTTTTATTATACTCCCTTTCTCATTTACTAGTGGAAACTGGTTTGGCGCTTAACCTACGCGTTGGGCTTCGGTCGGGCGACGCTACGAAAGGGAGCAATAACATTTTTCCAAAAATCCAAAATTATACTATAATCAGGTTTCGCGTCTGCCAGACGCGTTGAAATATTTTGATACAACTTAATAATTTGTATGAAAAAACCATTCAAAATATGAAAAATCCAAAAATTTATTAATTTTTTTTAACGAAAATTTGATAGATCTTCTTGATTGTAGCCACAAGTCTGCTTGCAAAGTTTCAGCTCGATTGGATCACGGGAAAAGGGTTAAAAATCGATCCAAAGTTTTTTCGTCAGATAAGCAGACAAGACGACAAGCAGACGCTACGAGTTAAAAGAAAGGGAGTAAAAATAGGGTCACTCAGGTGGTTTGGGCGTGTTGAGCGAATGAATGAGGAAAGAATGGTAAGAAAGATGTATAATGCAAGCGTTGACGGCGCCAGAAAGACAGGGCGACCACGGAAGACGTGGCATGACCAGATTAACCAGATACTGGAAGATGGTCCTGTTAGAAGCCTAGACAACCGTCGAGCTTGCATGCTAAGATGTATGAATGTAGATGAAGCGAAAGTTGTATGTCAGAACAGAAGAGTATGGCGCTCAATCCTCTCTGCCTACCCCCACGGGGAAACGGCGTGGTGGTAAGTTAGTTAGTTAGTTAGTTACTTTGTACTTCTAGTTTGGGAGTGTTACAGAATCTAATTTTAATTTGAAAATTTCCAAAAAAAATTATATTGAGCTCTTAATTCGATTTATATGCCCAGTTTTAGTTCAAATGTATAAGTAAATATACTATCCCAATAGTTATTCGCGTATACATTTCCACTCACAAGTGTTTTGGCGTATAAATGCCGGCTAAAAGTTCCGTATCATGAATTTTGTTATACAAAATTCCTAGAATCAATTTGATATTTTAATGGTTCCAGAAGTTCTAAAAATATATTTTCTCCAAATCAAGTAAAATAATAATTATAAAAATCAGGTTTAAAAAAAAATAAGTGTAAATTCCTAAAAGAAAAAAACAATTTAACATAATTATCAATAAAAACAAATTCCATTTTTTCACTACTTTTATTTGACAACAGTATATCGCTAAATGTTTAAGAAACATCCGTTTCCTTCTTCAGGTGAGCGTAGACTGAAGTGTGTGGGAGTGTAAGTCTGGTGTATGGGTTTCGGGTCCAGTGGAAGTGGAGAGGGTAACTAAGTGGCGGGGAGGGGGTGAAGTGGAAGATATTATTATTTGATTATTTATGATATTATTTTGAATATTTAAGATTTTATGAATTTTAAGTTTCTAAATTATCTAAGTCCGTATGTCTATTTAAGTAGGACGTGTATATTTGGATTGTTGTTTTCAATAATATGGTTAGCATATTCTTAAAAGTTACTTATTATTAGTGGCACTTTTATTTGTGAATTGTGAAAGTTATTTGATAAATACGTTCGACTTCCTATAATGACTAAATTTTTACCAGAGATATAAGTTTTCTGGTTTATCTAAATTGTTTTCATTATTTTTGTATTGTTGACATTGTCCTAGGAGCGGACGTATTTGAAACTTTTTTAGGGGTGAATAAACTTCTTCAACGTTATTGCGTGACAGCACGAACTCAGTTTTCTCAATTTCTTGTAAATGTTGTCAGTTGTAACAAAAAATAGCTGCCAGTCTGACAGATATTAAACACGTGATCCACTTATAAAGTGCACGGAGTTAGCGCACGAAGTGATGCGCACTTGTTCCCCTTGTACAACATGCGGGCGGTGCCATTCTTTGGTTTACTACGCTTCTTACCGGGACGAGAAGTTTTTCTACGCGCGAGTATTGAACGGAATTTTCGAGAAAGCGATCAAAGCAATAGAAACAGCATTAATCAGTGCAAATTTAGAAACAGTGCAATAATAAGTATGTGAAATATTCTGGAAAAAATTAGTGATTATAAAATTAAGAACGTTTCTTCGATTTAACTCGTATTCAGTGACCTTTTGCGCGATAAATAAATGTTTAAATTGTTTTATAAATCATTTGCCTCCCGCAGTCACGTCCCGTGACAATATTCTATTTAGTATTGTTGTCGAATGGTTAACAACATGTTAAATTTTATTTACATGTGTTTGAAATTTATATACTACTACATCACTAAAAGATGAACTGTATTAAAGTTATTATTAGTGCGAATGTAGGTACAGATAATTAAGCGCGCATTATGTCAGCAGCAATTAGCAGCCCGCGCAACCCTCCGGATTATTTAGGGGTAGAATACGTAATCAGAAGTAACCCCTATTTGAAATGAGACCTCGCCGTACGACAATTAAGAAATCCATACTTCATAATTACCACAAAACTAGCCCACCCTCAACGTACATATTCTAAAAATATACTCCTTCACTGAGCTCTCGGAATTTTGTTTAGAATTATAATAAAATTTGAGGTTCTCGAAGTATGTCCCGATATTAGATAGATTAAACTTGAAATTCCATGTTTATAAATATTATACGCAGTATACATCATACCCAAATGCTTGGGACTTCTAGAAAGGGATTATTGTTTTTATATTTTATATTTTAAAAATAAAACTTTTTCAACATATAAGCTCACTCTTTTTATTTTATACAACGAGACAGGGTCTGGGGGTAAGGCATTCGTTATCTAATTCAAGACTCTTTCTCTCTCTCTCAATTCTCTCTTAGTCGATGTTGTTATGACTGATCTTTGTGGAACTTTATTCGTCTTCTACGAGAACTGCCTGCCTTCACTCTCCGTAATCGATTATTTTTTCTCATCCGTTTTTATGATTAATCGCACAGTTTGCTTCTGACTGCCAGCTGTCAAACAAGACGGTTACAGCGGGATGCCGCCGCTTATTTATAAAGATTAGACTTTCTCGAAGCTTCTGGTATAATTTCGCGTAATGCAGTACTTTCTAAAATCTTCTAGAATCCTAAATTGTTCGGAAGACTCGTGACATTATTTTTTATGTTTTACCATTTCAAAAGAAATTTATGACGCAATATATACATACTTAGATAAATAGGTTTTACTAGCCTGCACCAGGCCGGCAACGTGAAGACTATTGCTCGGCTTCTGGAAACAGCTCTTCACGAACAAATCTCATGCTGGCGGATTCCGTGACATTCGGGTACTTTCAAGTATGTGGGGAATGTTCGAGATGTTAAAGAGACCGCGATATTGGAAGGGTGGATGTGTGTATGGTAAATATGTACATGATGCCATGACGTCACACAAACCCGTACACTGTCAGAGTTAGTAGAGTCGTAAAGTGCCTCCATATAAAATATTTCATCTCCGACACGTGGCCTGCTGAAGTTTTAAGGCCTCGGTGGTGTATGATCTTCAAAATAATAATTTAATTTTTTTCTTGTTGTAAATCGTGATATATTTGTAGAAATATTATTTTTCATCTGCATTATTTGTGAACCATATATAAAAAAATTGAAAATTCTCGATTTTCTCAAGATTTTTCCAGAATATTAAATGAAACTCTCTAGTTCTCGAGATTCACAAAATTAAAAAAAAAAGGACTAGAATTCAAAATCCCTAGACCACAATCACCAGATTGATGTAAACATTTTTTTTAATAGTGGAAAAAACGGAATACACGTCGCATCAATATTCTTACTATTTTCGAATTAAGCTCAACGCTTATGTTTGAAAATAGGACTAACTTGCTGGTTAAAAATGTCCTTAGGTTTTCACGGCCGTTCAGAATCTTCTGTGTATAGTTTTCTGGGATATTCTACCGTGTATATGTATAGGCCAGGGAGGTCACATATACACGGCAGAATATCCCAGAAAACTATACACAGAAGATAACTTGCTGGTGTCCTGGAATGGGGCCCGAACCATTAAGGCGTGAGTCATAATAGTCATAACCTCTACACCAACAAGAATATTGTTTTTAAATACCAAACATACACCAACAAAAACATTGAAATACCAGACAAAGAATTTTCTTCTAGGCTGTGTTCGTGTCCAAATAAACCAAGAAAGTGAAAGATTGCTTTGAGAAAACAGAAAAGAGAAAACTTCTGTTCCGGTAGTAATAAAACTGAACTGGTAAATAATTTGATTCTTAATATACTTTGCTCTATACTTACTAAGAGTTACTTCGCTTGGATTAAATCCAAATTCAGTGATGTATAAAGTCATTTGTTTCCGCTTATTCTCATTTTGAATTGTTTCGATCAAAATAAGGGCGGATAAATTCTCTTTAAAAGGTTGAGCGATCACACATTCAATATGTTTATTTATTCTAAAAAAAAAAATTGGCACATTTTAGAAACAGTATTCTTGATCACATATTCTGTATTATTTCTACATGTTGGAGCACCTGTCGGTCTGTCTCCTTAAAAATCTAGAAGGGTTCAACATGTTTTGATCTGGTTTGGGACTCTTCTTCGTGTGTACCGGATCAATTTACCAATCAATATAAAATAGAGTTTTATCCTTCCCTAGACGCGGTAGTCAGACAGCATCCGGCGATTTGTTCCGCAAAATTGGAAGTAAAAAGATTCAACATAGGACGCAGAAGAAGATGATTAAACCTTGATACAAAACTTTTGTAGCTTAAAAATCACGATGATCGTTCGTCTTTGGACGAGATAAGCCTCCCTACTCCCTATTTTTAAAAAAGTAAATAAATTCAGAAATATTATATAACTAAATAAATGATTTGTTACTATTAATTATCTTTCAGCGTTACACGTTCGCTACAAAGATATGTGAAATATAGGAGCAACTCTAATTTTGTAAATTCTGAAATAACGGGAGAAATACGTACACGGATGTAAAACCTGGATGGGAGAGAATAAAAAATATCTCGAATACACGAATACGCCTTCTCCGCTGAGCGTTACCTGGCGAAGGAGCTAACGACCTACGAACTGTTGGATCTATATCGACAATAGCAGCCAGAGAATTATATAGAAAAGCACTACTCGAATAAGGCTGCAGCGGTGCGAGCTATGAACCTATTTAAGGCCCGGACATTCACTACAAACTAGCAGGAAGGCAATTAGCTATCGCCGATTGCTTACTGATAGGCCCTACGGGCGGCTTATAGTTATTCGTCGATTTGCGAAAAATCAGTTAACAATTACCAATACAATCAGATATAAATCTCAAATAACGGTTATGGTGTCCACCGGTTAAAATACCATCACTACATCACTCCAATGTAATGGATCGAATTTTCCTCTCAAATTTCCATACACAGGCACAGAACTCATAGCTTAAAATGTTTGTTCAAAGACAATAATTGAATACGGAAAATAAATGAAGCACTAAATACCAAAATGTTCAATTTAAGATACAAAATAAAAAGCGAATATAGTTTTTGTCGCTCTTAATGTGCCATTTTCACACCTTTTCATTAATATTCTCAATACTACTTACTATACGCTGGTACCTCACGTGAGTTAGTCATTTAATACTAAAAACTATAAAATACTCATGCCGTTAGTGCCTTATTTATAATAAAATGACCAGGCACTTAATACTTGTGCGTTGTGTATTCCAATATAACTAGGAAATTAATACAGATAGGACTTCAGTGCAGTGTTTAATGTATTGGCATATATTACTAACCTGTATACTTTTCTTAATTTTTTTATTTTTGGGGCTTAGTGCTTTATTCATTTCCTGTATTCAATTACCGGATACTTATAAAATATAATACGAGATATAACGTTAACTGGTATTTTCCTTTATCTGCACGTATTTATTTACAATAAACTAATGGCGATATCACTAACTAACTATAAAATGGCAGAAAAATTCCACTAAAATAATCATTTCCCATTTATCCCCCAGCGGTGATTACATTACATTCCTTACAAAATTTGATTTGGCGACTTAAGATGGCGCGTCCAATTTCCTGGCGTTTCCCGCGGAAAATTAAAACGTCTCGCTCTGGTCCGCCGGCTCCGGAAGCGGAAGTAAACATCAGCCTGCCGCTAGAACCGACATTTTAAAAAAAATAGCGTTTGAAAATATTTTATTTCACTTGCGCATTACGACGGGCAGTGCATTTGATCTGCTTCTAGAAATTGGTTACGAATTTTTTTTATCAATTTTGTGCTGTTTCTCTCCAAAAACAAAAATCAGCTTGCTTATTGTTTAAATACTACTTAACATTTACATGACCCAAATTATAATATTGCACATCCCATTGAAAAGTGTAAATGTAATTCAAAGGTAGTTTTCTATATACCCCATGAAAACCATATTAAAGTTAGTTCAGTTATTTTAAAATATGTTTTATTTAACCCTTTTAGTGCCATAAATATTTTGTCAAAATATGCTAAAAATGCCAGTAAAAAGTGCATTTTCATAAATAATTTATATAAACACCACCACAAAACCACTAACCATTTCTGTTACAAAACACTAATTTTCATAATTTTTTCAACATTCTCTTCAGAAGATTTCAAACTATGAATAAAACTATACTACATATTTATTGACAAGAAAATTACAGAAAATATTATATATATATATATATATATATATATCTATATCTATATAATTATTTTATATATATATATCACTCCCGCTATCGCAGTTTTCGAATTGTTCTGTCATTTCAACATCCATATCGGAACTTTCCCTCGTGTTCGACATTTTGAAATCAAATTTAGGATTATAGAAATAAATAATAATAACAGTGTTTTTAGAAAAAAAGTGTGATTGAAAAAAGTTAGAACGCACTGATGCACGCCAAAAGTGAACTGTCGAAACGAGCGCTACGGCGATGCTGGCATTTTTCGCACACCTACCTATGAGCGTAGAAAAAAGTGTGATTGAAATAAGTTAGAACGCAATTTAATGAATAAAAATATGAACGCGGGAACACGACCGTCACTGACGCGCGCCAAAAGTGAGCTGTCGAAACGAGCGCTATCGCGACGCTGGCATTTTTCGCATACCGACCTACGAGCGCCATGGCGCTCGTCGGCACTATAAGGGTTAAACTTTGTAATACACACATAATATGAGCTATTTTTTAATTACTACTATTTTTTCAAGAGGAGCAGTCCCTCTCATTATCAGGTATATAGTTAATAACTAACTATATATAATAATAAGTTAAATGCAAAATTTATCATTCTATTCGGGCAGGTCAGGATTTCAACGGTTTCCAAATTGTTCATTATCAATTTTCCAAGTTAAAATAACACATGTTTTAAAATAAAATATTGTACCACGTAGTAACTGCTAAATCTTTCAATGATATTAGCTCTGTTAGTTTTAAAACAAACCTAAGACCATATTACATTATGATTATTATATAATTTTTCTACATCGCCCCAAAAATTGTGTTCTACCTATTTAGGTATTAATGGACACGTAATGCCTACATGTGTTTTGCCTTGAGTACAAGGTATTCGACGATAAACTTTAGGAATCTATTCTAAAGTTCATTCTATGGAGAAAAGTTTCGTAAAGGTGTAGTTGCTTCTTTATAGTTTGTGATGTTTGATCCGGTGTTTACTGTTTACCATTATATAACTTCTAAAATATATTTTGACTTGTAGAAAGTGAAATATTCTTTCCTTTAGCATAATTTTTACTTTAATATATTTTCATATTCGACAAGTTCTGTTTATTTTTATCTTATCGTTGAGTAGGTATAGTAATTGTATAGTAATTTATTTATCAATCATGTTCATAAATACGGTTATAACTTATTGTTTTTTAATCTTCTTTCGTTCTTTCGTTGTATTTGTTTAATTTTACTTATAAATCTCTTGTGTACTGTGTGTTACAATCATGAGCCTAGTCTTGTCAGCCTAGGTCGATCGGTTGTATAAGCAAGGGAAATCAATTTTATTACTACTGCAAACGTGTCAAGTATTCAAAGTTCGAGAAGTCTAAATGTTGTTGATTTCTGGAGGCCAAGATTAGGTTAGACTAGCATAAATTTTGTGAAAATATCCAGTTTTTTAGTTTCAAAATTACACAACCCAGCATTATGCACGATCGATGGCCTATTGTCTTCTAATTAATATAAATTAACTTTGTTTAAACCACTTATTTATTGAAAAAAATCAACATGTTTCAAAGCCAATGGCTTCTTCATCAGGAAAACATTCATTCATTAAGGTTTTCCTGATGAAAAAGCCATTGGCTTTGAAACATGTTGATTTTTTTCAATAAATAAGTGGTTTAAACAAAGTTAATTTATATTAATTATAATTATGTTACCACAAAATAAATTTGCTACATTTGAAGAAGAAGTTATTGTCTTCTTGTTCTTCATCTTTGTTTAGGCCTGTAGACCTGTGTGGCTGCTACATGTTCCTCTGCCAGTTGTCCTTCCACCCTTTAGGTGGTCGTCCTGGAGGTCTGTCTGTGGTGGCTGGCCAAAGTTATAAATTAACACATATTTATAACTCTACCAAACTTCTCTAGCCTTTATATAATTTTAATCTTTAACTGTTTGTTAGTCTGTCATTATCATTTTCATTAATCTAACATAATTGAGTGAAATGATGTAATTGACATTATTTTTTTTTAAACTGATGTTTAACATATTATTAATAATTTTAATTTGCTGAATAAAATAACTCTCAAGCTCTTCTTAGCATACTTTATATTATTTATTGGGTCCATAACATATACAGATGCAATAAATATTTATATAGTAAATTATTATATGAATATAAATTATTATATGAAAATGTGAAGACAACAGGAATAGGGGCAATAGAATAGAAATCAACGCGAAAGACCTGGCACGATCATATACTACAAGTATTTGAGGATGGCCCCCTTAAAAGCAACAACCGTAGAACTTGTAAGAGAAGATGTATGAATGTGGCCGAGGCAAAACTGGTGTGCCAGGAGAGAAGAGTGTGGCGTTCAATCCTCTCTGCCTACCCCTGCGGGGAAACGGTTAGTTTATATGAATATATGAATTTCTCTTTTAAATATGTTAAATTCCTATTCATTTTTTGATTATCATTATAAAACTTGTTAAGTATGTAAAAATTATTGTACTTTATGTAGATATATTGGAAAAGCCCACTAGGGCGTTGATAAATAAATAAATTTAATTAAACGAGTAAGTAAACTAAAATGAAGACTATTCCTGCAAAATGTGTGTAGCAGAATTCACAATGGCCGCGGAGAATGTTACGACAAAACGGAAAGTAACCGCCGAAGAAAGTTTTCCTTGACATACAAACGCTCATCCCCGAAGTTCTCGGGATCACTGACTCCTTTATACTTGTTCCTTCCCTTCCCCCGCCGCCCGCAGCAACCCTTTCCGCCGAGTCTCCCGCGCACGCGCGCTCCCCGAGAACGCTCCCTATACGTATAAAATATAAACCCTGAAAAGGAATAAATCGTTTACTACTAGGTGAATCTGAAGTAAGAAAATACGGCTAACCTTTTTATTGCGTTCCTTTGCTCCTCGTTGTTCTATCGAGTGAGTGAAGAGTAACGTTGCTGTCTCGCTCTTATATTTTTCTCAACACCAGCACGGTAACCAGGTCACGATACAATACTAGTGGTTTTTTTTTTACATTATACACAGGCATCTTCTATCTATGTACGATACTTTACTGTAATCATGCATGGTATACAGGTATATTTGGAAAACATTAATAACCTCGCAGGACTATATTCCTGCCTTGATTATGAGTCGAAAATGTTCCTAATATTTTAATTACCTAACAGTCATGCAATATTAAAATTTGCATTTTTTTTTCAATATTTCTGACTTTTTTTTTTACAAAACGTTGAAGTATCAGTACAGTAACTTGTATCGATTAAGAAAAAATCATTCGTTTCAATAAAAGTTCAATAAAATGATAAAAATCCTGCAGAAATTCCATTTGAAAAACATTCCAAGAAAAAAACGAATACTTAATAATAATTCCAACGTGAAAATAATTCAAAATGTATATTTTAATACACTAAATAACACCATGCGTTTTGCAAAATCTATTCCAAGCGCATACCTGCATTGCTGACTGAATGGCCTTTTATGTATTGTATTGGGAAGAACCAGCTGGAGGAGATCCTCAAATGAACAAAACTGTCGCAGAACAGATTGTGAAGAAATGAGGTCTGAATAAAGAAGTAATATTATTATCTTTAAAATTGGTAAAAAGACACCTGGAAGAGTTCCTCCGATGATCAGTCACTCATTACTGACACTCACTCTGTCTATACTTTTATTCTTATACTATCTAACTTGGTATTAATTGACTTATTTAACCTTTTTGTTTGTTCATGTATTTATGTATATACTTTTTACTCTAATTTACTTTACTTTATTTTTATTTTTATTCTTCTAATAGCATAATCGTGAAATTAGATATTTAAATGGAGTCTCAATGAATGAAATGGCTACTTACCTCAGAACTGGTATTTTTACGTACCTGGCGAGGTAGGTAACGATAAAGGCCTGCAAACAAAAAATTGCATATTGCATTTGCTGCTATCTTATTCTTAAGGCGATCGTCTAGCAGAATGAGCAAATTTCACAATTTTTTCTCATATCTTCTCTTGCGTTTTTTATCACATTTTTGTAGGGAAATATCTCATTTTAAAATTTATTCATCAGGTTACATATATTTTAAATACAAATATCTTATTAAAATGTTACAAACTAAATTATGTAATTGATTAATAAATTACCAAACCTTCGATGTTTTAAAAATAAAGTAAATTGCTCCACTTTGTGGGCTTTTTATGACTGAATGGCCTGTTGAGATATCTTTTTTATTCAATGTATTCAATTCAAATAATAACAAAGTAAACGATTATATTAAATTCATTACAATTATAACAAAATCTGTTAGTTTTTTTACTTGCAATTTATGTTTTAAAAAATAATTGAGGTGGTTGTCGTCCTTAAATTAAATATTCGCAATAACAATATAAATATTTTTCAAAAACAGAAAGTAACCCCCACAGGTACACTTTGATTGACGGGTTACATCTAAAATGAAGGTAGTTTTGCAAATGTTTATTATACGAGAAATGAAGTTTCCGTCGGCCGTGGTGAATGGATATACCTTTCCTGCGAGATACATTACCAAACTTCTAAGAACACATTCCTCTTGGCGCAAGGAGTCTCGGCTGATTTATGGTTATTTATGCGTACCGGTGCACCTGCTCGTTTTGCACGTAGCTTTTATTTTTTAATAATTCCTACCGCGCAGACGTCATCTGATGGCCACCACGTTCTCCCTATCTAAATCTGGCCGATTTTTTTATGTACAATACCTATTTTGAAAGTACTCCATATAATGTATTACTTCGAAACAATTAATAGATAATCGAAAGGAATAATGGCAAGCGTGAGGAATAAACAAGAACTTGTAATATTTAATTAATAAAAATTAAACCCTTTGTATGTTATGTAACCACTATTTATCGAATAAACAATATTCCGGGGCCAATAGTCCCTTTACCAGGATAAAACGTATACCTACTAAAAATTAAAATTGGAAGCATAGACATAAATAAGAAGCATAACAAAATAAATATGTATTTGAGCGAAAGGAACAATCGAATGAGTTAATAAAATCGAGTTTTGAGTTAAGTATGCAGAGTTTTTCTTTAGATACATACATTTATAGCAAGGAAAAATAATAATAAAAATAAAATAATAATAATAATTTTGGCAAGAAACAACGACACTAGTCAACTTGGTTCAACGTTCTTGTTCAAAAAACAAAACTATTGGTGCAAAAATTAGGTAAAAATAACAAAGGCTTTAAGAGATATTTCGTTAACAAACGAAATTCCAAAATTCCAAAATCTTCTGAAAACCTGCATTTTTTTTACTTATCGGTTGTTCCTTTCGCCCACAAATACGGTAACTGAATACTTAATTATGAAATAATATGAAAAACAAACTAAAAAGGTGACTGTTTACCAAAAGAATTTGGACATATATAATATTTAATTTTCTATTAACACTTTTTCAGATTTCTAATTTACCTAACTGTAATCCTTTCACTTTTATGTAAAATTTCTAAACCTTTGTTAATATCAAAAAAATGGTTTGTTTCTAAAAGATGATTAGAAAATTAAAATTCAATAATTCAAGCCATTTCACGCGAGTAGGATATCAAACCATTAGATATTAGTATTGATAATTATTTATTTAATTCGGGCCAAGCTGTCGTGAATACCCAAAAAAATTTATTAAATACGGAATCGCGTACACAGATATGCAGATCTTTGACTAATGCTTTCTTTGTAGCCAAATTTAAAAGTGGGCTGGTACATTTCACATCATCAATTTTGACACTTAAATTTCGATTTGTTGTATAATTGCTGCTATCAGTTAAGGAGGTTCAAAATATTGAAAATCAAGCTGATACTATGTTGTCATTTGGCGTGCAGTGACACAATCGAGAAATCCAGACCAGAGGAAAGTCTGGATAACAGGAAACCCACAAAGGACAGCTTCTGGGAGACTTCAATTTGCACGAAATTTTCATCTTGGTGTTCAATGAAATGCTTTAAATGTAAATACGTTTATTGATCACAACGCCCTAGGATAGGCTAACCCAGTATAACAGAATTACAAATCAATTTGATTCTAAAAGACACAAAGTCTTAGGACGACCAAACCTTATTATTTATTAACAATTCTGTGCTCAGATATTTTACTAAATTTTGGGTTGTATGTTATTTTTTCATTACTTTTTAGGTCGAACCTCGTAATATGTCCGTTTGAAAATTGTGATCATTCAGAAGACATATTAATTTAGTATGTTGCAAGAAAACATATCTTCGTACTTATAAGGTACACGTTTTGTCAGTTTGTCCGTAAAGTAGTGAATCGACCTGTGTATTTTATCAAAAAAAAATTGATTTGATACCGAAGTTTAAAAAGCGTAGCCAATAAAAAATATGTAGTTCACGAGATACCGAAGAACGAGGTAATTATTAAAATCAACGTTTCTTTTTGTCATTCTTTACATATACAAGTAGATGTTTCTACTTCTTTTAAATATTTATTTATATAGTAAAAAAAAAAGGGTCAGGTGATACGGCTCGTACTTTTCATTCCTTTTAACTTTACAGTTTGACCTCTAGTCACGCGATGTGCCGAGTTTTACTGTAAAATTTATTCTGTTCTATTTAACCCGTGGTTTCTGTGTAGTCTAATAAGTGTCGACCTATACCACATACCACCTCTACCTATAGTGGTTTATTTGAGTGAATTCAGTAAGATTTATCAAACTTATTTATGCTGTTAATCAAGGAATATACGAGAATGTCGTATAATATAACATGGTCCTCTTTCATGATTTTATTAAACGTAGAATTATAGCAGATATTATACGCTATAACTGGTAATGGAATAAATAACTGGTTGTACTGTTAACTAACTTGATAACGCGGAAAATGTTTTATTATCTGTGTGTATTTTACACACTGACAGAAATTTTTAATTAATGTATACGATATATCTTTTATGCAATATATATATGATTAACCTACCGACAATCTTTTAAACATATTTAACATTCAACTTAATGATTAAAAGTAAAATGATCAATAAAGTACAACAATATAATTACAAGCATAGATTATTGCGTTGTTCACCAATCAAAAATCTGCTTTCGTAAAAATCTATGATTTAAACGAACTATTTTTATAAAACAAGTTGATACAATCGGCCCTAATTAGGGTTTACTCGAGTGCTCAAGAGTTCAAGGGATTTTACAGTAATTATACCATACCAATACATTTACCATAACCGCAATAATTCTACGAACAGAGAAAAGCTATATTACTTAAAACCTAAACAGTTCTTTCTTCTTCTTTTGTTTCCTGACGTTAAGTGCCAAACTATTAATATATCTAATTAAATCGGTGCTTTCATAACCGGCAACGACCCATGTAACCACCATAATTTTTATTTTAAGCTATAAAATTTATCAACAAAAATTATATTCAAGATTATCACACTCAGATTATATATCCAACTAGTGTTTTATTATAAGCTAAATAGGGTTACTTTAGATGTATTCTTATTTAAAAAAAATTATCTTCAAATGATCCATTTCCGAAAACTGATCAGATAATGCGGAATAATTATTGCTACTTAAACACCTTAAATGTTCATTTAAGTATGTTTTCATATTATTACTTAATTATTTATTCGTCACCCATATATTTATTTTCTACTTTATTAATACCTCTGCTTCGATTTTTTAGTATACATACTTACGTTGTATTCTGTTGAAAGGACCATTGGCACCGAAACATTTTGGTATTTTCAACAAATTATGCTGTAGAATAATAAGAAAGTATATTCTTGTTAATCATATTAGTAATGCCACCATAGAATCATTTTTTGGAGAAACTTCAGACAATAGTTTAAATTTGAATAGATATATTATTTAAAACGCTCGCACAGCACGGGTTAACCGCCTAGTTTGTAAATGATTGCGTATTCTTCCTCCGTAGCATTGTGTTGGTTTCATTGAAGGTATTCGACGGTTAAGTTCTGCTGAATCGTGTATCGTCATTTCCATTTCCATTCCCTTCGAGTGAAGAAATTGACTTTGGTATGCAGCGTGTGCATTCCTCTTACCTCTTGCGAATGCAGCAGACAGCAATCAGCCGGTTAATGAAAATTAGCGATTGCGTAAATGTGCGATTTTGTTGCGAGTCCGCGCGAATCACGTATGCTCAACATTCATTTCAAATATATAGGGTGGCCCATCGGGTACGCCGGATTTAAATATCCCACAATTCTTTTATATTATATTTGGTAACCCCAATGTTTGACATTTGTCATCTGCTACCATTGAATTTATTAAAAATGGATTGCTATAAGAATAACAATTTGTTATTGTTAAAACATTTTACAAATTTGGCGAAAAACGTTCGTGTAATCTTCGGATACCTACATATTTCAATTAATGAGTCCACCATTCGAAGATTAATTTAAAAAATCGAGGAAACTGGTTTGGTTGTGAACAATCGCGTCCTCATCCTGCGTGATCAGCTGAAAATACTGCAGTCGTCAGTGAAAGTATCGACGTGTATCCAGGAAAATCAGCAGTTTGTCGTCCCCAACAATTAAATATTAGCAGAACCAGTTTGCAAGGAATTCTCACTAGAAACCTTCACCTCCAACCTTATGCGACTTGACGCGATGCGATTCTTCCCTTTGAGGTTTTGTAAACTCCACTGTCTATGCTAGCAAACCACAAACAATTACTGAACTGAAAATAGTAATCCAATGCGTTGCCGAAACTGCGCGAACCGCCTTCCAAAAAATCTTCAAAAATTTTATCAAATGGGTCAGGGTATGCCAACACAGCCGCGGCGGTCATTTGGTTAACATCATAATTTTAATTTGTTTGCTTTATAAATCAATAAAAATTGCCCAATTAAATACTTATTTGGTGTATTTCATATAAATATTAAATCCGTTGTGGATGGACCACCCTATATCTCTACTAGCTGTGCCTGCGGCTTCGCACGCGTAGATTTTTAGTAATTTTTAGTCATATTTTATAAATTTGTGTATTAACCTTAACATATATTTATCGGACTTTTTTATAGAAGTTTTTAAGTTCTACAACTTCTCTATAGAAAGTATTTAAATATCTCTTACCATTAAGGCTGGACTTTCACTGCAAATGCAAATGTTGGTTTTTATGATTCATTTATATCAGAATCTTTATGCTAGACTACAAGTTTTTAGGAAGATAACTTAGATAGTACCTTTGTTCTTATATAAAAGAAATAACCGAACATTATTCACAATAATTAAGAAAATATAAGCACTAATCGACAGGCCGTGGCCAAAAAATTCTTCTTTAATGACTTAGAAATCATCAATGTTAGTGAATATTTTATATGTGGAATATGTTTTCTTAGGAGTAAAGCTAGCATTATGATGATAAAACTGTACTTAAATAATTAAGAAATTTTCAATATTAATAAAGTTACATTTTTTTTATTTTGCAAGGAGTTTTTACGTTTGTGGATGATTTTAAAACGCTTTTTTATATAAAGAGATGATTTTAAACAATATATTTTATTTACTGTATTTTTTGTAAAAAAACACGTTAATTACACTTTTTAAATTGTATGCAAAATCCAAAGTATGAAATGCAACAATCGACGCATTTTAAAAATCAGATTGAATTTGAACTGGCGAGTTTTTAGGATTATTACGCCGCATGTTTTTGCTTTTGCTTTAGTTTTTGCTTAGAGCTTGACCAACGTAAATTGGCGTAAATTAAAACCCGCCCTGCCCGCACCCGGCGGAAACCCCTCGCCCTGTCATTCAGTTCAATCTCGTATTTGCGCGTGAGCTATGGACATCTTGATTTCCAATATACACTGAATTATGTCCAAAACTGTCTTGCAACACCTTGCAGGTGGTGCAAGAACAATCGCCAATGTAGTTTTAAAGTTTTGCGAAGCTGAAAAAGCAAATAATGAACCAATATTTATTACTCTAGATAGAGCGGCCGCCATTACTGGTTTGTTTCTTTAGTGTTGCAAATATATTTGTCTATGTACCGGACACTGTATATTATGTATTGTGTAATAAATTTGCACCGGAGCAACTTAAGTTTCGCGACAGGGACGCCGTCCCTCGCACGCCAATTTATACTGGTGGCATTCTAGAAAGAATGTGATTCTCTCGGAAACAGCAATTACATCCAGCTAGGTACTAATTCATTCGTAATTGCTAAATATTCGCGGAAAAATACCTCATTTCCTCTGGCTGTGAAGAAATGTTGAATCGCGCTGAACTTTGACCAGATGACACGAACCTTCGGCTTTTCGTAAATGGCGTGTCACAAATTTTGACCACTCACCGTCACCAATTGCATTTCGACTTTCATCCTCGTCATTCCCGGACTGAACAATGACGACCGCGCGCGTGGGCGACGCCAGAAAAATGCCGAGCATTCAAAAGGGCAACCCGCAGCGCCCGATGCATCGGCAATGCGCGGCGTGCAGCGCGGCGGTCGTGGCCGGCGATGCCAGATGTCTGCGCGGATAGTGGTCAGCGGTGCTTTCTCCCGCCGCCTATCGGCCGGACGGAATTAATTCCGCTCGTGAAATTGTGGATCTACGACACGAATTGTGTATAATTCATTATGCAGTCTGGAGATCGTCAGTGCCGAGTCCGCCTACCCTGTTACAAAGTAAATCGCCAACCTGTGTGCTTTGTTCTTTATTTTGCAGCTTTACCTGCACCAGTGCGCGCGGCACGGTTTTCTGGCTATTGCGATTGAAAAAGGCGGACTTGCATAGACGAATGCGACTATAACGATCACGGATGTAACGAGTTCATGGTTACAACGCACAAATGTAAATAATTGTTAATTTAATGCAAATAGTTTACATTTATAACGAGTATACATTTTATATTAAATACCTTGACCTCAAAAAACATACAGGCATGGTAGAATTATAATTCCAAGATTTATATATCATAGACTTGGTAAAATCTATTTTATAATTTCTTTATTATATTTCTTCCATAAATAATGCTTTCCAATAATTCTTTGTAGGAAAAAATGTTCAGGAATCGTGCTGCACAAAGTATTTAAAATACATTACGTAGAGATATAACATATTTACCTATACATTATTCAATATTCGAGTCACTTAAGGAAAAAAGAAATCCGAATTTATAATTTTTTACACCAATTTTATTTTTTCTCCTGGCAAGTATATTTATCGAAGTGAGAGTGACTACGGCAAACAAAGTGAATGGTGCTCTGAATGCAATTATGGCCACTAAAAATCTATCGAAATAAGCCAGACAAGCGAAACATAATGGAGTTCTCATGCCAACTCCGATTTATGAAGTGAAGCCTGGAATTGGCAGAAAAAGAACGAAAGTGTACTAAAATGCGGACGAAATGCAGTCACTTAGTGGGAAAAATCTTTGTACGATAGAGTAGAAAATGAATGAATTAGAAGTGAATGTAATGCTGGCTGTAGCGTAATACTTAGAATAAAGAAAGTATCGTTGAGATGGTTTGGCCATCTGGAAAGGATGAGTGAGAAAAGGATGGTAAAGAAAATTTATAAGGTGAGTGATGAAGGCAGCAGAAACAGAGGGCGCCCGCGAAAGACCTGGCACGACCACATAAATCAAAATATTGGAGGATGGCCCTGTTAGAAGCTTCAACAACCGAAGAGTGGTACGCCAGGACAGAGTGTAGCGTTCTGTCCTCTCTGGGAAACGGCGTGATAGTTAATTATGAGAAGAGGGATCCACCACACACCCAGGGCCGTTCTATGAGCAATAATAGCTCCCATGTCGGCCCTACACTTTTGCTATCCATTTTCGGCATGTTTTTAATGCTAAAGTGGCAAGTTAAGTATATTTTTAATGTTTAATTTCTAGTTTAGAATTTCCAGTTTTTTACGGCATTCACCAATTATTTATTTTAAAAAAAAATGTCCGCCGTGTCTCGCAAAAACGTACAACGCAATTTTGCTGCAAGCTTCATAAACTCGAAGCAATTTTGTGGTAATTTGTTGAATATCAAAGGTTGGTTTTTCACCGTGGCTTAGCGAGTGTGACAAATGAGCGTTGCGCATGAACCAGTCCCGGCCGATGTGTTACCAACGGGCATCCACTTTGCTTCCTCCGGCTGCGCTCCCACTCTCGGCTCGTTTCTGTCGGCTGGTAAAGCACTACACCGCTTAGCACTTAATCTATTTCTCACCACCGTCTTACTTTCCATACCTTGCCAACTTATCCTCGAACTTTCTCCATTCAGTCAGCTTCGCGTTGGCCATCATTAAGATACACTTGATTCAAACGAGAATTAGGTAGTATTTTAAAGTTGACACCACAGACCCACACAATATACAGGGTTATTTGGAAAACATTAATAACCTCGCATGACTATATTCCTCCTGCCTTGATTGTGAGTCGAAAATTTTCAAGCAGCCATGACCTAACATATTCTGTTCAAATTTTCAAAACAATTTTCTGATGATAACTTCAAGCTGGGGTGCACCAGGAAGGTGTAGAATAGCGGAATGGACTACACTGATTTTTTTTCATATTCTTCTTCTTCTTCCCCAGCCTTCATCTCTCGTCTGCTGGATATAGGCCTCTTCCATACCCTTCCATCCTTCCTTGTTATTTGCTAGTTGTAGCCATTTCTTCCCCCCCACAGCGGCTATATCGTCGGCCCATCTCTTTTGAGATCTTCCGACGCCTCTTTTATTTTCCCAAGGTCTCCATTTCAGAACTCTGGGAGTCCATCTTGTAGCATCTTGCCTTGCAACGTGTCCTGCTCACTGCCGTTTTAGCTTCGCTACTCGTTCCATGATATCCGCTACTCTAGTTCTGCGCCTAATTTCATCATTTCTAATTCTCTCTTAGGCTTACGCCAAGCATGGATCTCTCCATGGATCGTTGTGTGCATTTGAGCTTTTCTACACTTTTATTTGTGAGGGCCATCGTCTCCACTCCATACGTCATTACTGGTAGTATCAACGATTCAAATGCTTTTCTTTTTAATCAATATGTATTATAGATGTCTCACAGAGACAAAACTGCATTTTTATGGGAAAGTAGGTATAGACGTCTTTGGGTGTACATAGAGCTTATGACCTATCGTACGGCTGGCTTAATCCTTTTCACTTTATCACTTTACACAATGTAACGTTCGCCGTTTCCACCCATGATAGAATATACAATGTCTACTAATTTTTGGAAGTTGTATATTTATTTAAATTATGCGCCACGTTTCACACATGTTGTAACCGTCCTCCACGCGGCCGGCACCAAAGCTTTTTCATTCCCCTTAAATGACCACAAATGTCGCTAATGAGACATCTATAGTTGATTTTGGAATTTGTTAGCAATATACTTTATCTGACAGACATCTATAATATACATTGATTGATTTATGATGTCCCTGTGAGAAAAATCCAGTACTTTTCTGAAAAATTTGAACATTCTCAAAATATTCTGCTTTTCTTTTTGAGCTAATTGGGATATTTTTTTTGAGTTTCCCAAAAGCAGCCCAGCTCGTCCCTATTCGCCTTGCTGATTTTGCTGATCTCTTTTGATTTGGGTGCGCGTACCCTCCCGCGCAGCGTTGTGTGCCCAACTTCCTGAAGCGAGTTGCGCAAGTGCTGAACGATGCCCGGCCGCCTGATTTCCTGTTTAGATATTGTCCGCTCCGGTCTCTGATTCCGTGAATAAACAAAAACTATGTGGGTCGCCGCGATTCGTTTGCCAAAAGATCGTTGCCACTAACTGTTAAGATACCGTGTTTTTGTTCAACGGGCCGGCTGCATCACACTCTCTGCAAAAATAAATATTTTAATATTATTACGAAACCTTTTCCGTCCGCAGTAATTAATTCCATATTCCTCCCACATCTTAATCATATTGTGTTATTCACGCAACGTTTGACACGGTCTTGCGTCATCGAAACATTCGCGCGTTCGTTTCGTATCATGCTGTTCAAACGTGTTATTTTTCCATTCCGATCTAGTTATTTTATTTATTAAGTTAAAGCTATAAAACTAACTATTTTAAGCACGTAGATTACCTTCGGGTAATTGCCGTGAATACTCCTATTTTTATATATCTACCTATATAATGATTGCTTGCTTATCATTTGTGTTTATACAATGCTTTATTTCTATTTTCTCGGATAATCATAATTTTTTGCTTAATATTATACGTTATGTTATAACCGATAATGACCTATGGAATCGAAACAACAGCTGACACAGTTCACACTAAGTCACTCTTTAGAACTTCAGAGACGAAAACCTTAAAAAAATAACAGGCAAGACTACGCGACACAGCGAGAAGCACCACGATCAGAAAAATGTGTAATATTCAAGATGTTGTCAGATGGGAGAGACAAAGAAGAAGATATTGGAGAGATCATGTGGAAAGAATGGACTCCTAAAGACTACCACACATTGCCCGACATGGGAAACCAGAGGGAAGAAGGATGCCTGGAAGATCCCCCAAAATAAGGAAAGACAGCTGGGAGCCTGCTTCACAAGAGACGGCAAACTCTGCACAAACAGGCCCTAGTGGTCTTCAGCCAGAATAAGAAAAAGAAGAAGCTTAATATTAATTTATGTGCTTATTTTACGCTTTATTCCTGTGTTTCTGGATATTTCTGTGTTAATGTTTCCCTGATAATTTCATATCTTCCTCGATACTTATATTTTCATATGTATTGTGTTTTGCTTAATTTTTCTGTATTTTTTTAAATGATTCTTTTCTATGTTCCTGGATAATATTAATTTCATGTGTTTAGGTATTATATTTTGTTGTTGAGTATAATTATTTCTGTGTTTATTATGTGGTTTATTTCTAAATGTTCTTGGATACTCCTATTTTAGTACGTATTTCTTGCTCTATTTATGCTTTATGCTTTACTAATATAACTTTTTATTGACTATTGCGTAATCACATTTTTATACTATATATTTTAACAGACATCTTGCAAAACTCATGTCCAGTTTATACGCAATAATACATTACAATATAACTTATATCTTAAGACTACATTACTTAATCGCCCTTAAAAATAATATTACATTTTATTAAAAATACAAATTAATTTATCACCATATTTCACAGTTGATTGTAGCGTTTCTTTAATAATTTTTATATATTTTTTTTTGTCCCGTTTCTTTGTAAGTCCGGTAGTTTGTGAATTAGTTATGGAATTACGTACTGTTCCGTCCGGTATCCGTAAAAATTATTTGTTTTTCTTATTTCTAGTTTCTTATTTGTTATTTTTCGTGTCACATATTTGTGTTGTATTAATGTATGTATGTTTAAAATCTGTCCTTGCGTATTCTTCCAGTGTCAATTTATAATGTGTCGGAATGATTTGAAACATTTTAAATAAGTTATCAGTTTGTTCCTTCCATACAACTTTAAACGCAAGCAATGAGCATTTATAACGGATTAGACGAGTATTTTCTTATCATCGCATATTTTCTCTGCAAGTCTAACTAACTAACCATCACGCCGTTTCCCCGCAGGGGGTAGGCAGAGAGGATTGAACGCCACACTCTTCTATCCTGGCACACCACTTTTGCTTCGGCCACATTCATACATCTTCTCATACAAGTTCTACGATTGTTGCGGCTTTTAACAGGGCCATCCTCAAATACTTGTAGTACCTGATCGTGCCAGGTCTTTCGCGGACGCCCTCTATTCCTGTTGCCTTCAACACTCGCCTCATATATTTTCTTTTAACCATCCTTTCCTCGTTCATACGTTCCACATGACCAAACCATCTCAGCACTCCTTTCTTTATTCTGTCTACCACACTTCAGCCAGCATTGCATTCACTTCTAATTTGTTTATTCCTCACTCTATCGACCAAAGATTTTCCACACAAGCGTCTTAGTGCAAGTTTCTATCGTCAAATTATTAATGCTCTGTAAATTAAATAAAATATACCTATAATAAAATTTCGACTGTTTCGACTGATTCTTAGTGCCTTTGGTAAATAATAAATTTAAAGACTCGAAGCGAAACCAGCTCAGCAAACCCGGGCGTATAATAAGGAATTTAGATAATTTCGTCAACCGTAAATAAACGTTTGGTGGTTTTACGCCTCGGCTCAGCTGGGAGCGCAGAGTGACGCACCATTTTGGAAATGTGAAATGGCGTTTTTGTTCCGCAGCCACACCAGCTGCGTGTATTATCATATTTTATGTACTTTTACGAGGGAAGTACAGCGGCTGTCACCTTCGGGGTGATCGCCTCTCCATCATTACTAGTTAAAACATGGCAACATAAAACGGAGGTCGTAAACTTCCTTCTTGGCGCGGGAACGTTCGGAGAAAATATATCCCGAGTCGAAAAACCTGAGCGGGAAACTTATATAACATATTCGTTTTATTATAGTTCAACTGTAAATAATATTTTTATCATATTATTCCACATTTTATGTGGACATTCTTATTGTAGGTACAAATAAATAAGAAATTTCATAATGTAAATGGCAATAAAGTTTTAATTTTCTTAGATTTAACTTTACGGTAAGAGGTTATTGGCAGTAGACGATAAAACTGAAAATATACGTAATGATGGTGATGATTACTGCGTACAAAATTTGACGAAAGCTTTAAATTAAAACCAAATTTATTAATCAAATAGAAAGGCATGCAGAAAAATTAAATCAACGAAAAAATATTTTTTGCTGCTACCGGGACTCGAACCTGGATCTCCTATCTATCCGGAAAGGTGCGTTACCATTGCGCCACATCAGCCTCTTTACCTTTACTTTTACTCAGTACCTTTCCGTCAATATATAGTCCTTATCTGTAAGTCTCATTTTATTAATTGATTAACATATTTATATTATCCATTTTAAGCAATATACTTTTTGTAATGCGAAAGTCATAAATCATTTTTAATATTAATTTTTCGATTACTTCGGCGGTATTTCGTTCATCGCCCATGTTACAAAAATAACGTTATATAATAATTGAGAGTTACAAAGTAAACTGATATTTTGTAATAATATAACATACGCTTTTTATTTGTATTTTAATAAGCACTTATTATTCTAAAAATATTACAAGTGCTACGAAATAATAATTTGTTTTCTTGATCTCCTAAACTACTAGATGATTTTGAACATATAGACGAGAAGAGGTTAGTAAAGGAAATACAGGCAACAAGAATAGAGGGCATCCGCCTAAGACTCGACAAGATCAGATTATACCAAATATTCTGACTGTTCGAGCTTCAAAAATCGGGCAGCTCGCATGAGAAGATGCCTAAAAGTGGATGAAGCAAGAGGGGCGTGCCGGGACAGAAGCGTGTGGCGTTCTATTCTTTCTGCTAACCCCTGCAGGTAATTGATGTGATGGCTATTAGTTAGATTTTAAAACATTTTCTCTTTCGAACAATGTACCTATATTCTATTTTTTTATAGCCAAAACATGGCAAAGACAGCAATATTAATTTATGTAAATAGCAAAAGCGGTAATATCCACTATTTGGTAGCAAACACAACAATATCCGTATTTAAAATTTGTATTTATTTATACACGTACCTATATAAAATATAATATTTTTTATAATTTTTACGTAAATGGAATGTATATATATAAAAATGTAAGTTTCATTGATTCTGTCAGCAATATCCCACCCAGTGGGATATTGATGCCTTTGCTTTTATACCGCTCATATAATGAAAAAATTGAAAATGCACGAAATTTTTCATCTTTGTTTCTATCTTAAATTGTATAATAAACCCGACGGCACCGTGGCGTACAGCGAAGTGAGGTTGCCGTATATTTTGGCCAATCATCATTGCCGCTGTTGCCTCACCGGGCCGCGTGTGACTGGTAATTTGTATACCGAATAATGACTGGGGCAACAATAGACGGTGCTCTCGCTCTCACGAGACTCGTTACGCGCGTAATTCCGCTCTCGGTCCTGGCCTCCGATAATAATCTCAGCTGTGAGGCTAATACGGACATCCATCATCTTAACCGACCCCCCTCCCCCCGCCTGCCCCCACCTCCCCACCCATCCGCGCCGACTACGTTTCGGAGACTTGTACGTTTTGTGCTTCGTTCTTTTTTAAATAGAGATGCGAACACGGAATTCGTGTCACGTCAATATTCCTACTGTTTTCAAATTAAGCTAAACGCTTGTGCTATGAACGTAGAACTAACTTGCTTGTCTGGAGTGAGATTCGAACCTGCGACCTTTGGATCACGAGGCGAGAGTCCTAACCGCAAGACCAACAAGCTACTCATTTCTTTATTTCCATCATTATTTATAAGGAGTGTTTTGTTTAGAGGTATATCAATTTAAAATGAAATGAAACACATGAAAAGCGAGATAATGGCCAATTGATTGGCTTTATTGGAAATATAATTTTATGCCATTGGTGCTTAACCTTCGGGTACCGGAAGATCAAAAATATAATGGGGTAACGAAGCAACCCCAGTAAATTTTGCGTTTTAATGAATTATACAGGGTTATTTGTAAAACATTAATAACCTCGCAGGACTATATTCCTGCCTTGATTATGTGTGAGTCGAAAATGTTCAAGCAACCATGACCTTGTATCAATAGTTTTGGAGATATGCGACAACAAAGTTTGTGTTTTTTTTTTTCAATATTTCTGACTTATCTTTTGTAAAACGTTGGACTATCATTACAGTAACTTATATCGATTACGAAAAATTAATTCGTTTCAATACAAGTTTAATAAAATGATAAAAATCCTGCAGAAATTCCAATTGGAATGCTTCCAATTGGAATTTAAAGGTTTTTATTATTTTATTTGACTTGCATTAAAGGCAGTAAATTTTTCATACTCGATATAAGTTACTGTAGTGATATTCCAACGTTTTACAAAAAATAAGTCAGAAATATTGAAAAAAATGCAATCTTTGATATTGCATATCAAAACATAGTCAGGAATCTCCCGGCCAAGATTGATAACTGATTTTCCGCAATTCGACATGAAAGTTACATCTGCCTTATCAGTCATCAATATAATCAGATACATATCCCAAATAACTACCACGAATAACCGATCAAAATAACGGTTTTACCATCACTAGTCGATACTAGCTGTAACCCGTCAAAATGACGGTAATTTTACATGTCGGTTCCTGAAGAAGTGTATTTATTTATTTATTTATATAAAAATAGTGAAAAAAATTATTAGAAAAAAAAGTTTTTATTATTACTAACTAAAAAAGTTACGGCATTACTCGAAGTTACGACGGACGGACAGGTAACGAAATGACTATAATGTATATCAATCATTTTTTTCTCGGCTGCAAATAAATAAATAAAATTGCGCCCTCTGTCTCGGAACGGAGTAGCCCGGCGAGGACCAGTTTTTAGTATCCACCACCGCGGGCCGTGCCTCTCCGCCTGGGCCGGCAGGTGAAAAAAACCTCCCGACTTCCTAAAGACTTTTGGCGTGTGGCGACCGGCGGAACCGGTTGCCGGTCCGGCGCGGGCCTTCTTGGGGCGCCCGCGGGGACATGTGCCGGATTAGCGCCCGCAGTACTTCAGTACTTCGAGGAATAGATCGGAATAGATACGACTTCGAGCTCTGAAAACAGAATCAAAAAGCAATTTTGCAAAATCGCACCGCGGTAAATGTCACGTTTTCCGCTTGCGTTATTTTATTTTATATTTTGCGGAGCATGGCAATTTGGAGACATAAAAACGTACACAAAATTTTTGTGCATGTTTTGCCCCCAGAGGGATCTGCATTATTTAAGATACCCATATTATAGATATCTCACAGAGACGAAGCTACATTCATTTGGAAAATTATGTATGACAGATGTAATGGTCAATCATGGGTGCAATGGGGAAATGCATACTTTCTCATATAAATAGCTTCGTCTCTGCGAGACATCTATAATACATCTTGAAGAAAATAGTCGTCGAATTTTTTATGAATACTCAATACGTACGTTTTATGAAAAGTGTAACAAAATAATCAACAAAATGCATATTTAATATTGCGTAAAGATTACGTAAAAATTATGTATTATACATATACGTACGAAAATTGGAGTGTCAAAGTAGAAAGCTTTGAATTGAATTCTAATAAATAGCAATATTTTCACTAATAAATAGCTCACATTTTCATCTTGGTAACACATCCTCCCAGCAAGAGAATGTTCTGGGTTCTGTGCTCAAGTTTTATCATATTTTTATAAATAATCAATTAAATTTAACTACTAGTCCAATTCTAAAAAAAATTCCAGTAATTTTTTGTAATTCAGAAATTTTGTAATTCAGTAATTCGAACTTCAGGAATTATATTTAAAATTATTTTTTTTAAATAATTTAGAAAACCAAAACAAAAGACATCATTCATTTTGATATTTTGACATATACAATAAAACACCCTGACGATGGATTTTTTCGAAACATGTATGTGTAATTAATCAAATATAAGTAGATTAAAACAAATAATAAAATTAATAACAGATTGTTAGTTAACTTAGTAAAAACCACTACCAGATTTTAGGTCTACCGGTCAGACGTACCCGTCTCTTCGTCAGGACCAACACTACACTACTATATTCACAACTCTATACACCCCAACCATAGTATTGTTAAACTTTCACCAATATTGATCACATGCGTGTTAATCTTATCAGAGACAAGCATGCACCACTACTAAGTTAACTAACAATCTGTTATAATGTCTAACCACAAAGTTAATGCTTTAAATATTAATAATAATAAAAATCTATATATTAATTACCGTAACCAATGTCGTACGTTTCTGCATTTGGATGATGATTTTTATTTGTATACAATAATTTTGGCACAGTTTCCATTGGGTTGTGTGGCGCGGCAGATAACACGTCTGACTGCGGATCGGAGGATGCCGGGTTCGAATCCTGGCAGGATCGATTTTTTTTTTTACGGTCGAGTATATTTTTTTTGTTGAAATTTTAATTACATTTTTGGTTTTGAACATTAATTTATTATATTAATTTTTTTATGTAACTAATCAAATTAAACAAAGATTATTTTTTTATAATGTTGTATAAAAGTAATCAACACTGTGAGAAGAGAAGGGAGTAGGTACCTACCTATCGAACTATGGTTTATTCCGCTCTGACTTATTAATCGGTTAGAAATTTTGAATAAATACTTTGTCTTAATTATATCTAAACTACCCGTAATTAAAAGTGGAAAACCAGATACAATTGATCGCGAAGCGGCTGACGTAGGCATAGTTAAACAATTGTGTTTGCTGCACAGCAAACACAATTGGCCGCGCAGCGGCTATAGCTGGCCGCGGGGCGGCCATCATTGGCCGCGAAGCGGCCACAATAGCCGCCCGCAGGGCCTAGCAGTAAGCAATCGGCGAAGCCGATTGCTTTCCTGCTAGTAATTTTTAAAATGTCAATCTACAAAGTTGCTCAACCAATTGAATTTTTATTATCATATTTGTTTAAATTATCAAAGAAATGTGTTATAAAAAATGCAACTTCCCAAACAAAAGTGTTTTCATTAAAATATATCTACATTGTTATGTATTATATTCTCATTATTATTTATATAGATTTATTGTGTTGTCTGTGTTAACCTAATTTAGCAATTAACTTTAATTTAGCTTCACTTTATTTGGGAAATAAACCCTTCGAGAGCGGGACGGTACTGCGTGGGAGGATGGCACGGTTGTACCAATTAGGTCGCCAGCCTTCGCTTATCTATTTATTGCGAAACAAACTTTGTCCAACAATTATAACGGATTATTCATCATATTGTGTTCATGGAAACATCAATACATTGTAACGAGATGGTAAGGAGAATTACCCACTCCCTATGTCAATTGTCACAACACTATCGAAAAATCTAGAGCGGACTAGGGTTATCTACAATCTTCGGTAAATATCTGAAACATTCTAGAAATACCTTGAAAAGCCTAGAAGTCACGAGAATCTTCTACTAAATACTAGAATAATCCGAAATGTACGAAAGTACCAGCATTTTCAGATAGAAATACGACCGGCCCTCAAGTTGCAGTGTTTGTTGACGCGTTGACAGTTGAAATCGGCTTCGAAGTGCGCAGGTGCGCAGGACGACGCTGTGGCTTGTCGTCGTGAGGGAATCAAAGCGATAAATAAGTGATTGATCGAGCGAAGTTCTTACCTAAGGAGCGAAATAGACAGAAGCGATTAATGCATGCGGGATTGGATAGAATATTCTAGTGAATGTTAAATGAAGTTAAAAGAATATTTACAAATGATATATTGCGAAATAGTGTAATTTAAAGAATAGCGTTCATTGTAAATTGTTAAGTGATTTTGTACATTGAATAGTTAATTTATCAGTAATTAATAAATCGCTAATTAATTTCCAGCTTTTTCATTCATTCCCGCGCAGTGGTTTCTGAGCAAAAGAGACGTTATCGTCGATGACGTAAATCTACACCATAGAGTATAAAATTGTACAGAGAAGTACAGAGACTAAACCCCTTCTTTAGGAGAGTCCATTGATGATTGAGTCACATAGGAAAATTGTCCTTCTCGAGTATGACTAAGACACCTTTATACCACGGTTAAAGCATTTATTCTTGCGTAATTAAATCTCTATTTTAAACAAAACGTATTTTTTACGTAGACGTAGATATTACTAAAATTTTTGTTCCAAACCGAGTCTCTTAAGGAAAAAATTCTTGTAATAAAGCGTGACTTATTTACTACGACATTATTTTTTTTAAGTATTTAGTTTGACCTTTTTACAATTGTTTCAAAATTTCATAATATTTTTTTAAACAAGTCGAACCAAATGTATCAAGAAATTTACATTAGTTCATGTTTATACATATATTCTGGTTGTCTGTGTATACGACAAATTTTATCGCAATGAAATTTAATCTCTTTGGATTGCGTAACCATAACAATCATCGTTATCATAAAATGTCTCGACCGCTATTGTATATATTAATTACATTGTACACTTCGTCAGTTTTGACGTGATGAATATTACTTAAAATAAGTATATGATGTAAGTAGGTACTCGTATTATATTAAAAATTGGAAGAAATCAGTTTGTTTCGCACATAATTTCTTCAGCAAAATTGTCATTTGGCTGAAGATTTGACATTTCTCATAGAAACGTATAATATATAAACAAATAATTTGTATTAAGATATAAAGTGTTATGAGATTAGATTTAGATTAGAATAGATTTTCGGAGGCTCCTACAAAATATTCCAACATAAGAAATAGTTCGATTGAAATAATAAGATTATTCTATAATAACTCGCCACACGAAAAAAAAAATCAACAATGGTTTTATAATACAATGCTTAAAAAGAATATATACTTTGAAAAATATTTTAACAGATAACCAATGTAATTCATATTGTCAAGAACGAAGGCAACTTATTTCTTAACTGGTACTTCAACACCTAGAGAAAACATACAATAAACGATTTCCTTTCTTTTTATTGTTCAACTTATACTTAACTTTTTTTTTAATATATAATAAACGGCAATAAAAAAAATCGAAATTGAAATAGTGTTTATATCGCCGTATATATAGGAAAGCATGTGACTGTAATATATAAGAACGTTGTCATTAATATTTACTACTTGTATGCATTGCTGTACATTTGTTTTCTTCTTTATATTATTTTATTTATTTATTATATTATGCTTTTTTAAGCTTCTGGTATTACGTTTTGCTATGTACTTGCTTTCTACTTTATATTATACTACGCACGCGTAGATTTTTAGTAACTTTAATCGTATTTTATCAATTTGTGTATTAACCTTAACATGTAGATACATATATGTCGTCACGGACTTTTTTATAGAACTTTTTAAGGTCTACAACTTCTTTACAGAAAGTATTTAAATACCTCTTAGCGTTAAGGCAACGTTCGTAAAAAACGCATCGCTCGACCATTTTTTCGTCAATCTTAGTTGTAAAATAGGTCACCACGAAAAACCCTTTTATTTTAACGGAATAATATATAACCTACGTCCACCCTAAAAATAATTTTTGAAATCGGATGAGTAGTTTTCAAGATTACCTCCTATTTCCAAACTTTACATCTTTATATATTAATTAGTAAAGTTTTATCTTTTTGTATTGTGCTTTTGCTATGTGTTTGCTTTCTGCATTATATTGTTATTTTTTGTTTGTATTTCTTGGGCATTCACTATGTTACAATTTCTAGACATGTATTTGAAGTGTTCATTCATTTAAGGGGGGGGGGGGGTAAGGTTAATTCGTACAAAAAAGGCATGTTTTTGTGAATTTTTTGTGACGACACTGTAAAATGTCAAGACGAAATATTAAAAAATACGGCAATGGCAGCAATTATTCGACGTGTCTCGGAAAAAAGTAGAATTGCGGTGTCCATCATAACTTGGTGCTAGATCATCTGAAATCAAAAAATCAAAGTTCATTCGTTAGATAATAGGTTTTCCCAGGTAACGCTGGGAGGGTTTTTTGAAATTTAAATTTTTAAATTTTTTGGAACACTTTGAAGGGAAAAACGCGATTTTTTGCGAAAAATATCGACTAATTTGTTATTAAAAAATAAAAATTAATTACAAATTTGAAAAAAAGTCTCCAGCATTACCTTGTATATTATGTACAGAAATAGTGTTCAAAATTTCAAAAGGATCGGTGCAGTAGTTTTGAAGTTATGATGGACACCGACTTTGAAAACGTGAGATGTGGGGAACACGCTTTAAAGTTTTGCACACTGTAAAATTCAAAATAAATCTCAACACTTATTTTATACTTACACATAATCGTCGATGCCATGTTCACACAGCAAAGAGCTTTCATCATCAGCATCTTTTTGTCCTTGTCTACGCAAAACTCTTCCAATATAAATAGCACGTCCGGTAGTCCTCAGGTGACCGCGTCTCTTAGCTGCCCGAGCAGGTATAGAAAATCAGTCTGATATCGCTCAAATGTTCATAATTTCGTCAATTTTGCTCCGATTGACTTGAAATTTTGACACAATATTCTTACGATATTATACATTCGTTTAAAAAATTTTTAAAAAAATGCAAAAAAAAAATTAAAAACCTTACCCCCCCCTTAAGTGATCGCTTATCATGGGTGAAATTGGTGAAATGCAAAAAGTGATTAAAATGCAAAAAAAAATTAAAAACTTTACCCCCCCCCCTTAATGTACACTTTACCCTATTTCTTGTAAAAGCCCTGAAGGGCGTAAATAAATAAGTAAAAAATCTTTGTACAATACCAGTGAAACACAAACACAGCATGGAGAAAAAGACGAACTCCACGCCGGGTATCATATCAGTCTTATGAAATATATATTATATCATAGTACACTGAAAATATTAGAATTTTATTTATAGTTTCTTTAATAGTAAATGGCTCGACTCAACTTGTTAATATCCGATTTCACAGAACGCGCCCGGGAAATAAGGCACGGCCGGAGTTTTATTACTCGACAGGGTTCCGCAGCCCGGCAAAGTGGGAAAGTTTACACCGAACTTGAATTCCCTGGGAAGCGTACAAGTGTGCATGACTGGCATTCCCCGAACTTTGTCCCGGCCGATATCAGCGTGCGCTCGGTACAGCTTCGCGGATGCTCCTGCCCGATCTGATTCACGCATTGTAAAAATGGCGGACAATGGCACATAATTGAAGATTGAAGGAAAACACGCGAGAAGTTTCTAGAACTCGAGCGCACATGTACGCACAAGGCCCGCATAGCTGTTTTGACTAGCGAGACGAGACTAAAAAGAGCAAGAACAGACAGCGATGGGCGATTACAGAGCGGCACAAGCGATGATGTGCGATAATCTACGCGTGAGAAGCGTTAATTTCAATAGTGAATAAAGCAAGTAACGGATGAGTGATTATTGACAATTAGTGCCAAATTGCGTGAATTGAATTCCAATGAAGAAAGAGCTCAAATAAATTCGTGTCCAATGATTTTAGTTAATCGACAAAACTTTAATTGATTTAAAGTATTTGTTTGGTATGGATAAGAATCCTTTCTTTTTTCTAACTACTACTGTTCATTCCCCACTCTATCAATCACGGAATATCCATGCACACGCCTAAGCGACCGGCGACCGTATGTTCACCACCTTCAGTCTTCTTTCATAATTTTTTTGCCAATTTCACTTCCATATATTAGAGTTGATTCCAGAACTCCATCACGAACCTCTAGTCTTGCTTCGTGTGACAGATTTCTATTGGCCATAAGAACATTCAGACCACCATTTATCTTTTTTACCGGTTACATATTTTTCTAATAAAAATATGTATTTATCGTCAAATATTAGGTCCTTACATATGAAATTGGCGTTTAGTATGGGAGGAACATAAAGCCGATATTTTTTTATTATAATATATTTATTTAATCAAAGTATGTACCATTGCTATCTATGCACTTTTGCCATCTCATAGGTAGTTCATCGATCCCTTTACTAAAAAAACCATTCGGATGGGAATCAATAAAATCTTTGAAGGCGGTTTGGACTGCCCCATGGGAGTTGAATTTTTTCCTTTGCAAGAAGTTATCCAAATTTCGAAAAAAATGGTAATCTGTTGGAGCAAGGTCCGGAGAGTACGGTGGATGTCTTAGACATTCCAATTGAAGCTCCTCTAATTTGGTAGCCGTCTGTTGTGCAGTGTGTGGTCTAGCGTTATCATGAAGCAGCAGTGGCCTAGAGCGATTAACCAGCCTCGGTTGTTTAGCAGCTAGCTTTTCCATCATGGTTTGCAGTTGCTGACAATAGACATCTGCCGTAATCGTCTGGCCAGATTTAAGAAAGCTGTAGTGAACGACACCAGCACTAGTCCACCAAACGCTCACAAGTAACTTTTTTGGAGTCAATTTTCGCTTGGGGCATGGTTTGGCTGGTTCGGCAGGGTTCAGTCATTGCGATGAGCGCTTCCGATTATCGTACAGGATCCACTTTTCATCACAGGTAATGATTCGATTTAAATCCCTTCATTATTGTGCCGGTTGAGTAATGCAACGCAGCAGTCAACGCGCGTTTGTTGATTTGCTTCACTCAATTCGTGAGGTACCCACCTTTCAAGCTTTTTCACCTTACCAATTCGCTTCAAGTGGATTAAAATAGTTTTATCACTAACACCGCAGCCTGCAGCTAACTCGGATGTGGTTTGCGATGAATCCGCTTCCACAATAGCCTTCAATTCTTCATTATCAACTTTGGTCTCCGGCCGTCCACGGGGCTTGTTCTGCAGGTCGAAATTTCCAGAACGAAAACGTTGGAACCAAAAACGCACTGTGTTTTCTTTTGCGGCACCGTCGCCATACACATCATTAATCCTTCGAGCCGTTTCTACAGCACTCGTGCCACGGTGGAACTCGTACTCGTAAATAACGCGATATTTCAAGTTTTTCATTTTGTAAACTGAGTGACGCAAAGAAAAAAACAATTGAGGAAAAAACAAATGAATTATAATTTTCAAAACACAAATACATGAGTAAATAGCTGTATAAATTTGGATTTGGAATTCCTAACCAAAGAGAAGATATTTGAGATCAAATTTGCCAGTACGGCAAAACGTCAATTTCATATGTAAGGACCTAATATAATATAATTATTAAAAATTATGAAAAAACCATGAAATACCTACCTATCTAGGCAGTAACTCAAATTTATTAATTGTTCCGTGGAATTTTTAGTTTTATTTTATTTTTGTCACCTTGATTCCAACAGTGAATTTTATATTAAATTTCTAATTCTCTAACTCGTACTATATATATTATAATATATTGCGAAGCTCAAATAAGATTTAAAAACTTTTGATGGTAGAGGGGGGGGGGGGGGGTCTACAAACGAGGTGACGAAATTAATTGAATTCATATATATTCCATTGCAATATCATATCAATTTGCTATCAATTGATAGACTGCAGCCGGCAGAAATGATGTACTCATACCTGCCGATATAGTTCTTTAAAAATAAAATATTCTTCTATGAATAATATTTCTAAAAAATAATTCTCTATACGATAATAACTATACAATATATTAACTAAAAATTATTTCTAACATGCGATATTTGCTTTTGAATATTATCTATAAAGATATTGACTAAAAACATTTGCCCTTGAATGGAATGTTGACTATTCCTCTCATAAAATATTATAATGCAACGAATAAAAAAAAATATTTCTAAAAGGATCGCTGGTTTGGATCCAAATTTGATAATAACTAATGCTCTTTGCATTTACTAAGTGAATAACCTAAATTACTATAGCTGTACTAAACTCTGTATGTCTGGATCGGAATAAAACACAATTATACTTCAAAATATGCTATCTCTTACGCGACAAAAATAGCAATTACTGACGGGCTATATTTATGAACAATTTCCACCTCACAATGGAATCTGGAACCGATACTCAAACCCTTACTAGAAATAATAAATGCAACTAAATCTCGATAAAAATACTCTATACATAGAATAGATAACTAGCTCTCGTATTCAACTTCAGTATCTAGTTTGTTAGTGTAGTGGTTATGACGCTCGCCTAGTGATCTACTGGTTGGTGGTTCCAGCCAAATTGCGTACCAGGACACCAGCAAGTTAGTCCTATTTTCATAACACAAGCATTTGGCTTAGATTGAAATTAGTAAGAATATTGATACGACACGTATTCCGTGTTCGCATCTATATTTTCTTAAGAAATGTAATATTTACAGGATCGCGTAGCTAGTAGCAAAAATTTTGGGGGAGTCTTCTAGATTCAATTTTGAATAGAAAATATTCTTTACACTTTGGGTGTAATGTCGACAGTGTGGAGATAAGCGACATCAAAATTTGCATAATTTTATTCAAAGTTTCTGAAGTATTTGCAAAAAGATAAGGTTATTTATAGTATTTAATTTACTATTAATACTTATTCAAATTTCTAAAATTTTAAATTTACCCAACTGTTAAATCCTATGTTATTTATGTAAACCTAAACCCTTGTTAAATCAAAATAATGATTTGTTTTCAAAAGATTAGAAAATTCAAAATTGTTATGGCTTTCTAATTTGTAGATACGTTCCTTTAAACTTTAAACGAATGAAGAAGGGATCATTGGCCCCGAAACATGTTGATTATTCTATAAATAGTGATTTTTTACAAAGTGTTTTCTTTTTATTGATAATAATAATATTACCGTAAAGTTATCTTTGAAGAAATTGAATATATCACCAAGAGGCGTTGCTACTGCGTGTCGCCTCGTGTCACCGAACCGATAGATGACGCATTTTGGACCACTTACCCTTTTTTGATAAATTATAATTCCAGCATTGAAAAATAGGTTTTGCGAAGCCGACGAGGCCGATTGCTTTTGCTGGTCATAACTCATCTGTCAGTTACGTACAGGTACATTTATCAAAGGTCTTTGAGTTTTGAATGTAATAAATATTTCAATCAGTCGCGTAAAAGAGATAAATAACTATTTCTGTATAGATTCCGTAGTAAAAGGTGGTAAAGACATCTAAGAAAAATCGAATTGAAAATCGAAAGATTGAAGGTCTACTCCTGAAAAATGTTTGGTAGTGCTTTTTAACCTCTCGGCTCCCACAGTCTATTGGGCACGACATTGACTTTTTATATTATTTTTAATATTTACACATCTATACGATTTTTTCAAGCCTGGATGTCTTTGTGATGTGTTTCGGCACAGTACTTATTGCAACGCTATTCATGTCTCGTGACCTGACGCAACGTTTAAAAGACATCTGATACTTCATTATAAATTCCTATTACCTACATTGGATCCATCAATGAATATTGTTTTACTCTTACTCGCAGATTCCGACATTTAATAACAGTTGGGTCATTTATATACTCCGTTTTCGTGAGTACTCACAAGGGCGCTTTGTTGATAATGTATAATTTGCGAGAGATACAAAAACAGGAATAGAATAGTGATCAAATTTATAAAATATATATTATTACAATCTTAAAAACTAGACCCAAAAATCGTGTTCTTATATGACTATCTTTTAATATTTTTCCTAAAGCGGCACACAAAAAACACCAATATTACCTACACCGAGCATCAACCAACATTCATTATGTTGATAATTAAACATGACCCTCCCTATGAACAAAATCTCCCAAGCATTGTCAATCATACGATTGTGAGATATATTACGTTACATTATAATATATGATTGAAATGTCTCGGAAATATTTTGAGAAAAGTCAAAAGTTTCAGGTCTATACGTATATTTAAGACTCTATACAGATCTCGTTCCTAGCAATCTAGAATATAATTCCATTCTGTGGTCGCCGTTCTATAAAATTAATTCATCGAGGATCGAAAGGGTTCAACACAAAATTTTAAGATAAATACATTTCTTCGGACCAAATTAATTACGATATCTTTATGAGTGTACATAATTTAGCGAAGCTATCGTGTAGGAGAACTGCAGGTGATTTCATTTGTCTGTATAAAATTATAAATGTATTATTAAAATTTATAAAAATTATAAAATTATAAAAAAAATATATAATTATTGGACTCTCCTGAGGCATTACAAATGATTACTTACAGAGAACCTGGGCGGTCGGTTTCGCAATAGAGCGAGCTATTTTATTTAGTACAGAGTGCACCAACTGTATTATCAATTCACCTTTAAATATATTCCGCCGCTTAGGTAATCAATATAGCTACATATATAGATATATTTAATGCTCGTACACTATATACATAAAAGAGACAAATCTACTTATCTTCTATGTTATAAACATATTATTTGTTGTATTTATCTCATTGATATTATTTCATTTTTTATAATTTTATTTTTATGTACTTAGATAGCTATGCTACTTATATTATGTAAAAGTCAAAGGTGTATTATTAATTAATAATGTGTATTTATCACGTTAACTATATGACGACACGGTAAATGAGTTGGAAATATTATCCAATTACTATGCAAAAACAATTGTTACATAACGATTTTTGAAGAAATACATACTTATTAAACATTGTTTTTTTATAATTCCTTCCACACATTTTTATATTCTGCTTTAATGAGTTTATTATTAATTTGTGTTTATCAACGATGGGTAGTCAAATTGTAAGATGGTTTGATGAGTACATTTTTATTAAAATATTTTTCGACAATTTTTCTCGTGTGTTTTTCTTGTTAGGTTCCACAGTATAGTAATGTCGATTTTTAAAAAAATACATGCATATACTTGTAAAATACTTGAGTTATAACATTCCTTTGAGTCAAGTTTAAAATTGATTATATCGAGTCTTAGTCTTCGAAGCTTAGACGCCACCCAAAGGTTTCATTACGCCTAAAGGTTAAAGTCAAAACTTTTCGTCTTGTCTATTTCTGGTGAAGCCGTATATGTCACGTGTATTATTATTAAGTACTGCCGACACATTGAAGGGTTTTCTTAAATCTTAAGTAATTGAATATAACATATGTGTATTATATACATACGAATATTACATATAAAGGGCTCCTCAGAACAACTGAAATGAAGGTACTATGATCCATTACTGGAAAACATCTACGTGACCGTGTCCGAAATGAAGAAATAACTAAAACATGCAAAATAGAGGACATATCACGATGGAGTAGATCCAGGAGCGAATAAAATCCCCTCTGGACGACGCCTACCGGAAAGACCACCGAACTACTACCGAAAAGATAGAGGTATAGCTGGACCTCGTCATCCCAGGAGGCATATTTTTCTGTAGCACAGATCAATAGATCTACTAAAAGAAAAAGAAGAAGATATTATTGAACGGACCTTATAAAATGAGTCGTCATTTCTCGTGCCTTCGCAACCCTATGAGTAGGTCTCCTCCCAAAGGATTATTCCTTTTCGATGTCTCGGGACGATAATAACGAAGATGAAAAATACGAAAAATTCGGGATTTCGGCGGCCCTCGTCTTCCAGTGGGCAAGGAGCTAACTTGTCATCTCGGGGGTTCCAGGTACGATTTCCGGTGAAGTATGTGATTTTTATAAACTTGGGTGTAAGTTTATGTGATGTGCTGTTTTTATTGGCTAATTAATGTATTATAATTATTAACGTTGAAATAAAATAAAATAAAATCAGATTTAAAATTCTCACATAAAAATATTGTGCTTTTTTTTCAATATTTCTGACTTGCAAAATGTTCAATTATCACTACAATAACTTATATCGAATATAAAAATTTCATTCATTTTAATACAAGTAAAAAATGACAAAATATTGTTTTAACTTGTATTTATTTTACTTGTATTGAAACAAATAAATTTTTCATAATCAATATAGGTTGCTGTAACGATAGTTCAACTTATTGAAATAAATAAGTTAGGAATGTTGAAAAGTTTGATGTTGCATATCTCCTTAACAATTGATATTATGTCAGGGTTGCTTCAACATTTTCGACTCATAATCTAGGCAGAAATTCACCTCACAGTCACAGTCAGACCTGTATATACAAAAATATCGTTATTTAGTAAGCAAGAAACTGGTATCTGATGTCAAGGATTCTGGATACGATCCCCGGTGACGTCACAATATATTCATGTGATTTTCTCAAGCCGGCGTATTTTTGTAGGTAAGTATGTTTGTATTACAGCGATAGCATATATCTAGTGACAAAATATATAAATATATTTTAAAATAATCTGTACATATCCGTTTTCTTTTTAAATTTTTTGGATTGGTGAAATATATTTACATCAGTTCTTCGATCTTTATGAGCATGACCAGATTGATCACATCCATCTCCCTTCCACAGAACTCTCAACTAAAATCTTGTTTCTATGACTATGCTTAATTTTGGAAAATTGAATTTTTACCTACTTGTCTATGCTGAACTGTGTGTATGTACGTGACCGTACAAATCCTTCAGATAAGGAACAAAGTGAATCAGAAGAACGCAGTGAGACGTAGCGCCCTTCTGATGAGGGAGGAAACAATCCATCTACCTGGCTCCAGAGGAAAACAAGAGGAGAGCGTGCTTCCCTTCATTGCCCACCTCTCCACAAACCTGTACCAAATCCCTTTCCCAATAAGTTCTCCATTCCACAATCCGTGTTCAAACATTAGGGAATATACATTTTCATTCCAAATATTTTTCCGCTGTAACACACGTGTTACGCATACATCGGAGCTCAGTTTGTTGAGAGTTTAGCGCTAACTTAGGTGAAAAAATAATGCTGTTTTGAAAGGCAGAAAAATATATTTTACTCAGGGATGGCCTGAGGCATATAAAGCGTTAGTTTAAGTACCTACGTCAGATTGTGATGTGGCATTCTACGCCGTAATAAATGCTGAAAGTAAAATCAATACATTGGGATTTGCTGCAAAATGGATCAATCCGTGTTCCTACATGCATAATAATTCCAATATGTACAATAATGTGAATATACATTTTCATTCGAAATATTCTACCGCTGTAACACACGAATTGCGCATACATTGGGGCTCGGTTTTTTGAAAAGTAGCGTTAAAGTTTAGCACTAAGATAGGCGAAAATAATGTTTTTTTTGAAAGGCAGAAACATATATTTTATTCGGGGATGGCCCGAGACATGTAAAGCGTCGATGTAAGTACGTCAGATTATAATGTAGCATTCTACGCCGTAATTATTACACAAAGTAAAATCAATACATTGGGATTTGCTGCAGAATATCCATTTCACGCTTTGCCGGTACAAATTACGCCCCCGGGCAGCGGAAAGGTTAGCGGCAGGCCCGCTTCACAGTTTCACTCTCGGCGACCTTCAGCCGCTCTCCAGACCGCGTGGATCAACCACCTGTCAATAATACCATAAACCTGACTCCCCTCTCCCCCGCCGGGGCATCGATTGCTCTCATCCATTCTCATCCCTTACGGAAACAATGCGTGTATCGAGGGTGCGGACGTGGTCGAATCGCAATAAAAATTTTTTTTTTGCATTTTTGAAAATATTTCAAAAATATATTGTGAAAATTTAAAATTGATCTGATGTATAGTTTTAAAGATTATAACAATAACAGTAGGATCCTTTTAGTATTCGCCGGAAATGGGTCATAAGTATTTCCATTTAAGAAAGACAATCACATTAGTATGTGTAAGCCGTTCTTACGATGCTCATTGTTTCGTTGTGTTGGTGTTTACGGGTATTAACAACAAAACAACGAAACAATGTGCCTCGTACGCGCAGCTTACACATACTAATTCGATTTTCTTTCTTAAATAGAAAGACTTATAGCTGCTATGAACCGGTTCACACCTGAATAATTCGAAGAATTTTAAATATAATTTTAAATTTATTTTATAGGTAGGTACCTACTTCTATTTCGAATTTCACTTTTAAAGCGTATCTTAAATCATTTTAGTATTGACTCTGTATTCGGGCTCTTGTTTTACTCTTAAGAACCGTTAGGCCCCGGGTACGATACGAGCGGCGAGCGGCAGAGCGTCAGAGCGTCAATTGTCGTCATGCGGCAGAGCGGCAAGCGGCGAGAAGCACCGGCTACGCTACAAGCGGCTGAGCGGTAACTTCTGTCAGTCGCCGTGCCGTCATACTCATTTTAAGTGAAAACGTCAGACATTTATGGAAATTTCATTTATTGAATGTCAAGAGAAAATATGGCGTTCACCCGATAAACAGCAGTAGAAGGGTTTACGGAGAGTACCAGCATTTGTTTAATAATTTAACGAAACTCGATTTTTTGAATATACAAGGATGTCTATACAAAACTTCTTCCCACAGTTTCTTCGTAATCACACTATTTTTAAAATCATTATGTCTGTCATTCCACAAAAATGTCAAACTTTGCATATTAGATATTAAAATCTCACACTCGAGATCCGTTAACTTTCTCTTATCTGACATTGTTTTGTAGGAGAGCTTCAACACAAGCTGTACAATAACTCTGCAAATAGTTTCCCATAGAAAAATTGACAGAAAAAAAAAACAGACGCTTGAGCGATGAGCGAAATTTAATGTCCGGGAACAGCGGCGAGCGGCGAAGTGTGAGCGGCAAGCGGTGCCGCCCTGCCGCTCTTGCTTATCGTAGCCTGCTACTACCCCATCTCTATGACGCTCAAACAAACAAAAACGTGAGCGGCACCGCTTCATAGACAAGAGCGGCACTTTTGTCTATGTCTGCCGCTCTGCCGCTCTGCCGCTTGCCGCTCACCGCTCGCCGCTCGTATCGTACCCGGGGCCTTAGGGTAACTGACATTAGTGGCAATGAAACTGAAAAATAGAATGTAACATACGGATGAAGGCAACTGAAGACAGAAAGAATTAAGGATTCAATGAACACATACAGGCTAATGATGGCACAGAATGAACGTGAAGATGCCCCTATTCAGTCAATGCAAGTAAAAAAAAATTAAATATACAGAACATTACTATATTACATATGTAAGATTTTTTTTTATATATCTTTATTTAGTTAATGAAACATAATTGTTTCTCATTAGCTAATATTATAAACATTATATATTATGTACATTTTTATTAAATAGTATTTCTCTTCATACATTTTCCATTGTTATGTGCCGTTTACATTCTTGTTTGAACATATCGGTTCTGCTCAGCTCTGTGTTATATTTGATATTATTTTTAAAATATTTTGGCATTTTGTTGTTTAATATTTTGTGAATGAATATCATTTTATTTAATTTTAATCCTTGTTTTATATTAATTCAATTTAAATTTGAGAGCATCTTTTTAATTTTGGAATATCTATTTCTCTGTAGAATTATTCTCATTGCTCTATTCTGTTGAATTTGTAATTTTCTTATATTATTTATTTATTTTATTTTGGGGAAAATTAACAGCAAAACAACAATCTTAACAAATATGAAATAATGGTTTTTAAAATTATGCCAATTACAAATTTTCCACTGAATATAGTAATTTACTTTAACTTACTTTAACAGCGAGTGGAGAGGGTGGAGGGGAATGTGGGACGGGAGTAGAAGGGAAGATATAATGTACGGATTAGTTTGGGTGCGGTAGTGTAGATATTGTTTGTTTTAAGTTTCTTATTGTTGAGTTGAAAATGTCAGTGTGGTGATAGTTTGTGTTAAATGAATTTGTGGATCTGTACATAAAGGAGTTTTGTTTTGAGTTGGTCTTTCAAAAGGGGAGATGAAAAGTAAGTGAATGTCTGTAATTGCGAGTTGGGATGTGGTAAGATATTCGTTGAAGAAGTTCCGGACTATCAACTAGATTGTGTGTTATTTTGAATAGCACCACCGCGTCAGCTATGTTTCTTCGACGAGTTAGGGTCTGCATGTTAAAAAACTTCGCAGAGTCTTCATTGCTTAAATGAGATCTAAATGAACGGAGGTCTAGGTATCGTAGGAATCTGTTTTGGACGCTTTCAATTCTATTTTCGTGTACTGCATAACCTGGATTCCACACCTGAGATGCATATTCTAAAATACTACGAACGTATGAGAAATAAAGTGTCTTGAGGGTACTGATATTTTTGAAATGTGACATATGACAAAACCAAGCATAGATGATGCGTTGGTGAGTATGTAATCGGTCTGTTTGTTAAAATTTAATTAACTGTCAAGTATCACCCCAAGGTCTTTGCTTTCGGATTTGGTAGATAATGGTATATTGTTAATTGAATATTCATTAGAGAATACATTTTTATTTCTTGTAAAGCGTACAACAAAGCATCTCCTTCATCACATAGGTACATTACATAGATATTAGCAATGAGTACAGTGAATTCGTAGACATATTCAATTAAAGCTCGACAACTTTTAAGAGATGCTGCAACCGACTTGGAGATGAAGTAGGTGACAATCGTTTATGTTATATAGAAGATACTTCCTTTTTTAAAATGCGTTCCAAAAGTAAAACAAATATTGCCGTAAGAAACACTGTGTTTACTTTAACATTACATATATCGTTTTATATAGTTACAGGCCTTCAAAATGCAATGCGTAATACATAATAAAGAAAGTAAGCACTTTCGACACGTTATGTTCGCCTTCAAACAAGGAAATAAATGTTTTTTATCGTAGAAGCATCGAAAAACTTGTAGAACGTTAACAAAAATAAATAGGTAATAAAGCAGAATATATTACTGTTTAACATAACCAAAAATTTTGACGTGTTTATTTTTTAACATTAATTAGTAATTATGTGCTGTATGCATACATAAATAATAATGAATATTGCCTTAAAAACGTCTAAACATGTGATATAGATACACATACGATTAATAAGATTAGTTATTTAAAAATGCAGTACTATTTACCATTTACCCTGGTCTTAGTTCTGGATTTCTTACAGGAATATTATTATCCAAAAAAAGCGCAATAATGACGCTATCGTAAATCAAAAAACTTCCCGTTTAATAGTTCCGACGGAGCAGAGTTAAATAGGAAGTACTCAGAGGCACTACCGGCAGCCCTGGAGTTCCCCCGCTCGCCGCGCGCCGCTCCAATTCAAGCACCTAAAATGTTCGGATCCCATTCATGGCGGAGGCGCACGCACAGCGCAGGGCGGCCGGGCCCTCCAGGGCGCGGAAGTAGGACAAGGTCCCGCGGTGCCTCTCGCCCGGTTCACGCCCTTCGCGTTTTGAAATCAAGAACATCTGCACTTCGTGCCTCACCGTAGATGCCTCACGGAGACTAAGCTATTTATATGGGAGTGTAGGCATGGAAGCCTTTTTGGGCGTCTACAGGACTTACGACCTGCCATTGGCTAGCTTAACTGATCTGTTTAGGTTCATAATGTATCACAAAAATCTTCGACTGCCTACCGAAAACGATGTAAAGTACAGTGAATATAAAGAGTTTAAAGTGGACTGCAAAAAGTTTACCATAAAAAACTTTTAAATGACTAATGATTATGTTTTTATAATGTAAATTATGTGTGCGCGACGCAATTTGCCGGCACGGGGATTGACAACGAAAGACGAATATATATATATATTTTTAAATAGAGATGCGAAAACGGAATACGTGTCGCATCAATATTCTTACTATTCTCAAACTAAGCCAAAAACCTGCTCTATGAAATTAGGACTGTGGTGAGCTAGGCCTGCCCTGACTCTAGTCCCTCGAGCGGGCCAAACGGACCAATCGCGCTAGGGGGAAAACACCCAACGAGAAGCCCGAAGCGACGGGAAGCTACCGACCAGACAGCCCGCCGGTACCACGACCATTCTCCCACCGACCTACGCCCGCGACACCACGCTCGTATTCACTCTCCGTATATTGTTGTGTAACGATTTCTCCAACATGTAAATTTTGTGTCTTCAATAAATCAACGAGTTGTCACATCAACGCACTTTGGCTAAATCCAAGATAATGGTCCCATTGCATATACAACGAAAATGATTATTTCACTATATTAATGAATGTGCTAATAACAAAATGAAAGATAATTTATGTTTAAAAAGTAAGTATTAAATAAGATATTACACTTTAAAGTTTCGAAAAATGCACTGCATATTTTGACATTTCATAGGCAATATATGAGGTTAGGTTAGGTTATTAGATTTGGTTAGGTTAGGTTATTAGTTTGGTTTGTTTAATTTAGATTACGATTATTTTAGTTAGATTAAATTAACAGGACGTTAAATTATATAGTGAAATACTTATTTTCATTGTATGAACAACGGGACCATCATCTTGGATTATTCCCGCACTTTCATACGCACGCCTTCAGCGTCCACTGCAACATGCATCAGACCTAATTATGTATTGGCAGATGTGCATAATCACACTAATCACTTCGCGAATACACATAACCTCAAATCATATCTGCCAAAGGACTAACGTGCTGTTGTCCTGGAATGGGGCTCGAACCACCGACCGCCAGATCACTAGGCGAGCGTCGTGACCACTAAACCAACAAGCTACTCATATAAGGGATGGCAATGGGATGGGGATAGGGGTGTGAAGGAGAAATGAATTGTGTGAACTGTATTTCGATGGGGTAAGACAAGGAAAGAAACAGGACAGCCGATACTACCACCACGCGAAAATTTTCTTCTCCTTTTGGAATCAATGCGATGTGTCATGCGATGCAATGGCAACACCGAACATCGTGTATTAGCTCATACAACATAAAATGTATAACTAAATAAACAGTTATATTAACGAACACATTCTTATTGTGAAGTTGCAATTTCGGAACAAAGTTCTGTAAATTTTTGAAACCAAATTTATTAATCAATTAGAAAAAATCAAATCAACGAAAAAATATGTGGCTGTTACCGGGACTCGGACCATGGATCTCCTATTTATCCGGGACATGTGCGTTCACCAATTAAGCCACAGTGGCCTCGTACATTTCCGTCAATATATTGACCATATATGTAAGTCTCTTATTATTAATTGATTAATGCATATTATCCATTTTTAGCAATCCACTTTTGGCAATCCAATATGTACTGTATTTTTGATGGGTAATGCAGGCTCGGCAGTAGCAACATCGCTATCATTGCCGCCTTGGGGTTTGCTGGCCCGGAGTTCGAACCCCATATCCGACCGTTTAATTTCGTGTTTTTAGTCATGAATTCGAACGGAATTACGGACGTTACACGAAGTTACAGGGACAGATAAACAGATGGACGGATGAACAGACATACAACGAAATTATTATGTTTGATTGTAGAGTATAAGATATATTATATAATGGATTGTATAATATTACAGGATACATAAGTTATTACGCGTAGTATATTAGTAATATATTGTGGAATGTAAAGTGTAAAATACTAGTTAATGTACAAACTAAACTAATTAAAAAATAAATAAAATAAAAAAGAGTTAGTTTAAGAGTTTAAAAAAATCTATTAAAACCAATCATGCTACACGAGGTAAAACAATCACGTTTCTAACGTTATGTTTCTACAAACCCTAAAACTGTGTGCCTTTGGATTGGGGAATTACAGGCACAATATAAGTAGGTTCCTACACACTCTACAACTGTGTGTATCTGGATTGGAGGTCTTTAGAGGCTATACCAGTAGGCTCCTCTACATTTTGTGCCAGATAAACAGCTTAGGGAATTATTGGCCGAACATAAGTAGGTTCCTGTAAACCCTAAAACTGACTTACGGGATAATATTGGCACGTGACAGGTTAGGGTTTGGGGTTTATGTTTGAAGGAGGAAAGCGGGACCAATTTCCTGAAAGTTATTTATCGGAATAACCCAAATTACCAGGACTTGTTGTAGACACAGACTAAATAAAATAATAAAAATTAAATTTTGTCTAACTAAATATGTGGTTGTTTCATGATAACATAATATTGAATAAAATAATTAAAACATTGTTTTAACCACACTTAAATTTTTACAATAAAATTGAAATGTGGTTAAAACAAAGTTTGAATTTTTTACTTATTTAGACAGCAGATACATAACGATGATTTTTATAATAAATTATTAATGTTATTACTTTGTATTATGACACTATACTCCGCATGATATGAGCCAATAGGTCGAGCTTATGGGAGGCTTTTTATTTACAAGCCAAATTAATTAATTTTTTTACAAGTTTTTATTAACCAGAAACCATTTTATTTACAAAATGGTGCCATAAAAGTAATTTGAAAAATTCGAAGAGGATTATTTTTTATTTAGTGGTTCCTAATTTTGTAAGTATTTAAAAAAAACTGGCAGAAGAGGATCGAATTTAAACTGAATGCAGTTGAAGCGACATCACTTAGGCGCATGTGTGTGAAAAATCCATTTAGTACAGAATATAAAGAATGAAAAAATAGATAAAAATATAAAGAATGAAAAAAGAAGAAGAAAACTGATCTTAGAATAGCGAATAGGATTTAAAAAGGGTCGCTTAGGTATTTTGATCATGTTGGACAAAGAGATAATAGAAAGAAAGTCATATGACGCGTGTGCTGATGGTACCAGATACAGCGGATGCTCACGGAAGACTTGGAATCACCAGACACTAGAAATTGGTCCTATTAAGAGGTTCTACAATCGATGAACTTCCAAGCATAGATGTATAAATGTAGATGAAGCGAGAGTTGTGTATCAGGACAGAAGAGTGTGGTGCTCCACTTTCTGACTACCCCCACGGGAAAGGTAATGATGGTACGTTTGTTAATTGATTTGTAAATCATAAAATTCGTATATTTTAATTCTTGTGCAAAGCAAAAATTTAAGGCAGTTTTTTTGTTTCCTCATTAGTCGCATTATATCACCCCGTAAAGTTTTTTCATACAAATGTGTTTTTCGATTGTGAAAAAAAAAAAAATTATATATGTATACTTTTATACATATATATAAGAATGAAATGGAAAAATTGTTATGCTACTAACTGATAAAATGATTTTGTTGAATAGAACAATATATATGTGGGGTATAAAAGCAAAGGCAGCAATATCCAAAAAATTAAAATATCTTTTGAATGCAGTCACCGAGGATTATTAATTTAAAATGTACTGAATTCTACATTTTGTGTATCTATCCTTTTCAAAATTATTTTCCCATTAATTAATGGGCAATGTTTCCTATAAAATGTCGAATTCAGTACCTATATTATAAATTAGTAATCCTCGATGACTGAATTAATTTTTTTTTGGATATTGTTGCCTTTGCTTTTATACCCCACATATGTTATATTCCTTAACCTTTGATATATTATATTCCTTTACCCTTGTCTTCATAAATCTATTATTATTTTTCCCTGAGACCCAACAATATCCAATTAAGGGCAAGTGACATCACAGGTTATTCTGAAATTGATAGGGTACGAAGACATTCATTGAACGACATACCGTCTCTATATTAATATTCGTATTAATTAAAACGTAATAAATGTGTTTTAATTAATACCGTGATCAAACGTGATGAAATCAACGTCCCATCACGAAAACATATTATATAAATATTTTTCGGGTGAAAAATAATATGATTTTAATTAAACTTCGACAATATTATGGTTATTTTGATTATATAAGGACATAATACACGTTGTTGATACAAATGTCGTGGATTCTATTTCCAATAACGGTCATATTTTAAAGAGTTAAGGTTGTTATTACGGTCGTTAGACATATTTAACTGTAAACGGATATTTTATACGAACCGTATGTTTTTCCGAGAAACGATTCTCGACGTTTCGTTGAATGCTTATTCAACGTCATCAGGAGGACGACCTTTACCCGTGGACCTTTACAAGACAAAAATCTTATCAACAGAACCGCCCCTTATATCCAGATTAGTGAGGGAGTCCATTGAAATATACAAACATCCCAATTTCAATAGAGATGACAGTTACAAACTGTCAAGTATCTGGCGCCCTGTTCTTACAGCATTGATTCAACCCTTGAGAGAAGTCGCAGTAAAGTCCGCCGACGTAACTAGTACATATTGCACACTGTCGACCTCTATTGTAGAAGAAGCGAGCACTCCACAACAAAGTGCATATAATTTGCGGCCTCGAAAGTAGTAATCAGTCCGCCCTCTATCTCCGCGGGTAAAGGTCGTCCTCCTGATGACGTTGAATAAACATTTAACGAAACGTCGAGAATCGTTTCTCGGAAAAACGTACGGTTCGTATAAAATATCCGCAATTATTTACAGTTAAACGGTCATCTTTTATTAATAAATCACTGTTAGTATTCAATTGAATCACAAACCTACAAAAACCGACAAATATCGCAAAACGTATCGTACCTACCTGTATATTTGTGTATACTTGTACAAGCCGTGAATGTCATGCGCGAATTGAAAAAATTAAAATCATCCCCGGATCATTCCAAAAAAATATCACATATCAAATGCGTGTCTCCCGCGCGCTTTGCGTATGATCTTGAGGGCGAACAATTTAAAATTCGATCGTGTAGCACTTTAGCGCCATCTTCAACTATCCTTTACGATTTTGCCGGCAGAAAACTTCTATTTTGACTGTTGATTTACGCTATAACCGGCGATGTTTTTGAATTGAAAATAGATCGACAGGTCACCACGGGATTTCTCTACTAGGAAGAAATCACGTTTTTCAAATTCGATACGCGGCCGCCGGGAAATTATCCATTACGTTCCCGTCGGCCAAGATGGACTGCAGGGAAGGAAATTCGTCCTTTAAAATACGGAAAAATACTCGGAAAATATAACAAGTGGTTATTTAATTGTTCTGTAATTGAAACCGGGGTCATAGAGTCGGACTCAAAGACATATTACATTCTGAGCAGAGTCGCAGTCGTTAGAAATCGGATCGAAAGTATATGATAGGTTAATTGATAATGTATGAGTACTTTATAAAGTAGCGAATGCTATGCTTCATAAGTCTAGGGTGGGAGTATATCTTAAATACTGGATACATATGCATACAGAATACATTTATACAAGCGGTCAGTCTTTCGCGAATCATATCGCATTCTCTCGCTCGCACACATACAAACGACCGTGCTGCGTCTGAGAAATTTTGAAACATTGCAAAAAATCTGTTTCAAACTTCGGTTGCATGCACGTTTTAATTATATTATTTGATTTGTATCGAAGCGAATTAATTTTGAAAATTCGAAATTTATGTATTTTATTTTATTTATATTTATTCGGAAAACCAACAGTTAACAATAATTAAGTAAATAAAAAAAATTGGAAAAATAACAGTCAATTATAGGTTTTCACTGGTAGTGACGAAATATTGTATTTGCGTGGCGTACATACGTATGATTAGTATATTGACAAAAGTATATATAATTGATATAATGGAAAATAATAACATATATTTTATTTGAAAAATGGACCGGAAAGCAAGCGTCGAACATGAGAAGGGTTATTTTGAAATAAGTCTAAATTATACTTTTTATTGAGTGCATTCAATTTGTTGCAAGTTCGCCACAATGTATGAGTTTTGCCTGTATATGCCGTATATGCCAAGGGGAGTATAAGGAAGAGGGCTGATTCTTAGAACTTTAGGAGGAACATTGATCAAGAGCTTTGATAATAATTCAGGACAATCTATTGAGCCTGAGGATATTTTTAGCAAAAAAATTAAAATATATTTGATATAAGTTATTTTCACGATACTCCAACATTTTACAGAAGAAAGGCCAGAAATATTGAAAAAAAATGCAAACTTTGATGTCGCATCTCTCTGGAACTGTTATTCTTTTCAAAATTTAATGAAGAAGACACCCCGATAGTTTTTTCTGCTAGGTATGACACCCGGCATTATATCTATGTATGTATGCGTTAAAGCAGAAATTCCCAATTTTTTTTTTGACACGGAACCCTAATTACTCATACTTTTCTTGGCGGAACCTTATTTTTGTAACCTTGTAGTTTGAAGTTTTTTAATGTTTTACTTGAAAAGAAAGAACAATCTATAAATATATAAATATAAATAAATAATAATTATTATAAGTATTGTAAAACATTTATTGTGCAAAGAAATACAATGTAACTATGAATTTTAATGTGAATAATGAAATTTTTTCATATATTTTCTTATAATAGCACTAAATTTAGGCTTAATGTCTGACAATCTAATGCAAAGATCTGGAGTTCCATCCAGTCTGTTTTTGTACTTGTTTTTGGTCGGTAGGTCGTCACAAACGGAAGCAAAACTGTGACAGCCTTCTCAACTATTGCAGGGGATTCGTCCTTAAGTCCAATTCAAAAGTCATTCAGATAATCTTCTAATTCGAATTTATGTTTTAGAGAAGACGAATACTTAAAATCGATCAAATTTTCCTACTCAGACACAGTTAGCATCCATGGTTTGGTATGATTCGCGAATGGATTCTGTACCCAGTCGATGTCTTGTACCTTCTCCGGGAAATACTCTTTCAAGGATATTTTAAGGCTTATCAAATGTTCATGTATGTTTTTTTAACATCTGTGGTTACTTGCAACTCATATTTGCTGTGATTATTTTCTACGAACGTTTCATTTACCTCTCGGATAGAACGCGGAACCCTCGCGACCCTTCCACGGAACCCCAGGGTTCCGCGGACCACCTTTCGGGAAACGCTGCGTTAAAGAATAGTAGAGTGGGTGTACTTTAGTATTTTTTTTAATGAAAAAGAAAACAGTTTTCTCATTTCAAAAACTTTTCTTATTTCCCTTATGGACCCCGCACTACTTCAAATTTGTTTGAAATCGATTCTCCAAGAATGCAAAATAAGAGACGGGAGAAGAACGGAATTTGCCATTTGTATTTGCATCAAAGGCAATATTCAAATTTCAATAGAGGGAAATTTTGTTCTTGTGTCAAATTACGTCTCATGATTTTTTCTTCTTTCATACTGGTGGTCACGTTGGTATTGTTTTTTTTTTTTTTTTGTTATTATTATTATTATTAATAATAATAACAATAAAATATAATAATAATAATTGATCTTCAATCACGTCGTTCAATATAGGCAAACCCCTAGAATATTAAAGAATTGATTAGTAATACAGTAGTGTAATTTGTTAACAAATGTATGTGTTTAGGTAGAAAAAGTAAAAAACCGAAAAATTGTTCATTTGTTGTTTACAGATTAAAATAAATAAATAAAAATGGTATTGCTGTATTTCTACAATTAATTGTACACATTACGTGTATTCGTAAAAAGGGCAAAAAGATGAATCGGTAGCGAGAGTAGGCACTTGCGACGTGTGGGCGGGGGTAGGTGCGCAGCTGAGCGGTGGCGGGGGGGTTAATGGGCCCGGGGTAAACAGTTACGTCGGGGCGCCTCAAACATCACACGGCACGAATTCACTTTCAGCAAACGACCCCACCACGGCGTCACAAACAGACAAAACTTATTACGCGTTGCATTTTCAATTTGCAATAAATTATTTTTTGTTTCCAAAAATAACGTTTTGCCCTAGATGCATTTTGGGCTTAATTATTATATTATATTAAGCATTTGATTGAATTTAATGTTTTATATATGTTACAGTAAATCTGTATTTCTAGCGAGTCTATATTTTCACTGGCATTTTAGTGAAATTATATTCAAGGTCATTCTTATCATATATCCGAGAAGATTTTCACCAATAAAATTTAATAAAAGCTAGTGAAAAATATTTTAACTGATATCTTACTAGTGAAATTATATTGGTTTCCGAAATGTCATTAAAATTAAATTTGACAAATCATGACATGTCTACATATTTTCGGATTGAGAATGACCTATTAGAATAAGAATTCCAGATTTAAGTTATTGTGTGAAAAAGGTTCAGTTCTTCTGAGCATATCAACATTATATATCGGATATTATTAACATAACCTAACGTAAGCTTTAGAAATGCGTGCATTCATGGACAAAATACACTTTCACCGAAACTGTGTATCTAAACAGTGAATCTGTAAATTCATTGATAGACATGTTTTCACTGCCCGACCGGGTAAAACATATTTCTACTAGTGGACTCACTAGAAATACAAGTTAAGAGATTTTTTATTATTAAAAATTCGTAAATTCATGTAACGAACTAATAAAAAAATAATTATTTCTATTTTGTATGTATCTTTGTAATTTTTTTCTATTTTTGAATGTACTTCACCTGTCGATAGGAGATTCTGATACTCTCGAAACTCGAGTAGCAAAATATAAAATATAATACGATAGGAGTTTATATTTTCCATGCATTTTAAGACCTTAATCTTTCCAGTATTCCAGAAATTTGACCAAAAAATTTCCACTTTAATCAAAGATGTCTTCAATTTCAATTTCAATTTCAATTTCAATTTTTATTTATTACATAGTATGTACATTACAAACATTATGTTCGATGCATACATATTATTAACTTACATCTAAAAATATACATATATGCATATACATACACATCCATATACACATATGTATACATACATACATATATACATATACATACACATCCGTATACACATATGTATACATACATACATACACACACATATACATATTGTGTATTAAAATACTAATTTATTATTAAACAATTAAAAGTGACCAGTACAATCTGGTCAAAGGTGTAGGAGAAACCTGCTTCGGAAAACCCCCTCAGACAGCAATTAGAGAAAAACCAAGCAGGTATTTAAACATAAAATAAAAACCAATGAATTAATATGGTTGGAGAGAAACAACCGACCCTGCACAATAAATCGTGTTACCTTTCAATAAGCAAACGGCTCATAGAAATTATTCCTTCATTTTCGTTTCGTAAATTTTGATTTTGCAACTTCCGTCAATGACGGAGATTGTGTTCTCCGTGGACATCGACGTGTGATGACGTCATTTCCGGCGCGGGCGTCGGGGCGCGAGCCACAGCCAGCAGGGGTGGGTGGACGACATTAAAATTGCCCTCCCTTGTCCATAAAATTGGCCCTCTCCCTACTGGAGAATGGGAGCTTTGTTTCCGTTTGCATTCTCCTCGCGTGGTTTCCCAAGCCCGTAAATCACAGGGATGTCACCTGTTGCTGTCGAAGAAATGGATGACCAATTCTTTCGGATAGGATCATAAAATATGTAGGCCCAGATGTGCGAAACAGCCGAGGCGACAAATTTTTTGTTTTGATTGTATTTTGTTAAATCTAATATTTAATGCAAGAACAGGCAGGGAATTGTCGCTTTCTTAATGAATTATGGCCATTTTTCAGGCGTGCGCAGTCAGTAGATTGATGCATGAGTTGTATCTAAGTAAACGTAAAAATAATAATAAAAAAAAAACGCAAGATTATATTTCTTCAAAATTTTCAAATTCACTTTGTGGCACCATTTTATAAATAAAATAATGAAAACTTTGTTTAAACCACACCTAAATTTTGTTTTAACAAATTCAACGTGTTTCGGGAGCGATGCTCCCATCTTCAGGACAATGAATGTACTGAAATTGGTGATCGACAGATTTGGTTATGGTGTGAGGGGGTTGGAAGGGACGTGGTTTAAAGTAATTAATTATAATGGGAAAAGGTTTAAGAGAGGGCTGTTTACAAAGTTTATCAGATTATTTATAATATTTAAGTTTCTATTAATACTTTTCCTAATTTTAAATATTTCTAGATTATCCAAATGAAAACCCCAAGTATAGCTATGTGAAATTTTGAAACCGGTATTTACATCGAAAGAGTGATTAGATTCTATTAGTTGGTTTGAAAATTCCGAATAATTACTATTGACTAAATATTTAATTTCAAAATTTTTCTAGGTTTTTCCTATGTTGAAATAGTTACAGTCCCTACAACTTAATTGATAAATGCCCGAGATTTTTAATTTTTAATTCCTTATCCTTGTTATTAAAAAAAAAATAGCATCGCTGCCGAAACACGTTGAATTGTTGTTAAAACAAAGATTTCATTATTTTATTTTTTCAATAAATTTTGCAATTAATCTTATTATTATGACATATATATTGGTATTAAAATAAAACTTGAAATTATCATATTTCTAATAGGATTTACGATAGGTAAATGTAATTGATGGACGTCTGTCTGAGCATTTGAAAGAGATTGGAGATAGATAGTGAAAATAGGATTAAAAGGGACGAGCCGTGCGGGAGCGCGCCATTGAGAAAGCCAGATCGAAGGCATGCACTTGGAGAGCTTATTAGAACTGTTTATTATACTTTGTCGCAATATTGTTGTATTTTATATGAAACACAAACCTTGAAGAACAATGTGGATTTTCATTGAGGATCCGAGAGTTCCCGAAAAAAGATCCTTCCTAGACCAACGGAAGGATATCTCAGTTTACATATTATTTTAGTTCTATTTATTCACAATTCTAGTAAAGCTTATTTCAAAGCACTTACTGCAAGACGCTGCTTTTCTCTGATAATTTAACTCAAATAAAAAAAAATCTAATGCACATTGCGGTAGTCAAACGTTGTCCGTAGCATTCCTATTAGATACTCAATTTGATTATTGCTACCAGACATAATAATTTATTTAACTTAATTAATGTATAATTTCTTTAAGGAAAGAATATGCTTAATCCTTTCATAAACCTTATTATTATTACACGAATTAAACGAAATCTTGGATTCGGAATGGAAGTGATTATGAATAATTTAGTATATTTCTTCGAATGTCGAGCGATTTTCACTTCGCGGAAAAGCTCTGTAATTAACCGGATAACATACATCGACATTTTTTCCATTTCTTTACGATGCAAGTGAGATATCATTTTTAAATTGTATAAATAAATTTTTGGCGATGATTTATTTTTTTAAACCAATAGTTTATTTTGTAACGAGGGCATGAATCTTTTCGGTCCCAAACTATTATACCTACCTGTAGGTTTTATAGTTTAATTATTATGGATGTTTTTTTTATGTAAGAAAAATGAATACCTGTAAATATTATGGAAAAACAAATCAACGATCAAAAAATAATGAAATTTGGCAGTATACTATCTTCATAGCCTAGGGGTTATTAAAGCTTAAGATAAGATGAGTTTAGATGATAAAATGATTCGAAGAGGATCTGTACTTATTTTTTCAACAGTGAATTATTTACAAAACAATCTTTTCGTTCAGGGGCCGTAGTTTTGAATAAATTTTCAAAACAAACATTTGTACTGCGGGCAGCGAAAATAATGTGTCTCGAATTTTAAGTTCATCGCCCTAAATAAATAGAGCAATTCAAAAGGATCCGTACGTAATATTTAATAATAACGTCACACCAGACTAATTAGGTATTTATATTATTGTCTTATATAACGTGTGAGGGGATTAGACGCAAAAATGCCACTTTGTATATATATAAAATAAAATAAAACGACGAGAATCTACTTTGAATATGATTATCTGGTAAAGAGTGTAATATTTCACAATTGATAACTGATTTTGAGAGCATTTTTGTGTATTTTAGAAGCGTTTTATCAAAAGAATATTAATTTTAAAATCTCCGCTCTGGCTTTAAAATCAGTTACAAAAACGTTTATATAATTTTTATTCGTTTATATTAATTTCATCTATACGATAGTGGCGCTTTTGCTTCTAATCGTCTTTTATATAACTTCGAGTTAAAAAAAACATCCAACTTTGAATTATTTTTTCATTTTTTGTAAATATTGAATATTGAAATATTGTAAACTATTGAAGCACATATTTTTTGGGCATGATAATGACTATGATTACTTTGACTATGAAGTGTATTTGAGTTTTGGTGGTTGAAATATTCATTGTGTATTTGCAGTAATGCAATGTTTTTATATAGTCCATCTAAATAAGGAACGTAAAATTCTTTAAATAGTAAATCTGTGGAATATGTAGATTTTCAAAATATAATTTTTATAATCAATTTTTATGTTATTTTAAGAGCCCGGAGACTTCATTTATGTACTCCACCCCAACTTATGATCCATCATGATCTACATTGCAATATAGATTATATAAAGTTACAATGTATTATTTTAAGTGTGTGTGTATGTAGTGTAAAAATGTTGAGTAATTTTGAACAATTATATCAGCTGTAAACCGTAAAAATGACGGTACTTTATGTCGGTTCCTAAAGAATAATTATTTATTTATTTATTAAATAAATGGAAAAAATAAAAAAAGGAAAAAAGAAAAAAATTCATAAAAGACAACGAAATTATTATTGAAATTGTTTTTATGTGCTCCTTAAATTCCGTTTGTCATAATTAAGTCGATTTGACAATGTACCCGTATCCACATCAACGAGCTGCCGGATGTTTGTACGAAATCCCTACACAAAACGACCATATTTTACGTTTTCCTCAACATAAATTCTAGATTTAAAGACAGACAGGTCCAAAAACGTTTCACATCTGTTCAAAAGTGGATTTTGGCCTCAAAGCCAGCGTGCGTGGTTCGAGGCAGATGGCGCCCTGCTATCTGGTAAGGGATTTCCGCAGTAACGAGTACTACGAAGGAAGCCGGGTTATTTAGAGCTACTCGAGTAAAAACGGAAAAGAACCCCGATTCCGTTATTTCGGTTTCAATACATTGCTAAACTACTTTTTACAAAAACCTTGCTGCAAGATCTGTCGTAGGATTCAGGACATGACACGAAACAAGACATGTAATAAATAACAATTTGAATCGTTTAGAATGGATCGGGATCAGAAAAGAACGAAAGACATAAATAAAACTCGCAGGAAAGTGCATAAGGAAATTTTGTAAATTTATTAAATTTATTTTGACATGAATACGTGTCTAAAATCGGGTTGAAGTTATGCGGGGCATGTTCAAAAATCTGACGAAAATAGGTCAGACTTAAACGCTTATATCTCGGAAACTATTCGACTTAGGTGAAATTTAAAAGTTGCAGCTGAATTTCATAATGTCGAGGAACTTGGCAAACAAGCACAAGTAGAAATCGAGAAAAGTGGTGACTTCAACCAAACTCCCTTAAGGGGATCACCTCGGCAGAGACGGCTAAAGCGACAGACTAAAAATCGACAAACAAAATTAAAGAACTCGATAGGGTTTTAATATGATATTTATGTACCTGTCACACACTATTGTAATATTAGAGTTACTTTTGAGGAGTAGATTTCTGCCTAAATTATGAAATGTTCAAGCAAAAATGTCCAAATATCAATAGTTATGGAGATAACGACTACGAAGATTGCATTTTTTCAATATTTATGACTTATTTTCTATAAAAAGTTGGACTACCACTACAGTAGCTTATATCTAATATTACAAATGCATTCATCATAATACAAGTCAAATAAAATGTCAAAAAAAAATTTATACTAGGTCATATTTTATGCAAGGTTAAGGCCCGGTTGTTTCAAATTCGATCAAAGGAAGCGTAGAGTTTAAACTGAAATTTTACGTTCTCCACCAATCAGACGATCCGTTTTCGTAAAAATCTATGCTTTTATCGACCGCTTACTTTGATCGAACTTGAAACAACCGGGCCTTAGTTGCAGAATAGATTAGTTGGTAGAAGAATTACTTTAAAAATGTTAAAGAGTATGTGTTAATCTTCTTCTTTTGGTGTCAAGTCAGGTCCCCCCAACGTTGACTATCATCCGAGAGAAAGCGTCCCTGTCCTGGGCAGCACGAAACAGCTCTCCAACACTTCTTATGCCCGTCCAGTCGCGTATATTGCGGAGCCAGGAAATTTGTCTCCTTCCAACACCTCTACGACCCTCTATCTTGCCCATAAGTATTAATAAGTTTATGATATATGTGTTAATAAGTTTATAAAATGTGTTCACCTGTTTGGAAATAGCTTGGCGGATCTAGATTTGGATTATTTTGTAATTAAAAGTGGTTAAATAAAAAATAAAAAAGATGCGTTACACCCTGTAAATATTAATATACGTTTTTCGCATCATAAAGTCGTGCTTTATTTTTTTTAGTCCCTCCATTCCTTTTAATTTAATATCTAAATAAATTTGACAAGCTTTGAACCTAATTTAATGCGTGTATGAGAAAATAAGTCCTCCGTAAATCATGCGGCAATTAATATGGCAATTAAGATATTAATCTCGAGTCTGTAAATGGTATTTCGAAAATCATTTAATATCCCACATTAATAGCACGTAGCAAAAACCAATAATCGCCGAACACAACCCACTTTGCTAGGGCTCGTGAAGCGAGTTCCCACACGGAATAATAATTATAAATATTGTCATTATCGGGTCGATACTTCAATTCAGGGGCGATAGGCGACCCACGGACCCACATAAGCCCGGAAAAATATATATATATATTTATTATTTATTATTTAACACCGTTATGGGCTTTACAAAATATAAAATAAAAAAAATCACTTAAGACAGATATGCAGTTAAAGAGATTCAAGTACAAGGTTATAGTTACAAGTAAAAATCGCAAAAGACAGATAGTTATAAAGATTACAGTACATTAAAAGGATAAAGTACTTGTAATAGATTTGTGTAAATTAAAAACAGAAGTGAAAAAGAGAAGTCTAAGCAGGAAGAAGGAAAATAAAAAATTATTTATCCATTACCGTTTCGTTAAAACTTAAAGAATTTCATTTTAGTCCTATACACAGTTATACCATCAGTAAAAATGTCGACCACCTCCGTATGTTCATTCCCGAATGAGTGTAATCTGGGGATTAAGAAGTTTTCTAATGCATTAGTTCTGACATTTCCTTTATAATTGAATAATTTACTGTGTCTTGGACCACGATGGTGCATATAAGTTGACCAGACTAACAATCTGGGGGCAATAAATCATGTTATTAATGATTCTATACAGAAATATTTCTACACGTCTCACAGACAACTTTAATAGTTTGCAGATGACTAAGGAGATATTCATAATTGATACCCTACAAGCCTATATTAATATCGAATAATATTTTTATAGGTACTTTTTGAACTATGGTAGAGTAATCAATAACACGTAGATAATATAAAAAAAAACGTATTTACTAATAGAGTGTCAATCGGTTTTCAAACTCACCAGTCTCTAAAATAATATCATTAATAACGCATTTCGATTCTCGATTAGATTTGTCATTATCATTCTTATCCGATACTTTATTCATTTTATTTCATACAATAAAAGAATTTCACAAACCGTATAATTAACGACTCTACATATTTGGAAATCTGTGTCATTGAATTTAAAAAAAGTTCCGAAAAAACAGCGATTGGTGGCTTTCAAAAATTTTATAAAAGTTTAACGGGTGTTTGTAAGTTTTACAATTATTTTTTTTTCATATAATTTTTTTAAATATCTAATTAAGATATATTATAGATGTCTCACAGAGATGTAGCTACTTATATGTAAGTATTTATGGAAGTCTTTTGTATTTGTATGTATTGATACGAAAATATGTAGAGAAGTCTTTTTGGTTGACTTTTACAAATTCCCATATAAACAGCGTCGTCTCCGAGACATTTGTAAATTATCTTAATTAATAATGATCCTTCCGAGGACAACATATAATAATTGTGTTCTTGAAAATTTTAATTTTCTAAAATATTTGCTTTAGCACAGGAATCGCCCAATGATTAGAACTGCGTGTAACAATACTAATTAATTTTTATTCATACTACTCTCAGACTTACTCATTTATCATCACAACAAATTCACCATGGGGGTAGACAGAGAGGATAGATTGCCACACCCTTCTGTCCTGACACATAACTCTCCCCTCATCCACATTCCTACATCTTCGCATACAAGCTCGACGATTGTTGAGGCTGACATGACAATTTTCCTGGTTAATCTGGCCATGCCACGTCTTCCGCGGTCAACCTCTCTTTCTGGCGCCGTCAACAATTGCGTCATATTTCTTTCTTACCATTCTTTCCTCATTCTTTCGCTCAGCATGCCAAAACCACTTGAGTGACCATTTAAAAAAAAATCTATTTACGATGCTTGGATCAGCTTTACATTCTGCCTAATTTGTACATTTGACACTCTATCATAAATGGATTTGCCACACGTACGTCAAGAGCCGGTTGTATCAACTTGGATTACAGTAATTTTTCGTAAGAACCATAGATTTTTACGAAAACGGGTTGTGTGTTTGGTGGAAGACGCAACAATCGATGGTGGTGCGAAACATTACTACAATACAAGTTCATACAACCGGCCCTAAGTGATCTACTAGTCTACTGTCAATAATATTACTAAGAAAATTATTTTTAAACAGTTCTACTTACTCGTTGCTTTCTGAAAGTAGAATATTTCAAACGAGCATTTTTTTGCAGGATGCAATAAAAGTTATTCCTTATTCGGAATCCTTTCTTAATTACTAAAAAACTAGTGTAACATATTCTCAAGTTTTCAAGGCCGTTCAGAATTATCCGGCAGTAGATGGAACAGTGACGCAACGCCACAAATACTCTTGACAAAACCTGTCTCCGGCACGGTATCACCACCCAATACATTAACACATACACACCCTGCTATCGAATCCTAACCTAACACAAACTAGGACACCTCCTGATTTCGGTACGGTATTGCAAGCCCATACTTAACCTTAACATCAACAAATACTCATCACATCAGTCCTGATGACGGACCCTGCAATGGGATCCGAAACGACGTCAGAGATGTCAGATATACACGGCAGAATAACACATTGTTATTTTGATTTTCGGAATCCCGGCGGATGTGTCTGGCGTTGCTCGACCCAATCTATACTAATATATAAAGAGGTAAAGTTTGGATGTGGGAGGTAATCTCCGAAGCTACTCATCCGATTTCAAAAACTCTTTCACCAATATTTAGAATGGACTTTCAGGGTAGACAAAGGGTATACATTATCCCGCTAAAATAAAAAGGCTTTTCGTAGTGACCTATTTTACAACTAAAGTCGACGTAAAAATGGTCGAGCGATGCGTTTTTTACGAACGCTGTCTTAACGGTAAGAGCAATTTAAATAAAAAGTTTGCGACGACATGTATAATTAAAAGTTATTAAAATTCTATGCCTGCGAAATCGCGCGGGAAATTTTCTATACAAATCTCCATCGTTTGACCGATTTGACTCAAATTTTTTCACTTTGTTGTTTAATTGTTTATTTACACCCTTTTAACAAGTACTCTAGTTTAATATTAATTTCAACTTACAATACTAAATATTAGAGAGGATGAGTAAAGTATTATTGACTTAATTGTGGGTAGCGACGGAATGCTGGTTCACGTAGGGCGCACTCTGGGCTACCAGTCGTACTCCCGCTCCGGTGTTGCCAGTGGTAACGTCCGGCACTTCCTTATTTTCCAATAATTATATTTTTCCAAAAATCATAATTTGTTTGAGAAATAACATTAAATAGTAAGAATATTGACTTTACATGTATTATTTGTATGCATTTCTATTTAAAAATAAACTACAAAGTACATAAAAATGAACAGTTAAAATATTTATTCGCTCGGATTTTTTATTAAGTAGAATTAAATCTAAAATTAAATAAGAGTATGAGTAGGAATACACAATTAATATTTTTTATAAAGAAAAAATAGGGCGCAGAAATTTAAGATAACTAAAGTTACGGTGAAGATTCAATATATTTTAAAACTCTTTCTAAAATTCAACCACCAGAAATAAAATTCATAAATATTAAGGTTTATTTAAAATTTATAACGTTGTTTTGGTATGAAATTTAATTTATGAGTAAAAATACTTTGGTTTACATTGTTTTTTTAATCCCAACTCATTAATCATATATTATTATATTTAAATGTGTTTTTTTAAAATTTAAATACGAATTTTATCAAAAAATATAATAAGTTTGACAGCTAAATTATACTTCAAAGCTGTAAATAGGAAAAATAGTGAAATTCCAGCTCCACAACCAAAATTTAACAAACTTTGTGTGTCCCCACAAATTTATTTTTAGCTAAATCCTGAACCTGGGCAACGCCGGATACGAACAGCTAGTAAACTATACGTATTATCTGGTCCCTGGCGACTGAAAGCGTACTCAGAGCAATGTATTGATTTCTAATAACTGACACACAAAGGGAGCTTATTACTGCGGAGTAATGATATTTTATAACTTATATGCTATTAAAAATTTGTTGCGATGTATCGTTCGTTGACAGGAAAGCATAATGAAAATTTGCCATTGTTTCAAATGCTGCTAAAATTTTTACACTTCTAAAAGGGGCATAAAACTTTACGATGAAAATTTTACGATATTCCGAATTAAAATGCGTGGGATATGTTCTCATGTATGTACATATTTTCAGTTCGGACGGTGAGAAGTCGAAGCAACGGTCTTCATGATAGGCGCAATTTATTAAGTGGCCCTTTTCTAATTCCCTGTAATATTTATATATTATATTAAAAATTAAACGTATTGTATAAATTCAATAAAAAACTATTTATTGAATCATCAACATGTTTCGGGGCCAATGGTCCCTTCATATAAAGTATACTAAAAATTAAAAATCGATGTACAGGAACTAAAAAAAAACAATAGGTACATGTATGGTAGATGAATAACTAGTTAGTTATTCATCTCCCATGTGTTTAATATTTATTTTCTTTATGTTTTTACTTCGATTTTAATATCATCCATATTAAATAATTCGGAAAATATATATTTTATTGTGAGAAAATAAACTCAAAGAAAAAACAAGAAGAGGAGTACTGTCAAGGGACGTGGCTTTGAAAGAGAAATGAAAACACTGGAAATTAATTTAGTGTTAATTTATTACCAAAGAATGTCACTGAACACGAGTTAAATTGTTAAATTTTAGTACCGTTCCTAATTTAATACTCGCTAAATGCCTTTCGAATATTCCACACTTATTATTGAATTGTTTCTTAATTCCAACTAATTAACGCTGTCTTTATTGCTTTGATCACTTCTGGAAAACTCCGTTCAATATTCGCTCTTAGTAACTATTCGCCCCGGTATCTTTTATTTACTTGCGCTGGTCACTTACTAACATCGCGTGTTGTAATATCATGAATCACTGATCACGCTGGTTCGCTCAATGTCGCCTTGTTGACGTCAGAAACTGAATTGACTGAGAAAACGTCGCGTGACTCCTTATATAGGAGAAATTCATTCGAAAGGTTTATTGTAGAGGTAACGAAAAACATGTGGAACGTTCTAGATTATTCCGACGCGTGTTATACTATGAAATGGAAAGTCGTAGAAGTCTCTAGAGAGATAACGCGGTCACGGATGAGTGACCCCGGATTTCGTGCGTAACAGTCTGCGGTTGACTAAGCGCCATCGCGTGACACCGTTGTTTATTTTCAGCACTCAATAGGTACATAGTGTCGCTACAGTACTATAGAGAAATAACCAAATCAACGCTGTCACCTTCCACTAAGCTTGTTTTTTGAGCACTTACGAAATGAAAAATATATTAGGGATATAAAAGCAAAGGCAGCAATATATAAAAAAATGCTTTGAATGCACTAATTTAGAATGTACAGAATTCTAGATTCAATGTATCTATCCCTTCAAAATCATGTTTTTTTATAAATTTAGAGGCCATATTTCCTATAAAATCTCGAATAAAATAATTGATTATAAATTAGTAGTCCTCGATGGCTACATTAAATTTTTTTTCAGATATTTCTGCCTCTGCTTTTACACCCCTCATATTTGAAATTATTCATAAAAATGTGTATTATCAGAATTCTAAAAGCGGGGTAGGTACATTTAACAATTTAATTTTTATCTTTAAATATTGTTCGTTTTATTTTAGGGAAGCAAGTGCGGTTGATGGGCGTTTTTGCTTACGGAGAGGATCGTAAAGTGCCCCCACCCCGCTCAGCTGATTTAAACATCCCTGTAGGCCCGGGAAAGATATGCCTACCCTAGGGTCTTAGGCAGGGACTGCTAGAAGACGGTTATGACTTTCCCTTTCAAATTTCACCCATGCAGGTCGTGAACTGTACGGTGTGAAAATGAAAGGGATGTTTAAGCGAGAAATAAAAATGTGTTGAAGAATATTTAAGGGCTGTTTATTTATTTAGGTGGAGTCCACGCAAAGAGCGTTTTTAACATTTTTACAAACGGCATCCGAGCCTCCGCTCGAAAGAAAATACGTAATATGCCAATATTATTTATGATGCGGCTGTTGCGGGTGAAAATAATCTGATGGAATAACATGAAATATGTGGGGGAGAGTTATGAGGAAATTTTAAATACGGTGAGTTTGAAGTCCATCTAGAACGAAAAATAAACATGACATATGAGTGAGAAAACAGAATGAAATAAAGAGTTGATGTCTGGAGCTGGTAGAAGAGGATCAAAAGTGAACTGAATACAGTGGAAATGAGATCACTTAGACGTATTATATGTTTGTCAAATCCATTTATTACAGAGTTTTAGGATAACAAATTAAGAATGAATGTAAAGCTGAATCTAAATAAATAGTAAAATGAATTGAATAAAAAATGAATGAAGGGAATAAATGAGAAAATAATGGTAAGAAGGATATATGACGCAAACAAAGAGATGAGGTGAAGAGAAGAATGTGGATAAGGTGAGAGTTGTGTGTCAGTATGAATTGAGTGTGATGCTCCATCCTCTCTGTCTACGCTCGCGGAAAATGGGCTGATGGTAAGTAAGTAAGGAATTTAAGATATATTATAGAAGTTTCACAGAAACGAAGTTGTTTATATGGGAAAAAAGGTACGAAAGTCTTGAGGCGTTTATAGAGCTTATACCTCTCATTGGCTGACTTAAGTGATCTCTTTACACAATTTAACGTTCAGCAATTCCACTCACGATCGATCAACACATCATTTAAATTTGAAAAGTTGTATGTGTGGTATTTGTGTACCACGCTTCACTTTATTCAATGTAAACGCTATCGCCATCAATGGTTGTATACCTACTTTCCCGTATAAATAGCGATGTCTCTGTGAGACATAGTTATTTATTCGGTAATTCGGTTAGGAAAAATTTGAACGGATTCAAAAATATTGTAATGCAATCACAATCATTTTGTATCCCATTTGGGGCATAAAAGCAAAGGCAACAATATCCAAAAAATTGAATGCAGTCATCAAGGAATACACATTTATAATGTACTCAATTTGAGTATATTATAAATGTATTATAGGAAACACAGCCTATAAATTTATAGGGAATATCATTTTGGAAGGGATAGATATATTAAATCTATAATTCAGTACATTAAAAACATTTTTTTATTTTTTTGGATAGGGCTGCCTTTGGTTTTGTACCCCACATACAAGGTAATTAACTCAATATAAATAAAAATACAAAATATACAGAAGTAAGCAAAGCATATCAAACTAGATACAGTACAAATTCTCATAATTAGCAGAAATTTTTTAATAAATTTATAAGTATTGTTTTTTTCCCAGATATATTTTGTATTATCGAGAATGTTTATAATGTCCTAATAAATAAAATGTGATTTGTACAAATTGTATTTCCAAAAAAATAATAATAGGTATATTTGAACGTCGCTTGAGTGGAGGAGTTTCCTATTTTTTTCAATAAACGCAAATGAAAATTTGTGTGAAATTGAACAAAAATTAATGTTATGGAATTTTAAAATTGCGTTTTACATTAATAATTTTTTCCCGTCCTATGGAGTCGCGTGACGTCATCTCTCGTACACGGTGTACATCGCAGATGCGGACACGTCCAAGGCGAGTTGGAGGTCATTCTTTCCGGGGTAAAATACACTAAATTTAATATTCTTTTTCTCTGTTATTTATTGACAGATTTATTATCAACATCACATAGTATTATCAACATCATTAAAATTTTTCCGTTTTGACACTGAATTTTCATGTTTAGGTACTTAACTCCGGGAAAGTCCGATTTTTCGCCGGAAACCCGTTTGCACGGCACGGGTCTAAATCGTGCAATCCGAGACGATGAATACGTTTTCATAATTATCAAATCAAACCTAAACTTACTGTCATTTCTCGCGGTGCACTGTCGCAAATACTTCCTGAAAATACTTTAAAACAACCCGTGGAGAAGCTGGATGGAGCTACCACGTACGAGGATACAGTACGCCGTGGCTACAGGGATCCCGGACGAAGTGTTGATGTTACATACTTCCTGGCAAACAGCTCCATGTCGGAAAGTTAGCCGAGCTAAATGCATGATGTGTCGACGACAGGGATAATTTCAATTTCAATTTCAATTTCAATTTCAATTTTTATTTATTACATAATATGTACATTACAAACATTCTGTTCAATGCATACATATTATTAACTTACATCTAAAAATATACATATACACATATACATACACATCCATATACACATATACATAAACACATATGTATACATACATACACATATACATATACATACATACATACACACACATATACATATTGTGTATTAAAATACTAATTTATTATTAAACAATTATTAAACAATTAGAAGTGACCTGTATAATCTGGTCAAAGGTGTAGGAGAATCCTGCTTCGGAAAACCCCCTCAGACACATGGAATATATCAATATCCAAAGCGATCTTGTTCAGCATAGCTGTAGCTTTTCCAACAGGCATAACCATCGGCAGGTTGGTCCTGTATATTGGAATGTGAAACAATCTATGCTGACGATGTCTAAGGTAATTATCAGGAACATACAAACCAATGCTCTGCATAATTTCAGTATTGTCGATCATACCGCGCAACAATCGATAAAAGTGTGTAATCAAATACACATAAATCGCTGTACGTACAAAGTTCCTCGTGTTGTATATTTTCAGCGCGTTTGTCTGATGTAGAGAAATGAGTTTGCGTGCCCCCGAGGATTGCATGTGTTCGGCTAAATATATGGATCATTTCTGTAACGATGTTCATTTCAAATATTAAATTCCAACTGGAAATGAATTCCGCTTAATAGCATTACTTATCGCGTGCCGAAAGATTTTATACTCACTCGTGTGTCGGTTAGATTCGTTAAATGAAAATATGGCATACCGATAATTATTATTAATTTAAAAAGAAGACTAAAACGCTATAAATGGATACATTTAATAATATTCTCATTAATTCCCTATAATTTAGATAAAAGCATAATGCAAACAAAAGTTTTGGGATTTACAGAATGTTTCTTTAGTTAAGGTATGTCGATATACTAGGGGTACAGAAACAAAACCCTCACTTATTAACGAAAAATGAGTATTTGTGACTGATTTTATAGGCAGAGTGAAGATTTTCTAATTGATTTGTTTTAGACAATATTTTTATATGTACGTTCTAACAACACAATTACCGGATTTTGTCCGCGTTGGGATAATCATTAATTTAGATAAATTATAGAGGCCTCACATACGTTTTTTTTAAACATAGAGGTAACATTATCAGCGGCGATATCTTTGTGAACCATGTCATGGGAATTACTAATTTTCGGCCATAGATAACTATAGAAAATATTTTAAATAAGGCAGACAAAGAACATACGTACGGTGGAATTGGTGAACGTTTCATTGTGTAAAGTGATCACTTAAGCCATCTAATACAGGTCAAAAGCCCTGTTTCCACCCTATAAAGACATTATAAAATATAAAATAGCCTCATTTCTGTGAGATTTCTATGAATTATCTTAATAAATATTTTTTTTGTTAAAATGCTTCTCAATCATATAAACAATTTCACAAAAGCAGTTACAAAATGTCATTAGATTGTTTTTTAAGAAGTTTGCTTTTTGAAAAGGTAACACTTTTTCCATCAACAGCCAATTAGAAAGCTAGCAGCTTATTTGTGCTCAGTTTGGTTTGACATTTTCCCATGAATAAACTTACGTCATTATAACGCTTTCAAATTATACAAATTTATTTTGAAAGTCGTGGTATCATAATCATATTTAAACACTAATGGCACAAGATGATATTACAATAAAGCCAATACCATGGCTATTACCACGATTTTTATGTTCTATACCTCTAAGATATTTTAATGTTCAATAAGTGTAAAAAACAGCCTATATGTCATCAACCAATTTTGTAAGGCGAATAATCAACAAAATTATTGTTTCCGTAAGCAGTTGATTAAATTTATAAACTCATGTGGTTATATTATATAAACAAAGTTATTCTAAATTTAATTAATGCGAATACCCAAAATGTGTATGCAATAAAAATTCAAAAAATTAATAAATACGCTAGTAACTTACAGTTATCTTGGAGTCATTCATTCTAAGCGAAGAGAGGTATTTCGGACTTACCTGAAAAGAAAAAAACTGTATTAAAAAAGGTATCTAATTAATTACATTTTCAAAGTAGAACACAAACATTATACAAATTCACGTTAAAATTTGATTGGTATTTTGTGAAATTTAGAGTTACGTAATAGCTTTATAGAAAAAAATTATGTTTAGATTTATATATCACTAGAAGATAAAAATAATTAATTCACGTTTATCTGAAGTTCAAACATAAAAAGTCCATCATTTTTGACGGGTTATAGTTTGTCAAATCTTAATATTAAAAATTGGTGTCGAAAATATCGCGCATGAGATCATTTTAAATATGACAGCTGTTTCGGCTTACTTGGCCATTATCAAACAGTGGGTATGATGGTGTTGGTATAATTGTATATACTACGGGTAAACCACAGATTATAGTGGTATACCCACTGATTGATCATGCCCTAGTATGCCGAAACAGCTGTCATATTTGCATATTTAAAATATCGCTTTATGCAAGCTTGCAGAACTTAATAATAATGTTTATTAAAATTTTATTTATATTAAATTTCATTACGTATAGTTCACACAAAGACCATAAATATTAGGTCCTTACATATGAAATTAGCGTTTAGTATGGGAGGAACACAAAGCCGATTTTTTTTTATTATAATATATTTATTTAATCAAAGTATGTACCATTGCTATCTATGCACTTTTGCCATCTCATAGGTAGTTCATCGATCCCTTTACTAAAAAAACCATTCGGACGGGAATCAATAAAATCTTTGAAGGCGGTTTGGACTGCCCCATCGGAGTTGAATTTTTTCCTTTGCAAGAAGTTATCCAAATTTCGAAAAAAATGGTAATCTGTTGGGGCAAGGTCCGGAGAGTACGGTGGATGTCTTAGACATTCCAATTGAAGCTCCTCTTATTTGGTAGCCGTCTGTTGTGCAGTGTGTGGTCTAGCGTTATCATGAAGCAGCAGTGGCCTAGAGCGATTAACCAGCCTCGGTTGTTTAGCAGCTAGCTTTTTCATCATGGTTTGCAGTTGCTGACAATAGACATCTGCCGTAATCGTCTGGCCAGATTTAAGAAAGCTGTAGTGAACGACACTAGCACTAGTCCACCAAACGCTCACAAGTAACTTTTTTGGAGTCAATTTTCGCTTGGGGCATGGTTTGGCTGGTTCGGCAGGGTTTAGCCATTGCGATGAGCGCTTCCGATTATCGTACAGGATCCACTTTTCATCACAGGTAATGATTCGATTTCAAATCCCTTCATTATTGTACCGGTTGAGTAATGCAACGCAGCAGTCAACGCGCGTTTGTTGATTTGCTTCACTCAATTCATGAGGTACCCACCTTTCAAGCTTTTTCACCATATCAATTTGCTTCAAGTGGATTAAAACAGTTTTATCACTAACACCGCAGCCTGCAGCTAACTCGGATGTGGTTTGCGATGGATCCGCTTCCACAATAGCCTTCAATTCTTCATTATCAACTTTGGTCTCCGGCCGTCCACGGGGCTTGTTCTGCAGGTCGAAATTTCCAGAACGAAAACGTTGGAACCAAAAACGCACTGTGTTTTCTTTTGCGGCACCGTCGCCATACACATCATTAATCCTTCGAGCCGTTTCTGCAGCACTAGTGCCACGGTGGAACTCGTTCTTGTAAATGACGCGATATTTCAAGTTTTTCATTTTGTAAACTGAGTGACGCAAAGAAAAAAACAATTGAGGAAAAAACAAATGAATTATAATTTTCAAAACACAAATACATGAGTAAATATCTGTATAAATTTGGATTTGGAATTCCTAACCAAAGAGAAGATATTTGAGATCAAATTTGCCAGTACGGCAAAACGCTAATTTCATATGTAAGGACCTAATATATAAAATCACGCCGCGGAAGGAGTTATTTAATTGCAGTGAAATGTTTAGAGGATTTTTATTGCCCTCACAAATTCTACGAAATTGAAAAAAAGATACGATGTTATTCCTTGATGGTGCGTAGAAATATATTCGCAAACCACGTAAACGATTTGAAATCTTATTGCTGGTGGAATTCTCAGAATATCAAGACTTTGAAACATGCATTTTGTATGGCACAATACGAAGAACGTTTACCTGGGGAGAAAGGATACGCCGAAGCACCGATCGTGGACGAGCAAGTCTGAAGCAATTTGCGCCGGTAGTAATGTGGAAATGTCTTTGTGCTCAGGTAAGTAGACCGACCATTGCAGCCAAGTACTAGATAATGCTTTTCCCAGAGATGGCGTATACACAGAGGTGGATAAAAAAACTAGGTGCTGGAAAATTCGACCGCTACAAAATCGTGAAACCAGAAAATTATTTTATTTCACCTGCTGCCATTGAGTATTACACGAATTGTTTAAAAATGAATCAATCATAAATAAACCACTAGATTACAAGTGTATTCCTGACTAAATAATGAATCGAAATGTTGTAGTAGCGTGACGTCATATCCGTAGTTGCGGAGATAAGCAATTGGAAAGTTTCATTTTTATTCAATTTTTCTTAATTATCTTCTTCTGTTATAAAAGCCACTTATATTGAATATTCAAATTTCATTCTCTTTAATACAAGTCAGATGAAATTATTAAAATATTGCCAAAATATTAAGCACAGTAGTTCTAAAAAATTTTGTCCTCAATTCAGGCAGGAGTATACCTATAAATATTGTGGACTAGTCTGTCACACCCTGGATTTTGTATAACAAATAACCTTACGTGTATCTGTGATTTCGTGCGTACAAATATAATGTATCGCAATTACTATAAATGTGGAAAATTTTTTACTAACATCATGAAAATTAAATCGCCTAGGGCAGTAGGAACTAAAACTTTTCTACTATCAAAATTAATAGATGGAAGAAATATGTGTACTTTATAGAGAAATTGATGAGCTATTAAAATAGAAGGGCTATATAAAATAAAAGGGCTTTTATGGGGGATCTATTTTACAACTTAAGTCGACGAAAAAATGGTCGAGCGATGCGTTTTTTACGAACACTGCCTTAACGGTGACAGGTATTTAAATACTTTTTGCAGATAAATTGTAGAACTCAAAAAGTTGTATATTATTAATCCGCGACGATATATATATATATATATATGTAACAAAAGTAACTTCTGGTCTCCCTCGCGTTTTCTGTAGATGGTCTCCCTGAGAAGACCTAGGCCGACGTTTCAACACGGTATCACGTACCATTGTCAAGGCTAAAAAGGCCTCAAGCAAAACATATATATATATATATATTTTTTTTTTTCGAACACAGAATACGTGTTACATATTTCAAACTAAGCTAAACGCTTGTGCTATGAAAATAGGACAAACTTTCTGGTCTGGAGTGAGATTCGAACCCGCGACCTTAGGATCACGAGGCGAGAGCCCTAACCACAAGACCAACAAGCTACTAGATATATATCTATATATTAGGATTAATAGCAGGTATCTGAATCAATTATGCTACCTTCAATAGATTATGTTTTTTTCTAAATACTTAAACGGTGAAAGTATGAATAACAATCGCATTCATAGATTAATACAGATAGTTTTCAATATTTTTATAATGACTTATTTTCGCTAATAATTTTCAGTAGGTACTATTAAAATCTTCCTTCAGTCCCGACTAAAGTTTTAAAAATAAAAAATATGTTTACTGAGAATTCTTTTTATTTTAATCAGTCTTTCCATCATCTCTTCTTCTACGTAACGACTAATTACTAAAATCGAAAAAAATTTAATTCAAGATAATTTATGTGCAAGGGGTGGGAGATACTTGAAACTAATTCGTAGAGGTTTAAAAATGGCTGTTTTTGACATAATGATTTAACTGTAAAGCTCACTCAAGCCACTCAAATTGTAATCAAAAACTCACTAGCACATAACTAGGGAGTTGAATTTTTTGTTATGGGGTAGCGATTCATGATTATTAAATCACGTATACAATTATTATTGCGAATTATTACGCAAAGAATCAAGATTGTTATGCAACATTAGCCCCATGAAGCGAGTGACTGAATACGATATTAATCTTCAAATGAAATTACCTCTAAATAAGTTTTGTGAATATTTTATTAAATTATTCTGCATAGACAAGAGATATAATTATACAGAGCCAGCATGTAATAAAAGTTAGTAAAATTGTAGCAACATGCCTGAATATTTATTTAAACAACTATTCGATTAATTAATGTATATTATAGATATCTCACAGAGACGAAACTGTATTAATTATGGGAAAGTAGGTATAGAAGTCATTTGGGTGTAACAGGACTTATGACCTGTCTTTTTATGGTTGGCTTAAGTGATCACTTTACACAATTGTAACATTCGCCATTTCCACCCATGATAGAATATACCATGCTTATTCATTTTTTTGGAAGTTGTATATATGTTCAAATTGCGTGAAGCTTTCATATATGAGTTGTAAGCGCCTTTTTCCATGCGGCCTGTACAAAGCCATTTTCATTCCCCTAAATCCCCACAGATGTCGCTAATGAGAAAATCTACAATTGATTTACGGAATTTTGGGAGCAATATACTTTATTAATGTGTAATCCAGCACTGTTCTGAAAGATTTGAACAAACTCAAAATATTTTGAACTATTCGATTGACTAACAATGAAATTCATATAATATATGTAATTTGAAATTGGGATATGAAAAAATAAATTTTAGATTATAATTGCACGTATAAATAACCAAATTCTCCATAAATGAATGACTTCTTATACTATAGATAGCTTGTTGGTATAGTGGTCACGACGATCCCCTAGTGATTTGGTGGTCGGTGGTTCTAGTCCCATTCCAGGAAACCAGCTACTTAGTCCTATTTTCATAGCATAGGCTTTTAGATTGGTTTGAAAATAGTAAAAATATTGATGCGACACGTATTCTGTGTTTGCTATTTAAAAAATAAAGATTATTTGAGATTCCAAACAAACTATATTTGTGCATATATTTTAACGCTGATGTGCTTGCTATTTCCAGATTTTTTTATAAAAAATAATTCAGTAAACTGTGGATATAAGAATCGAATTCTTTATGCTTGACATTATATAAAATATTTGATTCTGAAGTAATAAAATTCGACATGCAATGGTAAATTGCATAGTACGGATCATCTCTGAAAATATTTTGTATTTCATAAGTAATTCATTGAACAAATTTTACAATATTAATCTGGTTTCTTCTGGCGCATCTCTATTTATACATGATTGCTCATGCATTGGGTAGTAGAAAATGTGACCTAATAGTATACACGAAGTAGCATTAAATATTCAGATAGACAATAGTGCCATGAATTGCTTTGAAAAATATTGAACAGGCATGGTTAGGAAAAAAATGTCAAAGTTCGATTGTTATGTAATAGATTTTAAGCAGCATTTGTTTGAATTTCATTCTTTAAAAAAACTGAGTTATGTAGTGTCAGTGGTTGTCGGTTTTGTAGAAGGGATTTTCAAATCAAATATTTCCACTATAGAGAATATGTTTTTTTCCAAAAATCGTCGGACACAAAACTTTTACGCATTCATGATTCAATTATATACTCAGTTCTCAATTTTCAGTATCATAAACTGTCATAACGCGTCACACAAACTTTTCAAAACAATCCACTCGGGTCGTAATATATACGCTATTCTGTGCGTTATACCCGTAAGCATTAAAGTAATTTTGTGTACGTTACTGTTAGCCAATGCGTTTATAGATTTCGAAGCATTGACAGGCGGAATTGAACGCGCACGCGTAAAAGTCGAATAATTTAAAACTTTGTTAATACGGAACGAATAATAAAATCCACTGTTGCTGGTATCTGTGTTTGTGCAATTCATAGATGACGAATGTTGAAAATGAATATAACGTAGTTGTGTTATGACTGGAATCGACAAATTTATTTGAAACAGTGCTGTTTTCGGCGGAAAACAAAACATTTTGAATCTACAACACTAGAAAAAGCATATATGAAACGACCACGCCTGGTTAGTGTGTACCTGAAAAACTAACAATTATCTTATTCCTAATATAAAATAAAAAACTGAAAAACTAACAATTATCTTATTTCTAATATAAAATACAAAACTGTAGGTAGTCTTTACATTGAAAAACTAGCAATTATCTTATTCCTAATATAAAATAAAAAACTGTACTGTTTTAATTCCTCTTTAAAAATGTCATCAAAGAATAAAACCCGTTTTACCAGTTCCTACAATACAAAGTTTATATTTATATAATCAAATGAAGAGTTGGGGAGGCAAACTGTGACGTAATTTGAGACGGAAGAGAGAATGAATTATCCAACCCTTACATTTAATTGCACGGTGTAACAGTACTTTTAACAAAAGTCTTTCAGAAAGTTTAAGAATACTCGACACACGTTGCCAGTAAGGGTGGAGTTTACTGAAAAGAGTTTATTTTTAAACGAAAGCAAAGTAAGAGAAAATCATTAGGGTGAGGCTGCCGTTAGAAAACTTTTCGGTCATTAATCACTCACACTGTCTGCACCTAAAGCAACGGCATAGACTACTGTAAAAAGAAGCAAACTGATATAAGTTAAAAGTATTTAAAATATAGCATAGATGTCGTGTTTTTCTGCATCAATGATGAATTTTTTATACGTGTTACAAATTAATGAGACTAGGTAGATTTTTTACTGACAACTTCCGGAAAATATTTTTTGTATGAGCAAGAATGTTCCAGATTGAAATACGTTCGTTAGACATATTTAGATACTGAAACAAACGAATATTTTATACGATCTGTTTGGATGTATTGAGATTCGATTCTCGACAGTACCATAATACCAGGGGGTCGAGGACGTGTATCACGCCGCGTCGTTAGGGCACTTTCCCGATGACGCTGTGATATCACTCCAGCGAAACGTCGAGAATCGAATCTCAACACATTTTGTTTCAAGATCCAAACAGTTTGAAATTACCGCCTTGATAGTATAATATCGTCCACGTTTTGCCGAGCAGAGAAATATTACCTATTATGTGACAGACCCAATGTCAAAGATAAAGAAACTCTGTTGGGGAAGAAATTTGAAACCATTGCAATGCAAGCATTCAAGGGGCGTTAGTTTTCCTAGTTGTTAAAATATTCGCCTAGTGATCTAGCAAAACTAGCAGGCGGGTGTTCGAGCATTGTCCTAAGAGAACACAAACTTATTCCTATCTTCATAACACAAGCTTTAGCTTCGTTCGAAAATAGTAAGAATAATGTTGTATACGTATTCCGCTTACGCATCGTAATTTGAAAAAAAAAAACATTTTTCTAATACGTACGAATACCTATAATCAATATGTCTTCAATATAAGTATTCACTTTATATAACTTGTAAGTGATAATGTTGATATTAATAAATACAAAGAAAACACTTTGTATAAACCACTTTTTATTCTTTCAACATGTTTCGCGACTAAAGGTTCCTTCATTATGATACAGCGTAACTATACTAAAAAGTGAAATTGAAAGTATAGACATTAACAAAAAATAAATATATGGGACTTGAATAATCAATTAGGAGCTAAATTACTCAATTATTTATTCCATTCCCATTTCCCATACATTATTTTTTGTTTCTGTTAATTCTTATTATTTTATTGATACTTTGTAAGTATCAATAAAATAATTCATATTATTTTTATTAATAAAAATAATTTTACCACAAAGTAAATTTGTTATTATTGAAAAAGTTTATAATTTTGATATCGCTTTGTACATAAAAATAATAAAAATTGTACTGATTGAGATTTTGTATGCCTACCATTCTTCGGAAAATCTTTTTAAACAATTCTTAATGTTTTTTAATTTTTTTAATTTAAAATATGAGAGAGACCTGGAAGATCTATGGATAATATTTTACACAGTAATTCGATAAAATAATGTAATAATAATGATACAAAGTCATTTGTGTCATTACTGTTATAATATTTTAGCATTTTTGTCACTTCTACTTTAAAATTGTCACTAGTCGATTGTTTGGTCTGTTATGGCAGGTCGTCGTATAATTTTAATCCATTACAAATTAGTAGTGATTGTCCTGTTTTTATTTTGGCTTGAGTGGTAGTTTTGAGCCGTTCTAGTGTAGTGTTGATGATTTTGTGTAATTTAATGTCTTCGCGCCATTTGCTAGCTTGTGAATGAGTTTTAGTGTTTCGATTTTTGTAATGTTATCGACGTTTAATTGCTGTGTTATTCGGAAAACCATTTAAGTCGGTGTCAGGTATTTCAAATTGTATGACATTATCAGTATTTACAGCCATCGTTATATAAAAATAAAAAAAGCAACCCATAAAAACCAAGTTTTTACAATACTTCCTTTCTCATTTTCGGGTTTCGTGTCTACCATATGCGTCGGAATCTCCATACAACTTACTGAATTGTACGAAAAAACCATTAAAAATTCGAAAAATCCGAAATTATACTATAATTATTAATTTTTTTAACGAAAATTTGATAGATCTTCTTGATCGTCGCCACGAGTCTACTTGCCAAGTTTCAGCTCGATTGGATCACGGGAAAAGGGTCAAAAATCGATCCAAAGTTTTTGTTGACGGCAAGCGAGCAGACGCCACGAGTTAATATAAAGGGAGTAAAAATAGAGCATGAATTATTTTAACGATCGCTAAATATATAATGGATATTTTACATATTAATGTTCGGTGAGTCCAAAGATGGAAGGTCACCAGTGAAGGCGGTTGTTTCACCGGCTTTGTTGGTCTCCAAGAAATTAAAGCACGTCCATCCTAAAGTCGTGATCCTCCGGACAAATAAAATAGTTTTGCGGGATTAGATTGGTCAGTTGGCAGTAACACGGGTGGAAGCTCCGCCCCGTAATGGGGTGGTTTCCCCGGGGAGAGGCGGGGGGCGCTGTTTCGGGCATTTGCATGCTTCAGGTCAGCGCTGTTAAAAGTCTACTTAACCACTCCAGCGAGGGTTTGCGGCGCTCTTAGCCGCTTGATTAAATTTTAGATTGCGATCGTTTAAACTTGTTTTACGAGAGAAAAGTTTGCTCTAACTCTGTTAGCGGCCATTCGTTTATTCAAGAAAACGTTACACTTTAATGTCAGCACGGACTTACCATCAAAAACCATTAAAAACGTGTGAGTTTCTGCTGAAAGAAGCGTGCGCTTAACCGTTATTCATCCGTATTCTGAAAATAGCAATGTCTGGATCTTTTAAGATCTTTATCCCAACACTTAATAGACGATAATAAAAATTAAAAATGTCCAGAGCGGATTTTAGAATTCTACGGCTCAAATAGGTACACTGTATTAAAAAATGATATAAGAAAGATCGTTTCGTACAAACGTATTCATTTCTTCATCCACAGCGTCCTGATGGAATATTCGGCGTTACCGCGTATTCAAATATTTCCATCTTGACATTTGACAGTTATGTCTGGATCTTTAAGATCTTTATCCCAACACTTAATAGACGATAATAAAAATTAAAAATAAACGAGACATAGCTTTACGTCGGTGTTTGTTTCTGTAAGTTTCTACGTGAGATAGATATAGAGGGAGGGAGAAATATGTAAATTGTTATCTGTCAAATTTTAAGATGGGAAGATTTGAATACGCGGTAACGCCGAATATTTCATCAGGACGCTGTGGATGAAGAAATGAATACGTTTGTAAGAAACAATCTTTCTTATATCATCTTTTAATAAAGTGTATTTGCGCCGTAGAATTCCAAAATCTGCTCTGGACATTTTTAATTTTTATTATCGTCTATTAAGTGTTGGGATAAAGATCTTAAAGATCCAGACATTGCTATTTTCAGAATCGGGCCGATTGCCTGATTACAATTCAAATTGATCTGTTGAAGATCTACTCTATCGCATACCTGTGATTGTCTACCAAACTAATCAATCCAAAGTCTAAATTACAATCACGGCTGAAATAACGGATTAGCTCATTAAGATAGATTATAGAAGTCTCACAGAGATGAAGCTATGAATATGAGAAACGTGTGTGAAAGTCTTTTTATACGGTTAGGGTTTACAACCTGTGTGAGCTGTCGTAAGTGATCACTCTACACAATGCAACGTTCACCAATTCCATCATAAGAACATCCACACATTATCAAATTTTGAAAGTTTTATATACATGTTCAAATCTGTAAATTTTTCTCATGTAATATTATTCATAGATATAGGTAGCTGGTACTGCATGAAATTCTTACGAATTATTTTAACATATACATATTAAAATACGCCCGAAAATCATTATTTTAAATTTTTCTTAACTCCTTTCGTTATTTAGCACATCACTGACTGTGCACGAATTGCAAGAAGCGTACGATGCAGATAAGCGATATGATTTTTAATTAAAGCCGAATAATTTCCCAAACCTTCCAAATAATGGCAGAATAATTTAATTTAAGAGAATAATGTTTGTAAAAATTGAGGTACATTTGCCTTAAAATAGGTAGGATTAAAGATAGGACAATCCCTTGAAGAAGAATGAAATATTAATAATAGTTCTCCGTGGTTTGAACGGAATATTGACACGCAACCCACACCTTAAGGAGGTTTATGTGTATGGATCGAGGCCAATCTCGTTAGTATAAATATTTCAAGGAAGGCAAATTCCCTTCTCGCCCAGCCCAGTATCCTTCTATCAATCCGCCCACGAACCACGGCCCTCATCTTGGAGGAGGTCTAACTATAATTTTTTCATCCATCCAACAGTGTTCGGATGCTCAATAAGTTAACTCAGATTATTTGACTGCTTTCTGACTTGAATGTAAAATTCAACAACAGACTTCATAAATTCAATTTAATTCCCTCTATTTCTGCATAAACCTCTCCCAGTCCAATCGGACAGAGCTACTTTCTGCTCTTTGTGATCGTTTAGTTCTGTAAGGGACTTAAGTGCAAAATTTAAATGCCTTCCATAATGTTTTAATCTCAATGGCGAACAGACAATTTTACATTAACTGTTAGTTATCTAACTTCGGTCCATGCAGGAGTTTTCTTCTACGTTCAGGAGCTCTGTATTCCAGACAACATAAATGGGAGACGTCAAACTCTTAGGTCAGCGTCTACTTCAGCGGTGGGAAGGATTGTGGAACCGGCAAGTCAGTTCCAGAAAACTAGGTTCAGCGAACGGGCATTTGCGGTGGCGGGCCCCAAAGCGTGGAACTCTTTGCCCTCCCTGATAAGAAACACGGATTCAGAGACTTTATTTAAGAAAAGACTTAAAACGCACTTGTTTACAAAATCTTTCCCAGAACCTTTTTAATATTGTTGTTTTTAACGTTGTTTTTTTTTTTTTACTATTTTATGTTTTGAACTGTTTTTCTTTCTCTTTTCTTTTTCATTTTGTGATTCTATGATTTTAGTATGTAAGAGTTTTTTGTGTGTAAAGCGCCCTTGAGGTGAAATTTTCACAAAAATGGCGCTATATAAATAATCCAATATTATTATTATTATTAGAAGATTTATGAGGTTAACCATTTATCTTTTCCAGGAACGGGAAACATTCCTTTTTACACATATGCCACGACCACCAGGTTCAAAAAGCTCTCTCAAATAGCTTTCTATCACACAAACACTGCATTGTGTTTATGTGTGTGTGTTGTGATGTATGTATGTATAAAATGAAACGTAAGTATTCAAATGTGGTTAATGTAATACTAAAGCTGTAAGATAAACCTGTGCATGTCTATTATCTGTGTATTGCAAGCAATTGTAATAAAATTCGAAGAATACTGAACATCTTTAAAAAAGAAAATGATCTCTGATTATCTGCATCATAAATAAATAAATAAATAAATAAATAAATATAGCTTTATTCCAGAATGTGGGGAGGTTCGTGCAATCCCACACATTCCATATAAAAGAAAATACACACATTAAAAATATTATATAAAACAAAAGAGAAATAGTAAAATAGAAGAAGAACATATAAAATAGAAGAGAAGTATTAAAAGTAATCAAAAGAAATATACGGTAAAATATCGGCTTTAGCGAGCGATGGCAAGTCAATTATGCGGGGCCAGTATCTTTCTCCAGTGTGCATCGATGCTGGATTCTGGAGTAAGACGGGCTTCCAGGATAAGGATATTTCCGGAGCTGTATATCCTTTCCCTCATCCCTGCCACCCTGGATCTTAAGAGGGCTGCAAAGTTGGGAACACGCCCCTCAGTGAACATACCGGAAGCGCTGCAATATCTGGGAAGGCCAAACATCATACGAAAGGCGTTGTTATATTGTATGCGAAGTCTTTCTATGCTGCTCTTTTTATAATTTGTCCAGAGTTCACATGTATATAATGTTGCACAGAAGGCAAGGAAGAGCGTTCTTTTTACAGCGGTGCTACAAAGACGAAACCTTCTACACAGCATATTCGCTTTCACACTGAGAGCTCGTCTTTGCCTGTCAATATCGTCGTCGTCCATTAGATTATTTGTAATTATGTGTCCTAGATATTTCGTTCTTTCGGTCACCTTCAGGACCACACCGTTCAGAGTAACTGGAGGAATACTTGTTGGGCCCTGACCATACTTTATAACCAACAGTGCTGTTTTATTAGGGTTATAGAGCATGTTTGTTTCTTCAGCAAACACTTCACAGATCTTTAGAAGAATGCGTAGTCCTCTTATAGACGGTGCCATCAGTACCATATCGTCAGCATAACTGATGTTGTTAAGCATAAATGATCAATGTGAATAAGGTTTAGTTAGAATAAAATATAGCCTTAGTTCTAAGCACATAATCATGATAATCCGGGCTGAAGCTGCTAAGATGTCGAATCGTGTCGTGGTCTAATATTAGCTTGACTTTATCTATTAAAATTATATTTAATTAGAAAAAATAGAAGTTTATTATAACTATAACTGTATATTATTATATATTACCAGCTGTGAAATATAACCCGTGAAAATTCATGGGAATTAATAATAACGATTTGCGTTGCGTGACCGAAAAACATGCCGCGCGCTGATTGCGTATCATAGGTATCTAATTATCTAATATTTTTAATCCAACAATTTACGGACTTAACGACAGACAGATAGACAGACAACGAAATTACTATGTTTGATAATTTTCCATAAATCCAAAATAAAGTAAATGATTTATAAGGGGGACTGTTAAACAGGGGATATTTCATTTTTAAATAAGTACCTACATGACCTTCTTTTCTGTGTCAAACATAGGTGCAATCATTGACGTATTATAATATAGATACGTTATTTCCACACTAGCCGGCTTTCATATGTAGCAAATATTGCATTGAAAGAGACAACAAATCACGGCACACTTATTTCACAAACGCTCTGCGTGTAGACAGAAAAATCAGGTAATTTGAAGTCACGGTGACTAAAATAGCATACATATTTTTTCGGCGTAGCGTCGCGCCCGATTACAAAGTAAGGTCCGTTCGATAACGAAGGCAAGTAAGCCAATTACCTTACTTTTGAGTTGCCAAGATTTCACGCTTGTAACGTATCTACAGTTTATTATATTATTGGGTGCAACGGGGAAGTTGCATGTCATTTACGGAGGAGGAATTCTGCGAAAATAGACATAACGCGGCCAATATATATTTTTTAAACAAATAAAATAATAGTTTAGAATGTGTCTTAATAAAATACAAATATTAATCACCACCTTGTAAAAAATCATCCAATTTCATTTTCAAATTTTATCCCCCCAGGATGGTACGGAAAGGCTTTATGACCAAGTACTACTTAAAAATAATAATTAAAAAAATTTAAAAATGTGTGATTTCTCATCGGACGTGGATATCTATACTAATATATAAAGAGGTAAAGTTTGTGAGTTTGTATGTAGGAGGTAATCTCTGAAACTACTATTTATACTAACGCTGCCTTAATGGTAAGAGATATTTAAATACTTTATACAGAAACGTTTTAGAATTCAAAAAGTTCACGATGACATATTTCTAAATTTTAAGGTTAATACACAAATTCATAAAACATGGGCACATCTAGCTTAACTGAATTTGATAAAACGCGGACACAGCTAGCTTAAATATATTTGTGAAGAGGCGTCCAGGTTATCATCAGAAGCTAATTTGTACGGGATCCAGCAAACCTGACTAAATAAACACACTACATTGAAAGGTGAACCAGGTTTTTTGAACATTAGTAAAGAGCATAAAGCCACCCCCCCAAAGAGGGTGGGGGTTGCGCCCTGCCAGCTAATGGGCCCTAATGCGACGGGGGCTAGCCAGCCGGTCGCGGCGGGCAATCAGAACCATTTTATTGCATAATGGAACGCATTTGCGATGCGCTAAAGGTACAGATACACATGCTTCTTTACTGGCATGCTAATGAGCATGCCACTAATAAGTATGCCCTAACAACTGTACACACTTGCTCATTACTGGCATGCTTATTAGTGGCATGCTCATAAATAAGCATGCCCAAAGCTAACAATCAAACACACATGCTTATTAGTGGCATGCTCTTGTCATAGAATAGAGACGCTCTTGTTCAAAATGGAAACTTTGCAAACTGAAATAGAAAATTCAAGTGAACCAATAAATCAAAAAAGTTCCCGAGTTTCCAACCGCACATTTTTGATTTTAGTTTATATAATTTTTATTGTAAGATTTGAATCATTCATGCCTATTAATAAAGTTTCGTAAACATTATTTCTCACTATATTATTTTTACACAACGGTGACCGAGTATTCCACAGACATTCGTGATTCCTATAATAAGTCACGAAAGTAATGTTTTATCATCTCCCCAACGCGCCATATTTGATCTGTCGCGGACTGAGAAGATCGCATTGATAATACTAGCCGCGAAGCCCGCGAATGACATAAGCATGCTCATAAATAAGCAAGTCTGTTCACACATGCTCCAAAGATACCCCTTCTCTATGGTGAATGACAGTGGCGTTGGCGTTATAAATCAACCGGCGGTTGATTTTTGAGCATGCCACTAGGTGGCATGCTCATTTCTAGCAATGTGCGTACACACATGCCACTAATAAGCATGCCACTGTCAAAGTCGATACTGCGCATGCTCACGTGCCACTAAAGAAGCATGTGTATGAGACGCTTAATGCAAATGTAACGAGCCAGAGCGCACATGCGGCCGCGCTCGCAGTTCCGAGAATCTGGCTCGCATCGGATTCATTTCAAGGAAACACAACACTATTATTGCATTAAATACAGCACCTACAGTAACACCGAAAGTAATGCGTTCCGTAAATATTTACGTAACTTGAGGTCGATTTTATAAATTATTTAAGGGGTTATTTGGGACCCCGAAATTTATGTATGTCGGTAGAAATTGGATGATTTTCTACAGGGTGATTTGTTATTATTTTTTTACGAGCCATTAACCCATCAAAAATGATGGTACTTTTACATGTCGGTTCTTAAAGAATAAGTTTTTATTTATTTATAGAAAAATAAAACAAAATGAAAAAAAGAAAGAAAAAAATTTAAAATGTTTTTATACTATAAAGAAGCAACGAACGTTACGACGGACGAACGGATAACTAAATTATTATAATTGGGATTCTATTTATCTTATATTTAAGCGAATGACACACTGAATGACACATCTTAATAATAATAATGATGAGTCTGTCGATCCTCCCCCCCCCCTTATCAGTTGAAACTAGAAGGTGAAGAAAATAAATTTCGTTTAAAAGCGAACAGTACATTTTATATTCATAACCATAAAGAGAAACGTTTTAAAATGATTAAATAATAATTATTATCAATGTGTTTAATTTAAAAAAAAATGGATTTTGAAGCTAGCGTGGTACGTGAATTTTTAAACGACTTGAATGGTTCATTTGTGTTTTTCTCTAAACTCAGCCTTTTGGAGATCTCAAATACTATTGTACTTAAACAATTTTTTTCAAATTTTGCGGAACACATTTTACTTATAATATTATTTACGATGCTGCGTACGATTTTTTTGATAAAATGCGCCGTTTGTTGATTATGAATTTTTAACTTTTAACTAAATTTAGGAAACAAATTAAAATTATTTTCATACTGATTTCATTTGCACACAAAAAATATTTTTTTGTTGAAACCCTACAAAGTGGTCATTACATCATTTGACAATAAAATAATTAACTTTTTAATTTCACTCAAAATCCAGCGACGTGACTATCTACAAAACCTGCGCGCGCCACGGAGAAGGACCTTTGCGGAAACTCACAACTCCGCCATTTTAAAATTTTTTAAATAATTGGTTTTTTAATATTTCCACCAATGTATGCTGTAAATAATGAAAATAAAAATAATTTTATATGTATAACAGTTACGAAAAAAAAAAATTTGAATATGAATGTATTTTTTGATGCCTCCTACGTTGTAGCTCCTTAAAGCCGGCGCCACACTGCGCGTTGCGCGTATCTTGCGCCGCGTCTTTTCCGTCGCGTCAAATCGGCAAAGCGAATGGATCATCCGCGACCGAAGAGACGCGGCGGAATATCCGCGTAGTGTGGCGCCAAGGTTAGTCAGAAGCGTGCATAAAACCCATCAGTCAGTCAGAGCCATTCTTTTTTGCGACTTTTTTAGAACGAATTTTCGTTGAATACAAAATAATACACAAGAAACCAATTGTACATTGTCAGGACTGTTATCCGTATGACGGGACTTTGTCATTTGAGTCGCATTCAGCCCTGTCCGGGGCGGCGGTTCCGGTTAAGGGCGCGGAAGGGCGCCAAAGGGGGTTGCCCTAAAGTGGGCCTTCTTCGCCGAGTCAGGAGGGCCGGAACAGCGGCGCAAGTGTTGTATTTACTGCCTCAGACATTTTACCAGAAACATAAAGATGAAAATGTTCCAGCGTTATTTACCGCAAAGAGTAAATACTTTTTGCCGTTTGAATTTTTTGAACCGAGACGACGCGGTTATTTAGAAAGCTTTTAACGTGGATACAACGACAAGAATATATTTTTTCCCGTTAAAATGCGTATCAAGAAGATCGAATCTCTAGAAGAGAAATTTAAGAAATATTATTAAGAGAGAATCCATTACGGCAGACTACTTTAATAATAATAATAATACTTTAATAATGAGAGATTAAACAAAATTTTATACATCGAAGCAAACTTACGATAATAAGAAAAAATATGGTCTCGAAAAATATTTATTTATTCATCAATATTATTTTTAAACAATATTTTTTACATATATGTTCTGAGAACACAATTACTGGATTTCGTCCACACAGGGATAATCATCAATTAAGATGAATACTTTTTACTAATATAATATTTCTTTGTATATAATCATTGCTATGAATTCAATTCTATTTTGTACTATTTAGATTGATGCATATTTATAACCTTACACCTGCAAACTCCTTCTCCATACACGAGTCGAATAAATTGTTACCTTATTTAAAATGTTAAATTATATTAATTTATACAAAAAGAACAAATAATCTCAGAGAGATGATGCTATTTATATGGGAAATGTATAAAGAAGTCTGTGTAGGGTGGCTTATGACCTGTACGAGCTGGCTTCAGTGAACACTTTATTCAATGCAACGTTTATCAATTCCACCGTAAGATAATCCACAGATTATCAAGTTTTTAAAAGTATACCTGTATGTTCTATCAAAAACTTGATATTGTGGATATTCTTACGGTGGAATTGGTGAATGTTGCATTGTGTACGAATCCGCCCGTCGCAGTCTGTTTCGTTAACCACACTGAATCGCAACTACGCTTGTCTCTGGTTTTGCTTTATTTATGAAATCGCTGAAACATCACAATAACAACTTTTCTTCCGCGCGTGTTTTCTGCGTAATTTATAACTGCTCAAGTTCCAGAAACTTCTCGCGTATTTTGCTGAATACGGGTTCTTCCAGAACATTCCAGTCCAACCGGGAGTCCACTCTCCTCGATTTTTTGAATCCCGTGAAAATAATAATCATCTCTGAAACGCTACGAGGTACTAAATATTAATAGTCAATAATGGTGGAAATATATAGTTTAATAACTTTAAATTATTTATTAAATCAACGAAAATACGATAGATGAATATCAAAATTATTTTAATTGATATTCATATACAATAGACCCGACAAATTTTGTTTGGTTCTTTGAAAAGTTAATAATACATACCGACTGGTGATATTATTAGTCAGCAAAACATCTAAGGTTAGAATTTGTCGAGTTAGCAATTAATTTATATTCTGAGAGATATTTGTTCTTAAATAATTCGCATTAATTATACAATTACGTAAATGAATACCTGTCCTGCTTTGGAATAAGTTGTTTGACAATATTATTACAAGGGACTACAAATATAAAAATAATCAATAGATATTTATTTATTTTATACTACACATATCTATAAGAAGATATTCTTATATTATGCCTTTCCCGCTAGAAATAATTTGTGTTTAACTTTGCATATAAAATACTAATTAAATATTATTATAATTATTTTGATAAATTAGAAATTTTGGAAATAAGAAAAAGTGTTAATAGTAAATTGAATATTATAAATAACCAAATCCTTTTTACAAAAAGTTATCTTTTAAATTTGTTTTCATGTTAAGTAGGTAGATACTTCATTATTTTTAATTTTCCATATATATTTTATATTTGTATCATAATTTTTTATTTATATATAGTTTATATATATATACTAGATATTATTATATATATAATATATATATATATACTATCTATATATATCTATATATACTATATTATAATATTATATTATTATATATTTATATATAATTTTTATATTTTGATTGTCTATACTTCATTCTTTGAATTTAATTTGTTAGTATATAATTATATCCTGACGAAGGGGCCATGCGCTCTGAAACATGTTGATATTTTTCAATACAAAAGTGGTGAAAACAAAGTTCATTTTTATTAATTATACTAATTATATAAATTGAGTAGCTTGTTGGTGTAGTGGTTATGATTTTCGTTTAGTGATACAGTAGTTGGCGGTTCAAGCGCCATTCCAGGACACCAAAAAGTTAGCCCTATTTTCATAGCACAAGCGTTTAGCTTAGTTAGAAAATAGTAAGAACATTGATGCGACACGCACTCCGTGCTTGCATCTCTATATAAAAAAATGCCTTAACTTACATTGTTAAAGGAAAGCTTTTTTGCACTGTGAAATGTTATATTAGAATGATTATGCAGAATTCCAAGAAAAATTAAGTTTTACAAAATAGGTTAAATAAATGAGAACGAATAACTGAGGAGTTAACAAACGTATTTGAAAATAATTATCTGGCGAATAATGACAGTTTTACAATCATCGATAACTGCCCTTGAAATTATTTATATTATATTTTAGAAGCATTTTATTAAAAACATTTCTAATTTTAAAATCTCCGCTCTGGCTGTAAAATCAATTATAAACACATATATTTACCTAAATTTCGTATATTGCATAGTGGAGATTTAGTTTCTATACTGATTAATTTATTGTCAAAGTCGAAATAATAAATTATTATTATAAAAAAGAGGCCTATCACAAAACAACCGAAATTATATTATTAAAAATGTTTTTGAAATTCTTCAATAACGTATTCATCTGCAGCGTATTATGAACAAGTACCGTGCAACGCCATCTGGCGGAAAATTACGTGAACATTCGTTTTATGGCCAAAAGCTGACTGCCGCACAAACGCCACCTGCCGAAAAATTAAAAATTACATGAACTTTCACGCGTCATAGGTTTTAAATTATTATGCAGAGTTTAACAGAGCTTCTCCACAATAATTAACCAAAAAATTTCTGCATAAATTATGAGTCGGAAGTATTTTACCAATGGCCTAATATCAATAATTATGGAGGAAAACGCCTTCAAAGTTTTTTTGCGAAAAATTGAGATAGAATTATTATGCAAGATTTTAAAATCTTGATCTTAAAATTACTAGAAATTTATTATATTCAAGAACACATTCTTCTTGTGAAGTTGCAATTTTTCAGAACAAAGTTCTGTGAAATTTAAAACCAAATTAATTAATCAATTAGAAAGACATACAAAAAAATCAAATCCACGAAAAAATATTTGGCTGCTACCGGGATTCGAACGACGGATCTACTGCCCCGGATAAGAGGAGATCCGTGGCTCGAATCCCGGTAGCAGCCTAATATTCTTTCCTGGATTTGATTTGTCTTTCGAATTGATTAATTAATTTGGTACTAAAAATCTACGCGTGCGAAGCCGCTTTGGTACAGCTATAACAAATAATTTCCCGGTTTAAATTATTTTCAAAACACCTTTTTTCTTTTATGGCTTTTACTTCATGTGTTACTTTAAGAAATATTTTGAATATGCAAGCCGAATAAATAAATTCAAAAACAAATAAAAATGTGACACAAATGAAAACAGGTCAAAAACTATGCTGAGTTTAAAAAATTGCATTAAAAATAATCCTAGATTAGGTTGCTTTATATTCCCGGTCTCCGCAAAAAAGAATAAATTTATTACTGGTTTAAAAAATACCAAAGAGCTGTAATATTGTGAAGTTTGTGCGCATAAAGGACAAAGGTTTAATTTTAAATCTCTGGTGAATTTATTGCTGTCAAGCGGGCAATCGGGAAAATCGCTCCGGCGGACCCGGCCATGATGGTGCAAAAAATGAAGGTGAGATTTTTATTGCTGACATAAATTGGAGCGGAAATATTAATACACCGCGAGGAAGGTACAAAGTTTTATAGGAATAATTGAAAATTGTATCGATTTAGTATCTCACTGGTTTCACCAGGATGGTTCGGATATTTTATTTATTGTGTAAAACACATTGATTAATTGTGACCTCACCGGGAATCGAACCCGGAATCTTCGGTGTCAGATACCAGTGGGCTACGGGGGCCGACCGAAACAAGACTTCCATACATTTTTTATATAAATAGTTCTATCTCTGTGAGAGTCCTACAATTATTTATATTAACTAAAGTGAAGTGTTTATACTTGCACTCATAAATATATCTACTGTTTGCAGTGATAATATAGTCGCCAATGAAGTTAAAAAGGATTTAAATATGGCTACATATTATCGTGAAAGGAGTGCAAAAAGTTAACAACTTACGAACACAGCATCAAGGGAGAATACCTGCCAAGACATTTCGAAAAAATCGATTTTTAATTTTTTCCATTCTCTTAAAACTTGAGGTCTTAAGAATGTCTGGCGAAAATTTCAAGCAAAATTTTAAAAAAATAACGAAGTTATATCTGTTAATAGTGGCATCGCTTTATTGATTACGCGTCACGCCGCACGGCGCCTCGCTACACGCAGATAGCTGCCAGTCGGGCTCTTTCATAATAGAAACGTAAGACCTGTTTCTATTATGTCTGTAAAGAGTTCTCGATGATATGGGAATTACAAGCAAGGCGGAGGACTTATATTATGGACCTGGAATCGATGATTTTATGTAAGTTGAAAGATTTCACGATTTATTCATTGCTCAAATTTTCAAACGCGTTTTACTCGAAACCATGTTTTGAAAATCGGTGATCAAAGTATCTCGGTAACCACTGAACCAATCAACTTCAAATTTCTAGTGGTTAATCTGTACACAATTATCTAGTCATTGTCGTAGGATTTTTTTTAATAACTTAGATTTTTTTATCGGAATAATAAACCAGAATTTTTCCCTAAAAACACTATTTTAAATTCAAACGCCCGCCATTTTGTTAAAAATCTATATTTCAATAAACCTCTTTGTCAAAGACTAAATTACAGTGTCAGTTTTGATAATCTTTTTGTTTTTTTATTCTGATGATTACAGATTAAATGGGAGTGATCACTGCGCAGGACCTTTTTTCCGCCAATGTTGAATATTTTTATATATAAAAAAAAATTAACACATTCTTAAAAGTATGCTCTTTCATGTAAAAGTGATACCAATACCATAATTCATATAGGTTTTCTTTAAAAAAATCACAAAAATTGCCCTTTTTCGCTCTTCGTAGGTAGCTATTCCCCCTTAATAAAAATAAATTACAACGTCTTAACTAAGTTAGACTAATAACTAATTTTTTTTTAAAATTAAATACAAGTACGTGTCTGGGACTGGCCTCGTAGAGAAGAACTCCAATGTTGCCATAAATTCGGGCGCCATCTGCTTCTGCTAATTGGACTTTAATCTCATTTCGGCGCAAGATGCTCGCGATTTCCTGCAATGCGCCTGCGCAGCGCAGCGGTCCATCTCGCTGTGGGAAATGAGCTGCACCAAACATTAGCCAGCACGAGAGCAGCCCCGGAAGTGCCCGGAACCCATTATTGTAACATATCTTCGTGGTTTTAACTCTCCAAAGTTCCTGCAGAGAACCATGCGGATGGAAGGATATTTAGTATCTTACGAGCACCAAGCAAACCGGCGAGGCAGCACGTTTGTACATACGAATTGAAATCAAATAAGTTTATTTTTTTATATTAATTAATATCATGGCTAAAAAATATTGGCATTAATATTTCTAAACTATGAATCACTAAATACTTCTTACTACTTAAACTTCTCTCTAATTTACACAAATCTATAAGATGTAGTACTTGAATCTTTTTAACTGCAATCTAAATTTACACAAATCCATTATATGCACTTGTACCTTTTAAATGTATATCTATCTGTCTTATGCTATTTAAAAAAATATATATATTTTGAAAATTTTGTAAAAGCCCATAAGGGAGTAAAATAAATAATAACTAATTTTAAGTATACCTATATTATTTTTAAAATTAAACGAAGCTATTCAATATATGTGGGGTATAAAAGCAAAGGCAGCAATGTTAAAAAAAAACATTGAATGCGGTCATCGAGGATAACTAATTTAATTTATAATGTACTGAATTCGAGATTTTATAGGAAACATAACCTATAAATTTATAGAAAACATGATTTTAGAAGGAATAGATACATAAAATCTAGAATCCTGTACAATTTAGATAAGTAATCCTGGGTGACTCCATTCAAAAATTTTTTTTAATTTTTTGATATTTTATACTTCACATATTCAGTATTTACATTTGTATTATCGACTATAAATATATCGAAAGACGCGAACCAATGTTCCGTCATTTTTGACGGCAGCGACAGCTAGTTGTAATAATAGGGTGTTAAGTATATTGAGAAACAAAATAAATATGTATTGAAGCGAATTTTTTAATCATTTTTAAATTCTTGATTTGTAAGGTCATGATTTTTTTTAAAGTATTCTGGTACTGAATTGAAAGTTTTAATTCCTACAAAAGAATAATGGTTCTGGGCTGCGCTTTATTTGGGAGTTTTTAAATTTAGACATGATCTTGTATACCTGGAAAATACAGAATCCATTATATATATTTTTCTCTAAAGATTTGTAGTTATATGCAATACTTTCGTATGTTGATTTGATCGGGTACGTTTTTAGAAATTTGTGAAACATGTATAAAATGATTTCGTCACCACTATCAATCGCGATTATTTAATTAACATTCGTCATAAAATTCTTTGGTCGCGTGAGCCTTTTGTCGTTGGACCGAATTTCCGTGGGCCTTTGTGGCGACACGTTTATTATCTCAGTCCTAGAATATTCTATCGTAAATTAGCTCCCATATTCTGTAAGCCCTTTTGTCTATTGTGTTGGCGCGCCGGTCGATGTGGTCATCAATAAATTACTCCCGACTGCGGCCCGCTCCGAATCTGTGCATGCAGAAATAAATGGTGTTGTTAGAGGCGCGATTGAAGACACAATTGTGCTTGCCTTAGTCCATTCCACATTGATCTATGCACAACAATTGTATTTTTGAGAGCACGAAGATAGTTCAATCAATGTTTTGTAATTTTTTGATTGCGCTCTTCTACGAACTAGTGATGGGTCCGCTCTGTACCAACTACTGCAATGTAGTACTACATTACATTGAATTACTTCACACCTTTTGAAGTGTAGTGCACACTACAAACTACACACACTTCAAAATTATTGAAAGTATATATTTCAAATAGTACACATCATTTTAAAGCGAACACTACAAAGTAAACACACTTCAAAGTTATAGAAAGTATGAGTACATACTTCAAACAGTACATTTTTATGTGAAATTTTTGGGAAGTCGACGTAGATAAATGAAGTAATTTCTGGAATACTACAACTACTGCAGTACTTTAATTTTGTAGTGCTGCAGTAGCTCACTTCATTAATACTACAATTAGTTCACTTCATTAGTACTACAATCAGTTCACTTCATTATTACTACAATTTCATAGTACTACAATTAGTTCACTTCATGTAGTTTTTACTACAAATGTAGTGTACACTTTTTAGTCTTCAAACTGGTGAACGTGGTGTAGTCTTCATTTTGGAATGTAGTTTTTTTCCTTCGTTATTACGAACCCGAAACATTTCTATCATCCCCGGCATTACGGGGTCGTTTCCCGGGGGTAACCAAATATTTTTTTGGTAGACAGGTTTTTTTATGTACATATTTCTAAATTATTCAACGAATTCGTTTTCAACAAGATTCAGTTTTATAATACCATAAACTATAACGCCGACCTATTTCGATCTTCGTCTTCTTCGTCAAAATGTATGCACACTTGCTGACGAAGTTGCAGAGGTATCGAAATCGATCGACGATAAATTAACCAAAGTGGCTTATAGTGGCCCTTATAACTCAGTGGGCATGACACTTGTTTCCTAGACCGAGAGTTTCAGGTTCGATTCCTGGTGAAGTCACAATAAATCTTTGTGAATAACTCAAGCCTGGGTGTTTTTGTGATGTGATCGCTACTGTAATTGTTCCCCATGACATGTTGTACGACATATAATATATGCTCTGAATTACTCTGCGATAAATTTTAAAACTTCCATCATAATACATCCGTCCTAATAATGGACCGTGCAATGTGATCCGAGACACATCCAGATCCAAGTCGTAAAAACACGGCATATAACCCCAGAAAACACAAACAGAAGATTTGACACGCCCGTTCATCGTTCAAGGCACACAACACTTTTCCACATAAATAATTATAAACAAATACCGCTATAAATTCGTGCCATAAACAGTATCAAAAATCATAAAAATATTGCTTAATTAATTAGTTTTTCTATTCACCTCTTAAATTTTAGACAAAAATTTAGTCTTACACATTCACAAACACATACACCATCAAAAGAAGTACAATATTTCTTTTAAATAAATTAAATAAAGATGCGAACACTTACGATTATAATATTCTTACTATTCTCAAAATAAGCTAAACGATTGTGCTATGAGAATAGGACTAACTTGATGGTGTCCTGGAATGGGGCTCGAACCACCAAACACCAGATCACTAGGCGAGCGTCATAACCATTACACCAACAAGCTACTCTCCATCTCCTCCGTTGTATATGTAGTGATTTAGACCAGATCAAGGATCAAACGATCAAACTAATTATTAATTTTCTAATGTTTTGAAATATTTCTTCGACATTGTTTGGTGTAAACTAAAACCTTGAAAAAATTTAAGAAGAAATCGAAATAAAAATATCACACATACTTCGCCATTTTATTATATTTGACAGAAGAAGTTCAACGTAATTTAAGAAGTATAAGAATGGAGGGTATTATGTATGTATGTATGAAAAAAGTTTCGAAATTACCGCAAAGAATTTCACCAGACGGAGATAATCAAATCAAGACTCAAACAACGGCAAGAAAGTATGTAAAGTGGCTCAGTCACGGTAATAGAAGCGACATAAAACCGCCAAACAATCCTCCATCTTGTAAAATAAGAGCAGAAAGCGGCAGACTTGAGTATTCAAATGTTCCAGTTGGTCTCTTTTGTTACACGCCGCTGATCTTCCCCATTCTTCTTCTGGCAATTGAATGCTCCCGGGGAATAAAAAGATGGGCTTTACGACTTTCGCACCCCCGAGTCCTGACGAAGTTGCGCCCCGACTCGGCGGGACACGCGCGACGTACCCGATCGTTATCTTCAGCAGCACGAACGCTGGGATAAACGCTTTACGGACTGGATTATTTTTACATCAGAAATGTGATTAAAAAAAAACATTTTACGTTGTGCGAAAATATTCAAGGCAAAAATTAGTATTAACTCCTTTATTAGGTGTTATTAATGACGCCTGGAAATATTTATGGTAGCAGTAAAAATTTACACACGGAATGCTAGTACAATAAAACTAGGGCTTCTGAAAACCCGGGGTTTTGAAACCCGCCGGGTCCGGGTCCGACATTTTGGTAAACCGGCGGGTTCGGGTCCAAAATTATTATTGTATAAATATAAGAAAAAAAACGCTTTTAAAATGTTTATTGCAAATAATAATATGTATGTTAAAAACAAAGATAAAGAATTTATACGAGTACACAGCTTTTATACATAGGATATTTTAAAAATAATTACACATGTAGAAATAAAAAAACAGGCAACTTTTTTAATTAAGAATTTCTTATATAATAATATTTTAAGAAAATTAACGCTGTGAAGGACTTATCACCTAATGATGATCTAATTTTTGTGCAAAAATTAGTCGATACCGAAATGTTCATTCATTGTCTGTTGATGTTGGTCTCACTGTGCAAATATATACTGTACGTTTTTTTATTTATTTTAAACAAGAAATTCCGGGCGAAATTTCCTATCAAATCAAACCCTTCCGCATGCGGAGAGTCAAATCCATCACGTATTCTAATTTAATATAATGCAATAAACTGTAGTCATCATCATTTAAATCAAAGAGTAATACATCAAGATTTAAATTCTCCCGCGATTAAATACTGCTGAGTAAGATGACGGTGTTAATAATTCTAGAACTGATGTTTCGTTTTACGAACCTTATATAAGCGACCAGTGGAAACTAAACTAAAAAAACCTAATATCTGAACTAAATAACAACACGAGGATGTAGCTGAGATGGAGGGCGAACGCAGAGAACGAGGTGTGAACTGGGGAAGTAGATGCAGGTGATCCAACTGCGCGAACGGCTGGCATCTCCGTGAACGTAGACCAGGAGGTGTCGGTTAAATCGACGCAAACAATGAAGATAAAAATACACAGAATTCGAGTCATGTGGCGTTCGATTTCTCTCTTCGATGTAACGTCACGATTTGTGCATCCGTGCTACAAAAGATTGTATTGTAAATCTTGTACTCTCATTTGTGATAGTTGTTTTTAAATGTTGCTACTGAATATCATACATGAAATTTTAGTATAGAAATAGTTAGCGGCCAAGCTTCACATTACTAAATAAGCAGGTAGATATAGAAATAGTCAGGACTTTATGAATTTAAATTGTTCGATGTGTTATTCATAATAAACTGTGTCAATAATTCAACTTGTTTTCAGTTCCCTGTGTAAATCCAAGATCCAGCCTAGTAATCTCATCACCCTAATTATTTTGTGTCATACTCTAGCTTATTGAGTCACTACACGAATAATTCTGATCGAGTCCACGATAACCTAACCCTGAATCTCATGTCTCGCTGACTGGCCGTTGAGTGAGGTATTGTATATCTGACTTCTGGTGCGACTCTTAGTAATCCTCTTAAATGCGCCAGAAGCCAGATATCTTCTATATCGCTAGATAACCTTACACTATCTATCTGTGAGCATATTTTAAAAAAAAATTTAGACCTACATTAAGAAAAAATCATTAAGCATAAAAAATCTCACCTTTATAATAACACAACGTTAATTGAATATATTAAACCTACTAAATACCTATATAAATTGAAATTGTGACTGGAAAATATTTTCTTTTATTAGTTACATTAGCTATAGGTGTTTACAGGGCTTTGTAAATAGTCCTCTGTAAACGATTGTAAACAAACGTTCTGTAGCCTTTACTTCCGTCATAAAAAATGTAAACGTAAACATTCACACATATACTAAATTGTCTATGTATCGGTATTAGCGACCTTCCATCAGTTCAACAGCGAAGCTTATCCCTTTTTAATGTCAACGGCGTTAATTTATTTACGGAACGCCCGTTTATCTGATCGGATTAAAAGATTTGTTGGCGGAGAATTAACCCCCTATAAATTGTATTCGGAAGGCGATAAAGAAGCCAAGAAAAGGAATATATTATTATGAAGGCGGTGGGAGTACATGTCGAGGTAGCCTTTGACAATAAATGCAGCCGGAGTGGAAGGCCAGCGGAAGGCCATTGTCAATAAATATCCCCTCCGTAGACCAGTTGGCACCGTGGTGCTCCAAATAACGTGTCTCGGATGTTGAATACTAGCACATTAACCTTCGAGTACCGGATGATTGAAAATAGGATCAAGGACCGGAGCGGGGTGCAGGCGAGACCCCAGTCAAATCTGCGTTTTAATGATCTATAATGGTTTTAAAATGTTCTCTAATTTTTTTATAACATTTCTTATACGATGCAAACAAAATTATAATACATTTGTCGCTATTTTATAATAAGAAAGCGCAATATTTTGACGTCTCATAACTCACAAGCATCCGACTGACAGAAGCTTTGCAATCAGAATGAAGTATCCGCATCGTATAGAATATTGCCGATTGTCTATGGAAAAACTTTTTTTTTACTCCCTTTCTTTTTAACTCGTGGCATCTGCTTGTCGGGTTGTCTGCTTGTCACTTGTCTGCCGAAAAAAATTTGGATCAAATTTTAACCCTTTTCCCGTGATCCGATCGAGCTGAAACTTTGCAGGCTGACTCGTGGCGACGATAAAAATGATTAATTTAGTAACAAATTTACGTTTATTTTTTTTTTAATTATTATAGTATAATTTTGGATTTTTCGAAATTTTAACGGTTTTTATTACTCCCTTTCGTAGCGTTGGCCGACTCGAGACCGACGCGTGGAATAAGCGTGAATCGTGTTTCAAATAATAAATGAGAAAGGGAGTATAGTAAAAACTTGTTTTTTATGGGTTAGTTTTTGATTGACTTTTATCTGTCTTACTACATACAGATTATAATTTAATTTTCTTTTGGTTGAGGAATAGTTTGATGCAGGGGCACGGATTACGTGACGTTATCCAGAACATAAGAATGTACGCCCTAAGGACGAGGAGTACCAAAACCCCAACTGCAGTTGGAATGGGACCAGGAAGAAATTTTTTTTATAATATCACTCCAAAACGGCATTTAACAAATTTCTATTTGTTAATACTTATTAGGTACTTGCACATTTTTTGACCTGGGTTCATTATTTATTTAAATTTTTTTACAGACCGTCTTCAGGTCGCTGTTGATCTTGATAGATAATTCTGGTGTTATTGTTATTGAATTAATTATATACTATTGTCGAAGTCATATATGAAACAATTTAAACAATTATCTCCCTGTACTATGGCAACATTACAGCGTTAAGTCAATAGAAATGCACATAAAAAATATATATTTGGAATAAAAAGGTCGGGTACCCTTATAATTCGTATATTTCAAGGAATATTGAAAGATTACTTCGATGTAATATATTCAAATTTCCTTTTAAAATTGCCGTTCGCGTGTCACAAAGAAGGATATTAAAATAATATTAGGTTGTTCCGAAAAAAATTACCATTTTTCAGGTGTGTTTCCTGTATGCGCCTGTTGAATTGTATAAGAGACATAAAGGAAATAAATAAGTGATTTGCGTTAGTCTGAATATTATCCTCAATAAATTTTATCATTTATTATTTTCCATTATTAATTACTAATTAACCGTAAAAGGTGCATTAAGTGTATTATATTATATCATACTCAAATATTCACAAAATACTCACTTGTCATTCTAGGACCATCTATCAGGGTCATTGATGACCTGTTGACGATCTGTATGTTAAAAAATAAAATAAAAATAAAAATAAATAAAGACTCTTCAATAAACAACTGAAAAGACTCGTGTTGGGGAGAAGATAGTATCATAAGATTTTCATAAATTGATGTGGTTATCTATAATTAAAAAATTAAAAATAATATGCATAGTTCTTCTGTATTAAATCAAATTAAATGTAATTTAAGAGTATTTTTTTACATTATTTTTATAAAACAATTTTTCGCCGTAAACGTCCTTTGTACGTATTCCACGTCTACGAAAGACGGATCTTAAACACTAGTTAGGATATAAAAACACACAGTCAGTTGATTTTCAAATTGATCGTAATGTAAAAACATAAAACAGAAATAATACACTTCTACAGCGGAAACTGCCTTACCGATTGACGTTTCGCAGTATCCAGTTATCGGCAGTTACAAAATAACGGGGCAATATTGTATCAAATTCCCTTTAGAATCTTTTAAGGCGCATAATAAAAGTAAAACTTTAGATCGTCTTCTTACTTGAAGGAATATGGGGAGCATGGCGGGGGCGCCGTTTTTCTGGCAGAGCTTCCTGGGAGCTTCCCTCGCAGCGAAAATGTATCCTCCCTATACTATTCCTTGTTGGAGAATTTTAAAATTGTAAAAATAATTCTCTGTACCGTTGTAAATACGATCGGAATTGCCTTTTTTCTGTTATTGTTTTTATTTTATTTAAATTACATGTACAAAGGTGTTAAATACATATCATATATTTGCATAACAGAATGAGAATATTAACGTTTACCCATTTTTAATAAATGATTTAATTCTCGTGGGGGAAATTGTCATACATTGTTTAAGTAATAGTAGCATTATATTAGAATAGTGAAAAAGAATAAAAATAAAATGTAACTGGAAGCATTTGATTAAGTTATAAAAATTAACAAGGTATTGTAATATTTAAACTATATAATGATTGTTTTTGAAAAAAAATCATAGCTTTGTTAAGATTGATGTTTTGAGTAGATTTTTCAATTTACTTTTGAAATTTCTATATTTTTTTTCATCTACATTTCCTTGGGAAGAGCGTTAAAAATAATATTCCTTGATCCTTGACCGGTGAAATAATTTTAGGCTGTGCTGATCTCAGTCTATTACTAAAACAGTATCATTATTGTATATTTTGAATTTTAACATTATTGTATATTGAAGTACATTTTGTGAAGTAAATTTCTTTATATATTGTACGTACAGAACATTAAGGCGATCGTCTGGCAATGCGAGGAAAAATTCACCACTTTTTGTCAATAGGTTCTCTTGGATTTTGTATTAAATTTTTGTAAAGAAAGGTATCAAATTAAAATTTATTCATTGGTTTCGATAAATTTGAAAAAAACTTTTATCTTTCTAAAATGACAGAAGCTCGATTATTGAATCGGTCAATAAACTACCAAACCAACGATATTTGAGAAATTAAAGAGATTGCTCCACTTTATCTGACTTGGGACAATATTTTTGAGGTAAATAATACTGGTACTTTGTTTTTTATAATTTCTTATAAATTGAAAAACTCTTTTCAATTAAGAAAAAAATATTTAAGAGAATCCGTGACTGGAAACAAACTTTATTGAGAAAACAATGCACCTTTAATAGATAATTTTATTTAGTCGTATATAATATGAAAACAATTACATTGTACAAATTTTTGAGAAATATATTAAAACATTAACAAAAAGAAAACCCTTTGTTTAAATCACTGTTTATTGATAAATCACTTTTGGTTTTGGAGTCAACGGTCCCTTCAACAGAGTACAATGTATACTAATAATTTAAATTGGTAGTATATATATATAAGGAAATTTTTTTATAAAAGGGCACTGAATAATTAATTTGGAACCAATTAAAGCACTTGGTGTGTAAAAACTAGTTAATCTGGAACTCGTTTCTTAATTTTTCGTTAGTCTTTATTTTGTTCTGAATATTAATTGATATTGCTCTTTTTGAAGAAGAAATGATAAATTATTAATATATCATGATAAGTGTATTGTGTAATTATATCATATTTCAAATTTTCATAAAATAATTATACTTTGTACTGTAGTGTCACTCCAGGACCATCTATAAGGGTCAATAATGATTTGTTGACGGTCTTTTTGTTAAAAAATAAAACATAAATTTAAAAGTTTAACTATATGCAAAAAATAAAATAAAATAAAGAAACAGTAATAAATAATTAAAAAAGTAATTAAAAATACATAATTTACAATACTTACATTACATTAGTTTTATTATTTATAGTGCCAATAATTCAAATAATATTTCCTCCATCTTATATTGAGGACTTCTACATAAATTAATTAAATTTTCAGGATTGAAAATATATATTCTCTTGGGAACAAAAAAAAGCACATAAAATTTCTCGTCTAAGGAATTTATGATGCATCATCACAACGGGATGCCGGGAAATATTCCGTATCTCGATCGGCTCATAAAATCTTCCCTTCACGTTTCATCTTTCAGTCGCCGGTGTAAAAATCAATTTTGGAAAATAATATTTTCTTCATTGAACACATCCTTTGATGAGACTTGTGGCCGGAGGTGAAAAGCGTTTTATCCGCAATCTGGCTTATTCTACGGATAACACAAAATACGCTGTGTCCAGCATTATTATTTTTATTTGACTAATTTTGAAAGATGCTTTTGGGACAGCCACACAATCGCTGACAGAAAACTATATTATTTTAAGATAAGTAAGGCCTGACATAAAACGATTTACATTTTTTTAACTCTCTTTGTCTGTTGTTTGTCGTGGTTGAGCGTCTTTCCGTTCTATACAAGGCTAGTACGCAAGGGTGTGAAACTAATCGCGTATAGTTTGAAATACAAATTTCTCACTGCCGTCTTCCAATCTATACATTAGCAGTACGCAAAAATCATATATGTTTTGTACTGCAAATAGGGTGGTTCTATAATATACCGCGCCAGTACGCAATGCGGAAAGATCGTGCATACAGTTAGGTTATGTTAGGTTAGGTTAACGCATAAATTCATCAACTATCTTATTTACTATCTTTATGAACCTTTGATTAGATGTAAGTGGCATTATATACTTTGGAACTTGAACTTTCGCTCGCATTCATTAATCACAGATGTGAATAATAGCATTCCAAAATATACTCGAGCAATTTCCTAAGGCTGCGTACTGGCCTTGTATATAGTGGAAAGACGCTGTAGTGGAATCTTGTATTTGATTTTTCACCAACTTCCCGACTAGCTAAGAAAAGAACTCTGAAACTCGTACGTAAAGCGGATTTCTATACACTATTAAATCATTTTCGATATGATTTGGTCATTATTCCGATTAAAATTAACAATTTTCCATAATTGTTGATCGCTTAGGGCCGGTTGTTTCAAGTTTGATTAAAGTAAGCGTTCTTTTAAAGCATAGATTTTTACGTTCTCCACCAATCAGAAGATCCGTTTTCGTAGAAATCTATGCTTTGATCGACCGCTTACTTTGATCGAACTTGAAACAACCGGGCCTTAGTCGTAAAGTTTAGTTTAATACACAACCACGCTTATTTTAAACTTTAAAACGATATTAAAAATGTTCTTAGGTTTTCACGGCTATTCAGAAGTCTTATTTTTTTTGGGTTTGAGTCAAATTAACCAATAACAATATAGGAACAAACCTTAAAAACTCTAAAAGCAAAACACCTAAATTAGAAAACAGTGACATATACAAATTAACATGTAATCATAAAGATTGCAATGCCACATATATAGGACAAACGGGAAGGTCTTTTTTAACTAGATTCGCGGAACACATGCGCTGCTATAAAAATAAAAATTCAGAGTCAAAATTTGCGGCCCATTTATTAAATGAAAACCACGTCCCGCAAGGTGATAACGAACCAAAACCTTTACATATAGAAACAAAAGGTTTTAGGATGAATTTACTTGAGCATCTAGAAATAAATAAATATAAAAAGGATCCAAATATTAAACTTTTAAATAATCAACAAAAAATGATCTTCTCTCCACTTCTAAATATTTTTAAAAAACCAATAATCAAGGACATAAATTAAAATAATATTTATAAATAACACTTGCAGAAAACGGGGAATTTTGATAATTAAGCATAACGTTAACCTAGGCACCTTTAATGATAAGTGCCCGGGAAAAAACGTACATTACTACAGGACTTCACCACAAATATCTAATTACTCTAAATGGGAAGGGGTAACTTAAAATTGTATAAATAAGTCGTTTGTACGTGGTATATCCACTGTTTGATAATGGCCTTACAAGCCGAAACAGCTGTAACACATAAAAATACTTAACCCGTAGAACTTAATAATAATATTTATTAAAATTTAATTTATTTTAAATTTCGCTAAAAATAAAAAAGCTAAACGTACACTAAAAAAATTATAACGAAAATTACATTCAACCTTAAAGCATTCCATTAAAAAAAAACTAGATAGTTATTTTGTAATTGTCATAAAAAGTATATAAACCCGGAACACTTTTTGAATTTTCTTGCAATCGAGTTATCTTTGGTACACTAAATCTCGAAATATTTACATATTAAGACAGTACATTTTGTATACAATTTTTTTTTACAAAATCTCAAAAAGAAATGATTATTTTTCCTAAATGAATTGTTTATTAAATATACTATTTTAAAAAATATAAAATATCACGGTCTCTCCCTCCCTTATATTGCGGTATAGCTATCACTGCCATTAAAAATATATTTAAGGTATAAAATAGTTTACAGTTAATATATTTTACGACAATATAATTACAGCGAGTTTGCTCCAATGGAGAGCGCGCTTACTATAATGTATTGCAAGTTCGGTAACATTGTATGAATTCAATTATGGATTCAGTTTTAAAACATTGTTTAGTAACAGTTTTGCTACAATTTATGACTAGGAATAGCAAACTAATATCCACTTTCATCTATTCATTCAAATCCTCTTACTTGTGTACTTATTATTAAGTAAGCATGTTGATTTAAAATAACGACTGATATTTATGAATCGGATGAAAGTCAATTATAAAAGCTGTACCCTTTTTATAAATAGACACAGAAAAATTAAAGTATCTTAGTCATTCATTCCGATGTGAATGTTTTGAGAAAAACGAATTTATAATTTTGAGAAGCTTGGAAAATAAATGTTTTTCTTTTTAAGGAAATTCGTGTATATCAACAGTTCATTGAACATTCATTTTGCTTTTAATGTTTGGAGTCAGATATTTATCCATAAGAATGAAACGTTTAAAGTTTTAAATATAAATAATTGGACGTACATTATAATCAATTTAAATTCGAATGTTACATTAGGGCATAACTATAAGTTATTTAGAATTTTGTTAAATTCTGTCAGATATCACGAAGAAAGTATAAGGAATGAATCCTTGTGTTCCGTATTTGCCTATTCCTAGGCGTTTGGTTCTCGCAACGCGAATGTGGCATTTTGACCTCGACCCCTCTTCTCCTTTCGTCCTCCCTTCGCTCTACAACTATCAGTCGAAATCTACCCGTAAAATGGAGAGTATCGTTCGTTCCTGTGGGAGAGTTATAATCTGCTCGCTGTCGATAGTGTCCTAATCTATCGTCGAGCTTCGAGTTTAAGTAACCCTACGCAGCAAGTTTTCAGAAGGAGAATCGTCAATTTATTAAACATCTAGTCTACTAATTAAACAATTATTAAACAAACGAACAAACAATAAAACCTGATCCAGAAGGACAAGCAATATTCTCATGGCGGTAAGTTCGTCTATCACCATCTATCTATCTTACCTTCCCATATCAAATTACAGTCCACATTCGTTCTTTATTTACTCCATTTTATCCCCGTCCTGTCATCCTCACCTATCCCCCATATCTATATTTTCAAATGTGTCCCGGCGATTCGCGTCGGGCACACTTTTATATCAGAATTGCTGATACAATACCATTACATGATATAAAGTTATCATCAATCATTTAATTCCTTGAAATAAAACCTCACCTAGTTTTAATTCAAGAACTTTATTTTAATAAACCCTATTTTTAGTACTATATTTTAATAAAATCTTCTTTCTTTGCTACACTTACTGGTAACCCGTTAGTATATTTGTGGAAGTGGATTATCCCATGTGCGGTTTTCACCATTTCTACTATTCGTAGCAATTCGATTGAACAAGACATCGCACAAATTATATTTAAATTGAACATGGCACGACATACTTCGTGATCGGGCCATATCTATATTTGGAATATATAGCGAACGCCTTTCATTGAGAAATTAGGCAAGCCGCGTTACCTGTCTCCGCCAATGACGCGAGACCCAGCAGGGCCGGCAGTAGTACATATTGGACCGCCGCTGTGAGTACATACTCGTTCGCCATCGCCGCCGTGTGACATTTTTTACGCACGTTCCGCAATAACCTCAATTTGTCGTTCGATCTTAAAACCGCCTTTTCAAATCCGTTCTTCGCAGTGGATTTGTTTACATTATTGGTGAAGACGGCCACCCGCATCTACAGTCCACTCAATCGCATTTCATCAGGTCGCAGTTCAATAAATCGAAGATAACCAGGAGGTAAGTGTCTTGCATGTTTTCTCAGTTACGGGCCTTTCGCTACTTATTGGACATCTTGCTTGCCCCTTGGAAGTTTCCGTATAGTTGGACGCTCAAAGCGCACCATTTAAACCATAACCTAACCGCCTCACCATATAATTTTGGTACCTTCGACCGGAGATCGATCCATATACAAAGGTCGAACGAACGAATTAATATATTCATACATCCGACTATATCGTATTGAGCAACTCCATTATCGCAATTTTCATAATATTTGTTCAGTGAAATAATTACGCATCGTGATATTTGTCGATATAAATATCGTTTAATATTTTTTCAGCTACTTTTACTTGACAGTGTTATTCACGCACGGATACTTTGCACTTGTAACAAAGTTATAGAATTGTTTATTTCGAATAAAATATTAAATAAATTCGTTATTCAAACATATTAAATAACAATTTTAACATAACATAACATAACAAATAACATTTCACAAGTGAGTATTTTAGAATAAATACGAACTTATTGTTAGATCACTGAAGTACCTCCCGATAAAAAATATTCAAAATGTCTCAGATAAATAGATTGAAATCTTTAGAAGCAAAACGGGACGCTGTTTTCGCTCACGTAAACATGATGTACGAAAAATCAAAACGGATTTCGTCTGAGAATACAAGGACGACAGAGTCATTCTTGGCAGACATACAAACGATTGATGAAACAAAATCGCAGTTCACCGCCGTTTCAGATGAAATAAATATATTGAATTTAGAATTGAATCCTGACTTTGTACCGGATTATCAAAAACTTATTGCATTTGATGGGATCATCTCTCATATCAAATTTAAAAAATCCCAACTTTCGGAAACAAAGTTGCAAGAGGCTCCTGTATTGGATAGTCCAATGAAGTTGCCGGCTTTTCAAATTCCGTCATTTGATGGCAACCAGGAGAACTGGCCCATTTTTTATGAAACGTTTAAGGCCAACATTCATCAAAATAAACTATTAACGCAATCACAGAAAATGCAATATTTAATTTCAAAATTATCGCACGGCGCTCTTTATTTGACATCAGGGGTACTTCCTACGGGAGAAAATTACAATTCTTTATGGAATAGCCTCGTACAAAAATATCAGGATAGAAGGGCGTTGGGTTGTTATTACTTAAAATATATTTTCGAAATAAAATATGTCAACACCGCTGGTGGCTTAAACGCGTTTATTGAGAAATACTCTGCGTCCGTTTCCGCTTTGAAACAGCTGGGAATCGAAGATCTAACTGACTTCATTCTTTTGTATTCCGCGTTATCGAAATTGGATAGCCAAACTTCACAAATGTTCGAGATGACGCAACGTGAAAATGAAATTCCCGCTTACCAAGATCTGGTAGAATTTTTACGGAGTCAGGTGAAAATTTTAGAACGTACAACTACTAGCAACACCGCTTCTGTTCGATATGGTCAAAATAATTTAAATAAAAATAAGACTTACAAATCTTTCTTGACTAAAAGTACTGGAAATAATTGCTTACTATGTTTAAGAGAAGATCATAAACATTTGTACGAATGTCCAAAGTACAAGGGCATGCCGATCAACGAACGCTTTAATTTCATAAAGACCAAAAATGGTTGTATTAACTGTCTAAGTTACTCGCACATTATAAAAAATTGCAAATCAACGCGTAATTGCAAAAAATGCAATAAACGTCATAATACGCTTCTTCATTTTGAAGATAATAATCGAGATGATGCGCATCCAGTAGCATCTATATCACTGATTACCGCGCGAAACCAGTCAAAATCTTATTCGCCTAGTGCTAATATTTTATTGTCGACGGCCCAAGTATTAGCTTACAAAAATCAAAATGAAAAACGGTTAATACGATGTCTACTAATTGATAGTGCATCGCAAAATCATTTGCTCACAGTAGCGTGCTGTGATGAGTTAAATTTAAAATCTCGCCGCTTTACAATGCGGTCCTCAAGGGTGTAGGCAATAGCTCGCGTCCAATAAAAGGATACACTAATTTCATCATACAATCACGAGTAAATTCACAGACTTATAATATCCAGGCTTTGGTTGTTGACAAAATCACCAATAACCTACCTGTGCAATACATTGACACGGCAAATCTGGCTTATTTAAAAAATGTTCAACTCGCTGACACGGATTGGAATATACCGAAGCCGATCGATTTAGTTTTAGGTGCAGAATTATTCCCGTATCTTATATTAGGTGGTCGAATAAACGCACCCTCTCCCGCTCCGCCGTTGTTAGAAACGACTTTAGGCTACATCATAATGGGCGAGATGTCTATGGAAAATCCCAAAAAGGAAGATTCTACTTTAACTCTTCTATCTCTAAAGGATGGTGATTTACAGACTTCTCTGCAAAGTTTTTGGCATCTAGAAGAGATTCCAACTAGGCAGTTCCTGAGCCCCGAGGAGACGACCTGCGAAAGGTTATACAGCGCATCTGTAAATAGAGATGAGGCTGGACGTTACTCGGTCGCATTACCTTTTCGTGGAGATTCAATGGAATTAGGTAATTCACGAAATACTGCGTATCGCCGACTTATCGCTCTAGAGAAGAAATTCAAACAAGAACCAAAACTTCGTGAAAATTATAATAACGTAGTAATCGAATACATTGAAAAGGAGTATTTAACTGAGATTACCGCAATCGATGTCTCAAACCAGGGTTATTACATACCGCATCATGCCGTCACACGCCCAGATAAGCCAATGCCGCGAATTGTACTCGACGCAAGTTCAAAAACCCATACTGGGAAATCATTGAATGATGTATTATATGCTGGGCCTAACAACTTACAAGCAAACCTTTTCTCTCTTTTACTTGAGTTCCGGTTATTCCCTGTAGCTATGACCGCGGACATAAAGCAGATGTATTTACAAATTGGTACATTTCAAAATGATCGTAAATATTTAAAGATATTATTTCGTTTTAGCGACTATAGCAACGAGACGATCAGAGTATTTCAATTCAACCGCCTTCCATTTGGCCTCAAACCTAGTCCGTATTTAGCTTTGCGTACTATTCGTCAGCTAGCATCAGACATGCGCTTTCAGTACCCTGATTCCGCTGCAGTCGCCGAGTCTAAACTTTACATGGATGACTTGGTGCATTCAATGCCTGACGACGAATCGGCCATCCGCACCTCTCGAGAGTTACTCTCGTTATTCAAATCAGGATCCTTTGAATTAATTAAATGGTCGAGTAATTCTTTGGCATTACTCAATGACCTCCCGCATTCTCATCGAAGTTCAGTGGATTTCACAAATGAGAACAACAGTACTAAAGTTATAGGTTTATCTTGGGAACCTGCTGAGGACAATTTCTTCTTAACAACTCTGCAGGTCCAAGAGACATGTACAAAGCGAAGCATACTTTCATTAGTGGCTCGTTTGTTTGATGTTCTAGGCATCGTGGCCCCAGTAATCCTGTATGCCAAATTGCTCATTAAGGAGCTCTGGTTGTGCGATATTGGTTGGGATGATGTACCTCCTGAGAGCATCATTCAACGCTTCACTGCACTTACGAGTGAATTTCACTTGCTCTCGACTTTGAGAATTCCGCGCCATATTGGTGTTCTAAATGACAGTACAGTTTGCATCGTCGCCTTCTGCGATGCGAGTATGAAAGGTTATGGTTGTGTCATTTATTTGCACTCCACAGATTTAACCGGGAACGTATCAGTCAGGTGATTGTGTTCCAAGTCTAAGGTTTCACCAACAAAGATAATTTCACTCGCTCGTTTGGAGTTATGCGCTGCCCTTTTGATGTCGAAGTTAATAAAGACTGTTCGGGATATTTATAGTTCACGCATCACCATCGCAGGAACATATGCATTCTCGGACGCTACAATTGCCTTGTCATGGATCCACTCTTCCCCGCATCGATGGTCCGTATTTGTGAGCAACCGCGTAGCTCAATGCCAGGAAAATGTACAACCCCAAGATTTCTATCATATCGCAGGCATTGAGAATCCTAGTGATTGTCTATCTAGGGGCATGTTACCATCTCAATTGGTAACCCATGACTTGTGGTGGAACGGGCCGGCATGGCTACGTTCTGTCATTTCAAGTTGGCCTATCCAACCATTCTTACCTACAAAATATGAGGTACTCCCGGAATTTAAATCCACAACTTTGATTACCGCTAAGATTGTACCTTGTAGTTTTTACGAATTAGCTCAAAATATCTCTCGTTGGGATAAACTTCTGCGCATCATCGTATACTGCCTCCGTTTTATGAAAAGATTACCTCGTTCCCCAGCAATTGGAGTCGCTGACTTACTTGCCGCTGAAAACACGGCTATTCGTGCCGTTCAAAATGTTCATTTTGCTAAGGAAATGGCGGATCTAAAAGGAGGAAAAGGCTATTCTAAAAGGTTAAAACGTCTTAGTCCTTTCATAGATGAGGATGGTATTTTGCGGATTGAAGGAAGATTATCCAATTCAGGTCTTCCTTTCGAGGCAAAACATTCTGCTCTGCTCCCAAAACATGACCACGTAGTCGCCCTTATAATAGATCACCATCACCAATTGCATCTTCACACTGGGCCAGGATTACTTTCATCAATCCTTCGTCAACGCTTTTGGATCCTTTCCGGAAGAAGCGTTATTAGATGGAGAGTGAGAAAATGTAATAAATGCTTTCGCGTTTCTCCTCTACATCCCACGCCTAAAATGGATAATTTGCCAGCCTACCGAATTCAGGAAGCAAAGGCTTTTACACACACAGGGGTAGATTATGCTGGTCCGCTAAATATAACACTCCAACGCAAGCGTGGACAAAGGTCGCAAAAGGCCTACATCTGTATTTTTGTCTGCTTGACAACGAAAGCTGTTCATATCGAACTAGCATCAGATTTATCCTCGGACATCTTCCTAGCTGCATTCAAACGTTTTATAGCACGTCGAGGACCCGTATCTTGTCTGTATTCCGACAACGGCTCGAACTTCATAGGTGCCAAGGCACAGTTAGATGAATTTTATAAATTAATCTTGTCCTCGGACTATCAAAACGCTATAAAGGATGAGCTTATTAAACGACGCATTTGTTGGAAATTAATTCCACCGCATAGCCCGCACTTTGGAGGGATCTGGGAAAGCAATATAAAATGTTTTAAAACACATCTATACCGCGTAATCGGAAGTCAGTTGTTGACTTACGAGGAACTCTTCACAGGTCTTACACAGATCGAAGCGTTGCTCAATTCCCGGCCACTTTGTGTTATGTCTGAGGATCCGTATCCTGAGGCGCTGACACCAGCACATTTTTTAATTGTCATCACCACTCCAGTATCTTCCGGTATCGGACATTGCTGACGATACGCGGAGTCTTTGTACACGCAAACAACTACTAGATAACTTAGTTAGGTCATATTGGAAAAAATGGCATCTAGAGTATTTACACACTCTACAAGTCCGACAAAAATGGTGTACTCCAGATAATCCCGTCACCGTCGGTAAAGTCGTGCTAGTGGGTCAGGATAACGCACCACCGCTTAGCTGGCCTTTAGGAGTAATCTCTCAAATATATCCAGGTTAAGATAGTGTAGTGAGAGTTGCTCTAGTGAAAACTGAATCCGGTTTTTTCAAGCGACCAGTGGTGAAACTTTATCCTCTCCCGACCCAATAAATAGCTCTTAGTTATATATTATTTTTATTTATTTTTTTCACGCCTCTTAGTGTACAATAGCTCTTAGTTATGTATTATTTTATTTTATTTTCATTCACTCCTCTTTGTTATTGTTCGATGTATTAATTACTTATATCGCAGCATTTACGTGCTTTTCTTATTTGCGTTTCATAATTTACCGCTGAATATGTCAGATTGACACATTTTTAATTTACTCATATATTATATATCGGGACTGATATTACGCTGTCTCTCTTTTTTCTATATCATAATTTAGTCGTTATTGCGATAAGGAAGTTGCATCATGCGTTCGGATGATTTTTTATTAATTTTGTAAGCTCTGTGAGCTTCCAAGGCGGGGAGCATGGTCGGGCCATATCTATATTTGGAATGTATAGCGAACGCCTTTCATTGAGAAATTAGGCAAGCCGCGTTACCTGTCTCCGCCAATGACGCGAGACCCAGCAGGGCCGGCAGTAGTACATATTGGACCGCCGCTGTGAGTACATACTCGTTCGCCATCGCCGCCGTGTGACATTTTTTACGCACGTTCCGCAATAACCTCAATTTGTCGTTCGATCTTAAAACCGCCTTTTCAAATCCGTTCTTCGCAGTGGATTTGTTTACATTATTGGTGAAGACGGCCACCCGCATCTACAGTCCACTCAATCGCATTTCATCAGGTCGCAGTTCAATAAATCGAAGATAACCAGGAGGTAAGTGTCTTGCATGTTTTCTCAGTTACGGGCCTTTCGCTACGTATTGGACATCTTGCTTGCCCCTTGGAAGTTTCCGTATAGTTGGACGCTCAAAGCGCACCATTTAAACCATAACCTAACCGCCTCACCAATCATATAAAGCCCACAAGAGCAATTTTCTTCATTTTTAAAAATACGTAGGTTTGGTAATTTATTAATTATTAAATAATTAAGATTGAGTAATTTTAAAAAGATGTCCATATTTTAAATATCTAGAAACCAATGAATAAATTTAATATGATATCTTTCCAAAGAAAAATGAGATAATAAACGAAAGAGAAGATATGAGAAACAATTGTGAAATTTGCTTACTTTGCCAGATGATCGCCTTAACAAGAGAAGAAGAAGAAGTTGATTGTATTGAGGTTATACGATATTTATATTAAAGAATTTATATTATTATTGTGATACTGCAATTTCAGTACAATTCTGTGAATTATTATCAAATTTATTAATCAATTAGAAAAGATACAGAAAAATCCAATTAACGAAAAAATATTTTAGCTGCTACCGGGATTCAAACTAACGGACCTCCACTCTATCCGGGAATGGTGCGTTATCCAATTACGCGAATTTACCAAGCTGCCGTGGCGAAATTGGATAACGCGCCATTCCCGGATAGAGTCAAGGTCTGTTGGTTCGAATCTCGGTAGCAACTAAAACATTTTTTCATTAATTTGATTTTTCTGTATGTCTTTTCTAATTGATTAATAAATTTATTATCCGGTAATATTTATTAACCATAATCAACATTTATAATAATTCAATAACTAACTAACCTAATCATCATGTTGATATGAGAGAAAGGGAATATGTAGGAGCATTTCCTGTTGTGTTTGTTTCTACATTTTCCCATTTCCGGAACGTTACCAATTGTGGTGTACATCTGCTCGAAATACGTAGTTCACTGTCCATTGTAAATATTTACTGCTCATATCAGTAAATATGAGCATTCCGTAGAACCGTGTCTACATTTGCTCATTTTCCCACCATAATTTTAACAAACAATAAATGGATGTACAATATACACATATACATTTATGTTATATATAAAAGGTATACAAATTCGCAAGCAATTTCCAAAGAAGTGAAAATCTAAATTACTGTGATGAAATATTTAGGAGTCACGATTTCCCAAAATATTTTATTAAAAAATGCTAAATAGTACTTATAACTTTAAAATTTAAAAAAAAGCTTTTTGAACTAATAGTACTTCGTCCATTCTTCGCACCTAGAAAAACTTCTTGCCCCGGCTGGTAATTCCTTCATTGTCGCTAGAATATACTCGGATCACACTGCGCTCGCTCTGGTACTAATATCAAACTTGCGCTGGGATGTCGTATACGTTAACGTTACGAATAATCTGTTCTGCGTCGCGTGACGCCCTTATTTTTATAGATGGCACCGCCTTTCTAGATCCTTCGAGATACCTTGTGGAACTTTCCAGAGATCATGAGAGACTTGTAAATGATCCCAGAATGGTGCGCGCGCGTGCATAGTGTTTCTCCGAGAGATTTCCGTCGTATTGTTCGTATAAGTAGGTTCCCCATCTGTTACAATATAATTATAATATATAATCTATACCTATAAAACTCAATATCTGTCTGTCTGTTCTCTATACAAATCCACACCGTTTGTCCGATTCGATTCAAATTTTGCATACTTATGCTTTAGGACCCGGCGGGTAACATAGGCGATATTTCCCCCTAATTCTCATACCTCTTCCTAGATCCCTGACATATTTTCGATGCGAGTCTGTACCGCTTGACCGATCGGACTCAAAATTCGGAAACTTATTCTTCAGGTCTCGGTGGGTAACATAGGCTATATTTCCCCTCTCCTCCTATACCCCTTCCCCTCCATCTGATATATTTTCGATGCAAATCTATATATACCGTTCGACCGATCGGACACAAAATTTGGAAACTTATTCTTTAGGACTCGACAGATAACATAGGCTATATTTCCTTCCTCCCCTTTTACCTTTTCTCCTCCCCTGATTTATTTTTGATGCCAATCTATACTGTTCGAATCAAACCGTTGTTTCCCCCCACAAATTTATTTTCAACTTAATCCTTAACCCGTGCAACGCCGGGTACGAACAGCTAGTTACAATACATAATTTATTACCAGTTAATAATTTCTTCAACCCACCATACAATTTAGTTGAACAATTGAAATATATTTCCGATATTCAATTTAAAGTGACAAAACTAGCTCTATGATAACGAGACAAGTAGGAGATGGATGTGAAGAAAGGGTTAAAGTAGTTTTTGGAAGAGGTAAAATTGCTTTAATCTACCTTTGAAGATAGTTATGATCTGTGATGTCTGTGCATAGTTGATTCCACACCTTAGCCTACCTTTGAAGATAGTTATGATCTGTGATGTCTGTGCATAGTTGATTCCACACCTTAGCCCAGTACACAAGTATTTAAAATAATTCTTGGAAAATATATGTTCTTGGCCACTAAAAACGAACCCCAGTAATCAGTCTTTCTAATAATGCCTTTTTTTCAACCAAAATAATATTTATAAACATGCCTAGCAGCTGAAATATGATGCCTTACCTTATTTATAGATATAAAATAATTTATAATGTTATAAAATGCGGAAAATCAGCACGCTTAAAATGTTCCTTTTTTAAGCTTTGGATAGTTAGGAAGTGATAGAATGTAGGTAGGTACCTACTTAATTATTTTTAAATTGTTGATCGTTTGAAAAATGGAACATTTTAAATCAAAATAAATCTTGTGTGGAGATCTGTAAGAAAGAAAAAAATGAGTTCAGTTATTTTCTGAAAGCGTCTTGTATCTGTTGTGCTGTTTTCTATAATATTGATAAAAACAATGTAATTTTTAATTTGAAACTAAATTACGATCACACAGATAACCCAGTTTCAGAGTTAATTTTTTTTCTGCTAAGTGATGGTTTCTAGGAAATTATCCGTACCAAAGAGTTTCGAAACAGACTTCCTTGTGTCAATTATGACAAATATTATTCAGTTTGCGATTGTTCTAAGAACCAGTCTAGGATATGCATTAATAAAATTGTTGGTTTCTGTTAAACTATCGAACGTATGAATAACTACCCAAATTTTCGTGGCAAAGTGAATTTATGTACACACTATTACAGGAATACTAGAAAGGAAATAAGTGAAATAAAAGATTTTTTATTATAAAATACATAAATAATATTAACTACTAGTGTTCGAGGCTCAGGAGGTCAGGGGAACTAGCTAATTGTAATGTTAAATTCGAGAGATACGCTGAAGCCTCATCTTGAAAAGTCGAAAACTTTGAACGTTACTCATTTAATACAATTACAAGGCTTTCCATCTGACAACGCGGCCTTAAAATTTATCATCACCGTAAAGTTGAAACATAAGTTAAGTTGCGACGCAAACACTGCTCTACGTCAAGGAAGTCGAGTGGAAAATTCTGTAGGCAAACACCGAGGAATGTGAAAAAAAAACTGCGGTTGGAGTTAACTCCTGATTCCAGCGAAAGACCATTATTAAATATTAATGCGTGTGGTCAGATGCTACGTGTTATCGGTATTATTTTATAGAATGGAAGCATGGACGCTTACCGAAGAATTGATAAGGTCACTTGAGGCATTCAAGATGCGGATCTACAGAAAAATACTCAAAATAATGTGGATGGGCAGAAGTAATTAAAATAATTAAAATCCTAATACATACTTCAATATCTCGGACATGCGATGAGACATCCAGAGAAGTGCGAGATCTTGCATCTCACAATGCAGAGAAAGGGCGCCGGAAGTGTCCGGCGGAAGTTTCGGGCTGCAGTTAATAAATTTCTCATAGCCAACATGATAGCCAACGTCCGTTGAACGGATAGGTCACAAA